>CM043697.1:166088873-166596373 GCA_023935145.1 Bretschneidera sinensis | reverse complement strand
AATCTCGAAACCCTAATAGTAAACCCTAAACCCTAATAGTAAACCCTAAACCCTTATAATAAACCTTAAACCCTAAACACTAAACACTAATAGTAAAGTCTAAACCCTAAATACTATTTAGGGTTTCGATGTTACTGTTAGGGTTTCAATGTTACTGTTAGGGTTAAGGTATTCTATTAATACGTACGAACGACTATAGGGGTATAAGGATTAGGTTATAGGGTTAAGGGGTTAGGGATATCTATAAATACGTACGAACGACTATAGGGGTATAAGGATTAGGTTATAGGGTTAAGGGGTTAGGGATATCTATTAATACGTACGGACGATTATACGGGGGTAAGGATTAGATTGTAGGGTTAAGGGGTTAGGGATATCTATTAATACGTACGTACGATTATACGGGGGTAAGGATTAGATTGTAGGGTTAAGGGGTTAGGTATATCTATTAATACGTACGGACGAATATACGGGGGTAAGGATTAGAGTGTAGGGTTAAGGGGCTAGGTATATCTATTAATCCGTACGAACGATTATACGGGGGTATTCTAATAATAAATAAGAATGATTATAATACAAGAAATATATCAATAATGCCTTTTAATTCATACCAAACAAGCCTTAACCCAAAAAACATAAGTAAAACTTAAAAGCTAAGCCCATAACCTACAGCCCACATACTTAGGCAAAACTTAAAAATTTTAAACCCAAAGACTACAGCCCACATACTTAGCCTAATACTTAGCCCAAAACTTATACTTATCATACTGATTCTTTTCTTTTTCCTTTCTGTTCTCTTTTTTTTCCTTTGTTTTTCCTTTTCTTTTCCTTTTTTTTCCTTTCTTTTCCGTTTTTTTTCCTTCTTTTCCTTTGTTTTCCAAAAATTTTTTTTCCTCCCTGTTCCTTTTTTTTTTCCCTGGGCCAAAAATTTTCTCCCACCCACAGTGTGTGGTCTGCCTAGGGTGTGTGGCCCACCCATGGTGTGTGGCCCACCCATAGCCCATGACCCACCTATAGCCCAAGGCCCACCCAAACCCTAAATCTACAGTACTCGAAACCCTAAAGCTACAGTAAACCCTAAACCCTAAAGAACAGTAAACCCTAAAACCTAATAGTAAACCCTAAACCCTAATAGTAACCCTAATAGTAAACCCTAAAACCTAATAGTAAACCCTAAACCCTAATAGTAACCCTAATAGTAAACCCTAAACCCTAATAGTAAACCCTAAAACCTAATAGTAAACCCTAAACCCTAATAGTAACCCTAAACCCTAAACCCTAAACCCTAAACCCTAAACCCTAAACCCTAAACCCTAAACCCTAAACCCTAAACCCTAAACCCTAAACCCTAAACCCTAAACCCTAAACCCTAAACCCTAAACCCTAAACCCTAAACCCTAAACCCTAAACCCTAAACCCTAAACCCTAAACCCTAAACCCTAAACCCTAAACCCTAAACCCTAAACCCTAAACCCTAAACCCTAAACCCTAAACCCTAAACCCTAAACCCTAAACCCTAATAGTAAAATCTCGAAACCCTAAAACTCGAAACCCTAAATCTTGAACCCCTAAATCTCGAAACCCTAAACCCTAAACCCTAAACCCTAAACCCTAATAGTAAAATCTCGAAACCCTAAAACTCGAAACCCTAAATCTTGAAACCCTAAATCTCGAAACCCTAAACCCTAAACCCTAAACCCTAATAGTAAAATCTCGAAACCCTAAAACTTGAAACCCTAAATCTCGAAACCCTAAAACTCGAAACCCTAAATCTCGAAACCCTAATAGTAAAATCTTGAAACCCTAAAACTCGAAACCCTAAATCTCGAAACCCTAATAGTAAAATCTCGAAACCCTAAAACTCGAAACCCTAAATCTCGAAACCCTAAAACTCGAAACCCTAAATCTCGAAACCCTAAACCCTAATAGTAAAATCTCGAAACCCTAAAACTTGAAACCCTAAAACTCGAAACCCTAAATCTTGAAACCCTAAACCCTAAACCCTAATAGTAAAATCTCGAAACCCTAAAATTTGAAACCCTAAATCTCAAAACCCTAAACCCTAATAGTAAAATCTCGAAACCCTAAATCTTGAAACCCTAAACCCTAATAGTAAAATCTCGAAACCCTAAACCCTAAAACCCTAAACCCTAAACTTGAAACCCTAAATCTCGAAACCCTAAACCCTAAACCCTAAACTTGAAACCCTAAATCTCGAAACCTTAAACCCTAAATCTCGAAACCCTAATAGTAAACCCTAAACCCTAATAGTAAACCCTAAACCCTTATAATAAACATTAAACCCTAAACACTAATAGTAAAGTTTAAACCCTAAATACTATTAAGGGTTTCGATGTTACTGTTAGGGTTTCAATGTTACTATTAGGGTTAAGGTATTCTATTAATGCGTACGAACGACTATAAGGGTGTAAGGATTAGGTTATAGGGTTAAGGGGTTAGGGTTATCTATTAATACGTACGAACGACTATAGGGGTATAAGGATTAGGTTATAGGGTTAAGGGGTTAGGGATATCTATTAATACGTACGTACGGTTATGCGGGGGTAAGGATTAGAGTGTAGGGTTAAGGGGTTAGGGATATCTATTAATACGTACGTACGGTTATGCGGGGGTAAGGATTAGATTGTAGGGTTAAGGGGTTAGGGATATCTATTAATACGTACGTACGATTATACGGGGGTAAGGATTAGATTGTAGGGTTAAGAGGTTAGGTATATCTATTAATACGTACGTACGATTATATGGGGGTATTCTTATAATAAATACGAACGATTATAATACAAGAAAAATTGCAATAATGCCTTTTAATTGAAAACCAAACAAGCCTTAATCTAAAAAACTTAACCAAAAAACCAAAAAACTTAACTAAATCTAAGCCCACACCCTGAAGCCCACCAAAACTAACAAATTTGAAATTAAAACCCTACAGCCCACCTAAACTTAAACACTTTCTCTTCACTTCTTACAGCCCAAAGGTTATACTTAGCCAAAATTTTCTTTTGTTTTTACATTCTGTTCTTTTTTTTTTCCTTTGTTTTTCGTTTTCTTTTCCTTTTTTTTTCCTTTCTTTTCCGTTTTTTTTTCCTTTCTTTTCCGTTTTTTTTCCTTTTTTTCCTTTCTTTTCCCAAAATTTTTTTTTCCTCTCTGTTCCTTTTTTTTCCCCTGGGCCAAAAATTTTCCTCCCACCCACAGTGTGTGGTCTGCCTAGGGTGTGTGGCCCACCCATAGTGTGTGGCCCACCCATGGTGTGTGGCCCACCCATAGCCCCTGACCCACCCATGGCCCATGACCCACATATAGCCCATGACCCACCCATAGCCCAAGGCCCACCCAAACCCTAAATCTACAGTACCCGAAACCCTAAAGCTACAGTAAACCCTAAACCCTAAAGTACAGTAAACCCTAAACCCTAAACCCTAAACCCTAAACCCTAAACCCTAAACCCTAAACCCTAAACCCTAAACCCTAAACCCTAAACCCTAAACCCTAAACCCTAAACCCTAAACCCTAAACCCTAAACCCTAAACCCTAAACCCTAAACCCTAAACCCTAAACCCTAAACCCTAAACCCAATTTGGTTGTTAATTGTTACTTAATTCCAGTAAGTTAGTAAACTGTTGGTTATTTTGTAATGTTTATTTAAATTATTGTTACAAATGAAAATTCATCCAGAATTTTATCCCATCCATGTGTTGTGTTGGAGGACCTACCCCCCCCCCCCCCCAAACATAAAATGTGCATTTTATTCATTTTCTTCATTTTTCGTGTTTTGACTAGTTTTAAAGATGGAGTCATTTTTTTATCTTGTTTTCTGCAAAATATTTTATGTGTTTTAACCATAAAGCATGTTTTTTGATTTTTTTGACAATAAAAATAAAAAATTGTCTTATTTTTTAAAACCAAACGCACTTTAAGTCTTTTTTTAGGGATTGATTTTGTTATTTTCTTTTGAATTTGGGATTGGTTTTAATGATCAACCACAAAATAGAAGATTTTTTTAAAGAAATTGAGGACAAGAATGTTTGATGTCATATCTCAGTTTCCCTCACCATTTATTTACTAACTTCCTATGGTTCCATTGTCAAGATCGTTCTGAGAAATGTAGGAGAGTTAGATATCAAACACAACTTTGGGTTGGTTCTTAGAACTCGTGACTATCCCCTCATAGGAGCAGCACATGATGCCCTTGTGTGGAAATAGTTGACACCATTAATTTGGATGGATGTTAGGGAATTTATTGCAATGACTTGATGTTTTAGGGATTTCTGATACCACATAAGCAGATTGAGGACTTACCTCAAATACATTTGTTTTTTTAACTCGACAAACACATTATTTGGAGAAGATGCTCCGAATCATCAATTTTTTTTTTGTTTCCCATTATTTTTCATAGAGTTTTTGTCATGGGCCTATGAGTTCTCGGGTTGGGTCTTGAGTTATTTGGGAGTGAGGCTTTGTGATTAGCCTAATCTAACTTAGTCTATTTTGTAAGTAATAAGTTGTAGTCCGAGCCTTTGAGTTGTTTCTTGTAACCGGTTAAGAAATGAGTTGTTAATTGAGTGGTTGTTAGTTTGAATCTTTAACGAAATGGGTTGTTAATTGTTACTTAATTCCAGTAAGTTAGTAAACTGTTGGTTATTTTGTAATGTTTATTTAAATTATTGTTACAAATGAAAATTCATCCAGAATTTTATCCCATCAAAGTGACTATTTATCTGATTACAACGTAATTAGTTCCTTTTTGAGATTATAAAAGAAATTGAAAGAGGACTATGATTGTAAAAAAATTGGGTATTACACGTGCGAAAGGACAGGAAAATAACAAAGGGAAACTGTCCTTGCATATCTTTTGTTCAACTAACTTATGCAACTGATTGATTAATATTGGAGTTTTATAGCACAACCATAGGATGATACTGTAATTTAATACTTAAAAAAAGCACCCATCAAGCATGTCCCCATGCGGAACAATGTAGCCCTTCCAACCAAACGGTAGGAAACCTTATAAGAGGTCTCGAAACTTTAGGCGATTGTTGATTCTCGAGGTGCATTCGGGTTACTTGCAGTGGCTCTGGGCCTCTGGTACTTGTTCTCTATGGGGCGTGGGGGCGCTCATTCCAGTCTTTTCACTGATTGAATTTTTAAAAATTTATTCGTTTTTTGCACCTATTTGTTTTTTCAAACAGCCTCTGAATTCAACGCATCATTGTTTTTCAAACAGCTTCTGAATTTAATGCATCATTGTTCTTCATTTCAGAGCTTTCTAGGGTTCCTAATTTACAATAATCCGTTATTTAGTAGTGCATTTTTTGACAAATTTAGTGATTCCAGTTTCTAAGCATGGTCTCTCTCTCTATACGTTTGAATATATATGTAAATTGATGCGCAGTCCAGTGCCAAGGAAATTAAGTATTCAAGATAAGCCAAGCTAGTTCAACATGAGCAGCTCGAGGGAGGAATCTCCGGATTGGTTGCGCTCCTTCCAGGTTTCCTGAACGATTATTTTCGTCAGTTTTTTAATCATGATTTAAGTTTTAACTATATATTTCTTAGTAATTATAGTACTAATTCATTGCTTTAATCCTTCTCTTTTAATATAAATCTAACTTCATTTTTATTTAACGGAGTAGTAAAGAGTGCTTGAATGCATATTAATCTTCCATTTTTATTGGTTAACTTGAATATTCCTGAGGAAAGGCATTCAAGTGGCAGAAATCCATGTACAATATCCCATACTTATTAATTTTCAGAATTCTGAATCTGGTGCCTCAGTGATTCAATTAAATTTATACTTACGTATCATCATATTTTCTTTCCTCTGTATTCAAGGTGTCTAAATTAATTAACCTCAGCCGTCCAGCAGTTAGATTACCCTTGTATCTTTTAATCTTTGTCTCTAAGCTAATTGCAAGAATTTACTTTGTTGAACAGGCGCCAACTTATTCAACACTGAAGTCCGATTCTGATTCTTCACCAAGGGATAGCCCTTTAAGGGAGGAAAGAATTGATCACAAAGAGCCATTTCTTCATAAATCATCTCCATCTCTAGAGAGAGACAAGAGTCGCAATAAAGTTCTTAGTGAAGATGCTAGAAAGTCTCCATCCAAGAAGAGTTCCAAAAAAATATCTCCGAAAAAACAGCTTAAAGCAGATCTTACATCCTCAAAAAAGAAGAAAGTTGATAGTAGTGTCAAAACTGAAGGTATTCCAGGGATTCAGAGAGGAAATTTCTATGTCACTATTGCAATGAGTGTGTTTAGCTAAACTGCCAAGGTTACACGTGTAAATCCTTTAATCCTTGAATTAAAATTAAGGGGCAGAAAAATACTAATCAAATTCTTATTGCCTACCCTTTTTTATGGTACTTAGAATTTTCTGGCTTACTTGTTTTCAATGGTCATTATCTTGGATTTATTCCCTTTTAAGGTCTGTATTATAATTTTGTAGGGAATGGGGATGATGGGAAAGTTGGTGAGGCAGAAACATCTAAGAAGCATATGGAGCCTCAAGTAAGAATCTTTACACCAGCATTGCCTCAACATTCTTGACATTAGTTGCTTTAAAGATATAAATGTTTGCTGCCTTGTTGCCTTTGGTGGCCTGTGAGAATGATCATTAGAAAAAGCCTGCAGTTTATTCCAAACATTTAGTTCAACCATTTTTAGGGCCTATTTAGAATCTGATTTACCAAAGCAACGGCTTAATATGCTCTTTGAGAAATAAATAGTTTCATCATAGAGCACAATAATAATTAATTCATTTATCATTTTAATCAATTTATCTCAAATTAAATATTAATGCAGAATGGTTATTTATTTTTTCCTGTAAGATCAAAACCCAGTGTTTGTCCTAGTGAAAATTAGTATATATCATCTGCATCTTTATGCCACTAATTTGAAGCAGAATATTGGACGTTGGGTATCACTGGAATATTACAAACTAATTTTTTTTTATGTTGATATTATCTTTGTTAAAATGTATATGAGCTTGATATACATTGTTGACCCATTTCCTATTAATTTAAGCTTTTGGAATCAATGGTCATTAACATGTTATCAGAGCCAAAGGTCTTGTGTTCGAATCTTACTAACTCCTGCTTGTTTCTGTTTATGATAAGTACTTGGTTTGGTCTGTCTTTGTTTCGGACTTCACGTGTTAGGCACATAGTGTCTCTTGGGCTATGCACATGAGAGAGAGTGTTAAAATGTATATGAACTTGATATATATTGTTGGCCTATTTCCTATCGGCTTAAGCTTTGGGATAAATGGTCGTTAACAATCTCGATGACTCTTGGAACTGCATAAATTATCTAAAATGATTTTCTAACATCTTCTAAGAGATTAGGGAAGAGATGACAAGTTTTATGCACAGAAAGTGAAATAGTGGATTCTAGTATGAAGCACCTGAGCATATTAACAAAATGGTACAGACTTTGTGAGTGAATCTGCTATCTTGGATGTTCTCATCTAGTTGTGTGTTGACACTTTCGTTTAAGCTTGATTTTGGAGCATGTTAGTAAGTGACATAAGAATTGTGGCTCTTGCTATAGTATGCTGCAGAAAATTTGATTGGAACTTATGAGTGAGTCTTTTAATTATCTAAAGTAAATATTTCCTTTGGATTAGTAGCAGGATGCTTTAATGTCTTCTACAACATGCTTCAGGCTATTAAACATTGATGCTTTAGAGGCGAGAGAATTTTGAGGGATGATTTTTTCTGGGGAGTCAAACGAGGAAAAGTGGGTGTCAGCTACCCCATTCACACCAGGGATGGGATAAGGCTACTTCCTATGCCCATAGTCCAATGGGTCTTCTTTGAACCAAAAAAAAATGAGGAAAAGTTTGAGGATAATTCTTGCATAGGGAACTGTGTCCTTACATATCAAATGCCATAGGTATGTTGAATGACTAGCAATGATATGGGCCCCATGACAGGCTTCAGAGGATGGGTTCATTATTCTACATTCTCTGTTTGATTTTGCCAAAATCTGAAAATAGTTTTGAAGGGCTACGCTGAGGAAAATCGTAGTGTCAGCTTCTCTTGCTGATTCTCTTTCAGATTGTCCTGGGCCACATTCACCTATTACTTTACCTGTTCTAGGCAATCTAGAATTTAACTTTTTACTTTTGATCGTCCATTGTGCTTTTTATATGTATAAATAAGTATAAACCAGATTTCTGTAATATTGGGGGGAAGCATGGTTATTATTGATATTAATCTGATTCTTTAACCTTGTCATGTTCAGTTCTAATTTTTTTCACCATGTTTAGGCAACTGTAATATAAGGAAATAATGGTTTTCCTCTGAGTAGACCTTAAACTTTATTGGCCTATTAGATTATTTAATGCACCAAAATATCCTAACATGTGATATTAAAATCTTTTGTGTCTCAAATATCGTAGCAAGTTATAATCTAATGATTTGGAAAGCACATTGAAGTAAATATCCAGCTTATGATTATATTGTCAGTACTGATGACCAATACATATATTGTTTAGCAGGCACTTAATCATTCAGTTTGGACATTGTCATCAGATTCGGAATCTTGTCCTCATGATAGCCCTATAAGGGAGGAGAAAATATCTCAATTCGAAGCAAGTGAAAAGCATGAGGATGTGGTTCTGATTGGCAGAAGTGGAGAGTCTTCATTAAAGAAGGCTTCAGAGGAGAAGTCTCCAAGAAAACAACTAAAAGTAGAAAGTCAGACACCAAAGAAAGAAAAGACTGTAACCATTAACTTGAAAAGAAAAGGTATGATTAGTGCATGCTTGACAAATCATTGTTTAGAATTAATAACATCTGTAATGAAGCTCAGGAGACTGGTGGCTAACATC
The DNA here is from genome assembly GCA_023935145.1 of Bretschneidera sinensis. NCBI lineage: Eukaryota > Viridiplantae > Streptophyta > Magnoliopsida > Brassicales > Akaniaceae > Bretschneidera > Bretschneidera sinensis. The sequence continues at coordinate 166,587,517 of CM043697.1, read as the reverse complement.
TCTCTCTCTATTCCCCTGGGGATAGAAGCTTACAACCTTTTTATGGTGTATGTGAAGCAACACTTTCGATTTTCTGAAGTACAACCTTTTCTTTTGAAGTTGTGCAAATTATATCTAATACCTGAGAAGCATACACTCTTTTCTATAACGGTACAGGGAATGATGGTGACTTTGAAGTTTCTAAGGAAGAAACATCTGATAAGCATATTGAGCATCATGTAAGGATTTTTTAGTAGCAGCTATTGTTATCGCTTCTCTAGTTATTTTCGCTGAACTGTGTTATTGATTTATAATTTCTAGGTCTCTAGCTCAAGCTTGCCTTTGGTGCTTTCAGAGAAAGTGCATTGTTCAAAGGTAATGGACAATTTCTCTTGGTTATGATTTCTTTTTATCTGCCTACTCTTAGGAGGGTGATTATGTGTTTCTGAGGAGCTCTTTCAGAATGACCGAACAATCACATTTCATTTCCTTGCTATGATGTGAAGTCTTATTGTAGAGAATATCAATTAATTGTGGTAAAAAATTTCTAATTTACACGTATGAGAGCAGAAGACATTCTAGAAGGAATAGTCTTGGCACTTCTGGTCAGCTTATTGATCACCTACTTATATTCCTTACATCCCAGGTGGATCCATCAAATATTGCATGCAACCTGCATCACTCCACAATCCATAATGACTATTTAGTGTAAAATTGTGTGATGGAGTACAAGAGAAAGAGTAAAATTAGGGAATTTAATCTAAGTAACAGGGGATATTTTAATTATTAGGATAATTATGTAATCGAAAATATTATGAATTATTATCTAGTTAGTTTCCTTATTGAAGTAGGATTAGGATTAGTTTATCTTCTTATGATTATTCATTATCTATAAATTAGGATTTCCATATATATATATATGAGAGACTCATGTATCATTTAGCAGCTTGGAATTAATAAAAAAATAAGATTATTGAAATCAAACACTCTATGATTGAGTTGTTTTCGCGTCATGTGATTTGGTTGCGATTCTTTGCGTCCATATGATTTGGATTGCGGTTCTTATGTGATTTGGGAAACACCATCAAACGGTGTGGAATTCTCGAGTGACCAAAATCCAAGAAGCCTATCCCTGTCCGCCGCCTTCTTCGCCCTCAAAACAGTCGCGACTCGTTTCGGTTTTTCGCAGCCCGATCCGACGCCTCTAGCCACCACCTGAACCAACCGCCACCACCACCAGAACTGGCGTCCCATTTTCGGCCTAATCCCATAAGCCTGACCCCATCCGCCACATGCTCCGCCGCCACAAAGCCACGACCCGTTTCAGCTTTGTCGTGCCCGTTCCAGATTTTCCAACCACCCATTGTCAGATCAAACACCACCACAGTGACCGAAACTACTTTTCCGGCCAAACCATGATGTTTGGCTCCGATGTGATCGGATTTGCATTGGGTCAGACTCGACCCGACTGTCCGACCCGGTTATTTGACCCGAGCAGCTTCCACATTTCCTGAGCTGTTTCTGAGCCGTTTTAGCTGACCTAAGTTGAGCTGCTGCCCGAATGTTCTTTGCCGAGTCGCGTTGACCAATTGTTGACCAAACTTTGACCGGATAGACTTTTGACAAAGTTTCATGTTTTGTTTTTTTTTCCTTCTTTTTTTAATTTTCTGTATTTAAAGAAAACAGAAAATAAAAAAAAAACCAGAAAAGTAGAGAAATGGAAAAGAAGACCAAAAAAAGGAAAAAAAAAAGAGCAAAAAAAGCAAAAAACAATCAAAAGCAAAAGAGAAAAAAATGTTTGAGCTATTTTAGTTTAATATCATGTCTTGGACTCATATTCAAAACCTACAAACTTAACTATCAAGTGATTACTCTCGCTTAGGGGTGAGCATGGAAACCGGTGGACCCGTGAACCCGACCCAAACCGGTGTAATGGGTTGGGTTGGGGTTTTCAAAAGTTGAGTTGGGTTTGGGTTGAGAAATTTTTGAACCCAGTGGGCTGGGTTGGGTCACGGGTTAAAAAATTTCAATCCAACCCAAACCGATAACTTGATCAATATATAATTATATTTTATATATATATATATATATATATTTAAAATATACTTATTTTAAGGATTGATGGACCACATTCATATTTTGATAAGATAGTGATGCAGTACAGTAGAGAAGAATTAGAAAGAAACCGGAAAATTAAAGATAGATGATCCGAATCACATGGGAACATTAAACTAAATCACATGGAGTAGTAGTCCAAATCACATTGACAACTCAACACTCAATCACAAAATATGAAAATTGATAATTTAATCTGAATTTATTCATAAGTTGTTCAATAACAAATGAATATATATATATATATGTATATATATATATATATATATATATATATATATATATATAGAAGAAACCTAACTTAAAGATAAAGACTAAATCTTAAAAAGATAAGAACAACATATCAGATAACAATAGAAGAAGATAAGCCTAATCTTAATCCTATTCAAATAAGGAAGCTAACTAAGATAATAATTCTTAATATTTCTAATTACATAATTATCCCTATATCCTCCAATTCCTAGATTAAAATCTCTAATCATAATCTTCTTCGTGTTCCCCATCATTCTCCACCACTTTGAAAAAATTCGTTCTCGAGTTGAAAAATGTTCAAGTAGTAAGAGCTTGAAGGCGTGGAGGAACAAAGCATGGTCATGAAATTCTTGGAAGGCGAAATCACCATAAGGGAAAAAAAATTTCCCTGAAAACGTCTGTTGTCTAGGTACTTGAAACCAGATAGGGAGGACAAACTCAATATGACGGACAAATGTATCAACTCAAACCTTAAACGAACAATCAAGCTTGTCGTCCTGCTTGTTTGAAATCTTTTCAACCGTCTCAATGTGCTCAACAAACTCATCATCTTGTTGGACTGGTTCGAATAAAATAACCTCACATGGAAGTGGTTTAATATGCTCAACAACATCAAGCTGGTTGTCGACCTGTCCTTCATCTTTGTTGGCATATTGGTCTTGAACCTGGTCAATAGACTCAATAGGCATAACCAAGTCAACATTTGACTGACATGGTTCAATTAGGACAGTCTCACATGGAATTGGGACAACATGTTCAACCTTACCTTGAATATTTTCATTCTCGTTGACTTCATCTTGGTGCTCTGTGGAGTCTTCTCTATCATTAGTGGGCTTTGTGTTATCAAGTTTGGGATCAGCTTGCACTGTCACAACATCCAAGAGTTTGCACAATTCTTTGTATTCTTTTAGAAATTGGATTATGCAAGTGTCACGACCCTCGTGGGAACCTCGTGTTCTAGGGTTTCTTAGTACACTTTTTAATTATAATGTACAGCATTATACTGCACGTGCACTACAAGGTAGTACCTTGTTCTTTCGTACTACACTTGTACTACACTTATAGTACCGTAGGATTGTGACACTTGGCAAGACGTTAACCATGGATGTAAGGGAGCTCTCCCTATATAATAGGGCCTCCCCTCACTAGTAAATCATTCAATCATTCAAGCGATAGCAAGCTCTTTAGCTTTGTCTCATATTCTCTCGTGTTGGCTTATTTTTAATGAGTGGGTCTAGCTTCGAGGGTGGTTCTCTTGAGTAGCTAAGAGGAAGGTTGATTTAGGCATTTCAAGGAGGTGTTTCTGAGCCTAAGGCCGCACGGTTAGCGACTTAAGCCCGTGACAAGTGGTATCAGAGCCAGGTTCATCGAGACTTTTGAGAAGAGATGACGACCGCTTCCGATGCTAGCAACCTAGCTCATGACAGTCATGAGACTCGAGGGAGGGCGGCCAAGAAGGTTAGTTCAAGGGATGTAATGTCAAGCATGGATGCTCGCTTGGCTAAGGTGGAGTTAGCCGTAGGGGAAATGCGGGACAAGTTCGAGGATACCAATGGTAGTATCGAGGAGCTAAACTCCATGAGGAAGGATCTCCAAAGAGTGATGCAAGGTGCCCTCAACGGGGCCGTAGACGTGCTTACGCAAAAGAACGACACCCTTGAGGCCGTGGTGGTATTTATGCGAGAAGAGATGGAAAAGCTCAAGCGGGAGCTCTCAGCTTGCAAAGCAGCCTTCAGAGGTGGTATGCTTGCTATGACACCCAATCATAGGGTGGACGTGCCTATACCAAAGGAGTTCAAGGGCATTCGAGCTGCAAAGGATGTGGACAACTTTCTTTGGGGGATGGAGCAATATTTCCGAGTGATGAACATCATGGAGGACGTAATCAAGGTAAACACAGCCTGTATGTATTTTTTTGATATTGCTTTATTGTGGTGGCGACGTAGGTGTGCGGGTGCTGCCATTGTTACGTGGGAAGAGTTCCAGAGGGAATTCCGTCAACAATTCTATCCGGAGTATGCGGAAGATGAGGTACGAGTCACACTGCGAAGGCTTACCCAACATGGGGAAGTACGGGAGTATGTGCGAGAGTTTTTGGAACTCATGCTCCAAATTTCTGATCTTGAAGAGAGGGAGGCTCTCTTCTCTTTCATGGATGGTCTCAAACCATGGGCCAAGCAAGAGTTGCAAAGAAGAGGTGTCCAAGACCTCACCCGAGCCATGTCTGTGGCGGAATCTTTGGTGGAGTTCAAAAAACAAGAAAAATTTGACTCCTTCAAGAACAAGGGCAAAGGTGGGGGAGACAAAGACAAGTATCAAAAGGGTGGTCCGGGGAAACCACCCATTCACAAGTGAAAGTCCGCCAAGGAAGGAGCCAAAAAGAAGGAGCTATTAGCATGCTTCTTGTGTGAGGGTCCTCATCGGGTGCAGGATTGCCCGAAAAGAACCAAGCTCTTTGCCATTGCTAGGGAAAAGGGGGAAACAGAGAAAGATACCCTTAAGATTGGCTCTATCATGCTTAACTCGATCAAATCCAAAAGGTTTGGCAAGCGGAAGAGGCTTATGTTTACAGACATCATGGTGGCTGGCACTAAGGTTAGTGCTCTTGTAGACACTGGGACTTCCAATCTCTTTGGAAATGTCCAAGAGATTAAGCCTTAAGGTGGAGAAAGGAAATGGGTGGATCAAGACAGTCAATTCCAAAGAAATTTCGATAATGGGTGTAGCACAAGGGGTAGAGCTACAATTAGGAGATTGGAAAGGCAAGGAAACTCTTGAGGTAATCCTACTTGATGATTATGACTTTGTAATTGGGTTAGATTTCCTTGATCGAATTAATGCTTTGCTAGTGCCATTTGCCAACTATGTGTGCATCCTTGATTCTCAGTGCCAATGCCTCGTGCCTGTAAGACGAGACTCTGGCTAAACTAACCGGGTTTTATCGACAATCCAACTAGCCAAGGGGGTGAGAAGGGATGAAGTCACATACTTGGCCACCTTGAAACTTGAGGAGGTCCTAGAGTCCAAGGAAGAGACTTCTCTTGTGGTACTTGAGTTTTTAGAGTCTTTTGTTGATGTGATGCCCCCGGAGTTACCCAAAAAACTCCCACCTAAGAGAGAGGTGGATCATAAGATTGAGTTGGTATCTATTGCCCAACCACCAGCCAAGACTACATATCGAATGTCACCTCAACAAGCTCACGGTGAAGAACAAGTACCCCATCCCACTCATTGCGGACTTGTTTGATCATCTTGGGGATGCTAGATGGTTCACCAAGCTAGATTTGAGATCGGGGTACTACCAAGTACGGATAGCCGAGGAGGATGAGCCAAAGACAACGTGTCACTCGCTATAGTTCTTATGAGCTTCTTGTGATGCCTTTTGGACTCACTAATGCTCCAACAACTTTCTGCACTCTAATGAACAAGGTACTCCAATCCTTTCTAGACTGCTTTGTGGTTGTTTATCTTGACGATATTGTTATCTATAGTCCATTTCTAAAGGAGCATGTGAGGCACTTGAGACAGGTATTATAAGTTTTGAAAGAGAATGAGCTCTATGTGAAGAAAGAGAAGTGTTCATTCGCCTAACATAAGATACCGTTCCTTGGCCACAGAGTAGGTGGGGGAAAGAGTCGGATGGATGGGGGCAAGATTTAGGCTATTGTTGATTGGGAGACACCGACCAATGTTACCGAGTTGAGATCATTCCTTGAGTTGGTGAACTATTATCGGCATTTCATCAGAGACTATTCAACCATCACCATACCCTTGACCGATATGCTCAAGAAAGGGAGAGTGTGGGAATGAAGTTTAGTTTGTCAGGGGGCCTTTGAGCAGTTGAAACGGGCAATCACAGAGGAGCCAGTCTTAGCCTTATCGAATCACACCAAGCCCTATGAGGTCCACATGGATGCATCCGACTTTGCTATTGGAGGGGTCTTGATGCAAGACGGTCATCCAATTGCTTTTGAGAACCGAAAGCTCAATGAGACCAAGCGATGGTACACGGTTCAAGAGAAAGAGATGACGACCATGGTTCATTGTTTGCGCACATGGAGGCACTATCTTTTAGGGTCTAGGTTTGTGGTGAAGACTGACAATGTGGTCACAAGCTACTTCTAGACTCAGAAGAAGCTCTCTCCTAAGTAAGCCCGATGGCAAGATTTCTTTGCCGAGTTTGATTTTGTGTTGGAGTACAAGCCAGGGAAAACCAACACAGTAGCGGATGCACTAAGCCGAAAGGTAGAGTTTGCTGCCATTAGCAGACCAAAGGGTTCCTTAGTGGATCGCATTAAGGAGGGATTGTCCCATGACCCGACCGCCAAGTCTTTGATGGAGTATGCCACAAAGGGAAAGACCAGGAGGTTCTGGCTAGAGGGGGACTTGCTCTATACCAAGGGGAATCGGTTATATGTGCTGCTTCATGGGAAATTACAGAATGAGGTGATGCAAGAGTGCCACAATTCTAAGTGGGCTGGTCACTCGGGTGTGCACCGCACCCTAGCACTTGTGGAGGAACGCTACTATTGGCCACACTTGAAAGGGGACATTGAGGCCTATGTGAAGAGTTGTCTTGTGTGTCAACAAGACAAAGTAGAGCAAAAGTCACTTGGGGGTCTCTTGGAGCCATTGCCAATTCTGGAGCGTCCATGGGAGAGTATCTCTATGGATTTCATTATGGGGCTTCCCAAGAGTGATGGATTTGAGAGTATCATGGTTGTTGTGGACCGGTTTTCGAAGTATGAGACTTTCATTCCGGCTACCAAAGAGTGTCTAGCAAAGGAGGCAGTCTGGTTGTTTCTCAAGCATGTGGTGAAGTATTGGGGTGTACTACAGTCCATTGTTAGTGATCGGGATGGACGGTTCACGGGACGGTTCTGGACGGAATTGTTCAAGTTGTTCGGATCGGATCTAAACTTCTCCACTAGTGTCCACCCCCAAACCGACAGATAGACTAAGAGGGTGAATGCTTTGTTGGAGACATACCTCCGACACTATGTGAGTGTCTCGTAATGAGATTGGCCAAAGTTACTAGATGTGGCTCAGTTTTTCTATAATTTACAAAGGAGTGAGACCACCAACCAAAGTGCTTTTGAGATTGTGATGGGACGACAGCCTCACACTCCGAGTACTATTGTTATCGGATATACAGGGTCAACTTCGGTAGCCTATAAGTTTGCCAAAGCATGGCAAGAGCCAACCGATTTGGCTCGAGTTTGCCTACAGAAGACAGCCAAGCGTTCCAAGAAGTGGGCTGATATGCAGTACCAAATGGGGGATTTGGTGCTTGTGAAGCTACATTTGGTACTTCGCACCAATGGTATCCATAAGGCATTGGTACGCAGATATGAGGGGCTTTTCAGAGTTCTTAGGAGGGTAGGCAATATGGCCTACAAACTTGAGCTACCATCCAAGCTCAAGGTGCACTCGGTCTTCCATATGAGTATGTTGAAACCATTCCATGAAGACCAAAATGATCCGGATTGAGGTGAGTCACAGCGAGCCCTTATAGGAGTTAGGGTCTCTTATGATCGAGACATTGAGAGTATACTGGCCGACTGAGTTTTGAGACGGAAGAACTACAAGCGAAGGCATGAGTACTTGATACAATGGAAGGGACAACCCGATGGTGAGACTAGTTGGGAACCAGCAGAGGCCTTGTGGCAATTTCAGAAGAAGATTGACCAGTTTCATGCTGAGAATACGACGAGGACGTCTCCAGATTGAGTGGGGCAGAACATCACGATCCGCGTAGGACCCGCGTGTTCTAGGGTTTCCTAGTACACTTTTTAATTATAATGTACAACATTATACTGCACGTGCACTACAAGTTAGTACCTTGTACTACACTTGTACTATTCTTATAGTACCGTAGGATTGTGACACTTGGCAAAACGTTAGCCATGGATGTAAGGGAGTTATCCCCATATAAAGGGGCCTCCTCCTCACTTGTAAATCATTCAAGCGATAGCAAACTCTCTGGCTTTGTCTCATATTCTCTCGTGTTGGCTTATTTTCTTTGAGTGAGTCTAGTTTCGAGGGTGGTTCTCTTGAGTAGCTAAGAGGAAGGCTGACTTAGGCATTCCAAAGAGGTGTTTCCGAGCCTAAGGCCGCACGGTTAGCGACTTAAGCTTGCAGCCCGTGACATAAGCACAATCATACCTAACACAACCATGATTAACATCTTTAGAAGCATAATAATAATTTTTATACGCAACTCTCTCATCATCATAAATATAATCATCATTATCATTCAAAGCATGGACATCTCGAAAACTTTGCTCACACTCATACTCATATTGGTGCTGTAATTCTTCAAGCCGTCTTTCATCACGATAAACTTAATATTTAAGTTCGTCATATTCTTCATACATACTCCAGGGAAGATAACACCAACCATACTTTATTGCTTTGGATTTCAACTCATCCAAGCGAGAGTAAGCACTTAATAGTTGAGCTTGTAGGTTTCGAATATGAATCCCAATACGGTAAAACATAATAGTAAACCAAAAGAGCTCAAACATTTTTTTCGATGCTTTTTTTTTTTTTTTTTTTTTTTTAAATAAAAAAAAGATACAATAATTGCAATATACTAAAAAAAAGGAAAACCTGATTTTTTTTAATAGGATTGGCTCAGCTGCTGGCTCGGCTCCAGTGGCGGCTCAGGCTCGGCTTGGACTATGACGCAACACGACTCGGCTCGGGCAACACGACTCGGCTAGTGGCTCAAATTTGCTGAAGCAGCTCGGGTTTGATCTGTGGATCAGCTTAGGCCGTGTGGGTGGGATCCAGGCAGAAGGATCTATGGTAGATCGGAGTTGGGCTCCTGAGGTTCTGCTTGAAATGGCTTGCCGGTCACGTTGCTGGTGGCGGTGTGGCCGAATTGTGAGCGGAAGAGGCGGATCTGGCCGTAAGAGAGAAAATGGGTCGCGACGGGTAGGCGACGGATTAGGTGACGAGGAGGTCCGATCTTCTGGGGTTACACCGGGAATGGGGCGCCGATCACAGTGGTGACGTCGGCTGGGGCAGATGGTGGCTAGAGGGGGCAGATCAGGCCTCGCAAGATCCAGGCAGTTCGCGGTAGGTTTGAGGGCTGAGACGGTGGCGGCTGGTGCTGGGATTCTCGGGTTTTGGTCTCCCAAAAATTCTGCACCTTTTGGTGGTGGTGCGAGCCTCTAAGGTGGTGGCTGATGGCGGTTGTCGGCGACAGACAACAAGAAAAAAGTGGATCTAGCTACTATACGCGGGGTTTTGTTTTTTTTATGGTGTTTATATTTTTTCAATCTCACATGGGAACGAATTTAGGGCTCTGATACCACTTGATGCAGTACAATAGGGAAGGATTGAAAAGAAACAAGGAAATTAAAGACAGATGATCCAAATCTCATGGATCTTCCCAAATCACATGGGAACACTGAAAACAAATTACATGGAACAGTAGTCTAAATCACATGACAACTCAACATTCAATTACAGAATATGAAAATTGATAATTTAATCTGAATTCATTCATAAGCTGTTCAATAACACACAGATCAGATAAGACTACATCCTAAAAAGATAAGAATAGCAGATCAGATAACAATGGAAAAAGATAAGTCTAATCCTAATCCTATTCAAATACGGAAGCTAACTAAGATGATAATTCTTAATTTTTTCAATTACATAGTTATCCTCATATCCCTCAATTCCTAAATTAAAATCTCTAATCCTAATCTTCCTCGTGTTTTCCATCAGTTAGTTTGGATTGCAATACATATTTCGTGTGTGTATATTTGATGGACTGTATTCATATTTTGATATGTTAGTTTGAATTGCAATATATTTTTCTTTTGTGTGTGTTCTCATTTCGTTTCTTTTTTCTTCTTAAAAATCCTCCAACAAAAAATGTTAGCTTCCATTAAAAGGCCAATTATAATTTAAATATGTGAGGAGTATGTTTCTTTTTAATACTTTAGTTAAATAAGACCGTTTGTTCTCGTGAAAGTATTTATTTCAGACTTTCAATAAGCTTTCCAAAAGTTTATTGAATTGATTTGCTTATTCTATGTCATTCAATTTATATTTTTGGTATGATGAAATTTGGTTATAAAGATTTTAGGACCAAGTGTATACTAGTGTTGAAGTCTTGAAGAATTGGGTTGATTAAACACCTTTAAAATCTAATTTTTATTTGTGAACAAGATGGATCTTTTAGACCTTATTGAATTTCCTTCCTATAGAAATTCGTTGTAATTGGGTTGCACCCTCTTGATTTTTTTTTTTTATTCTAATACATTTTTACTTATAAAAAAAAATCTAATTTTTATTTACTTTTGTATGGTTTGTATTAAACTAAAATTGTTTGACATTTTGTGTGAAGTGATTTACGGTACTTAATTTGTAAATAATGGTTTGTAAGATTTTATAAATTTTTGTATGGATTTAATTTTGGATCTAATGAATGATAAATAATTGTAGTAAAATATTTTTTCTTACATAATATATTTACATTAATTTTTAAGTTAAAAAAATACTAAACCGGTGAACCAAACTGATTTAAATGGGTTGGGTTGAGGTTTGATGGGTTCATGGGTTGGGTTGTGTTGAGATTTTTTCAACCCGATATAATTAGATTGGCTTGATTTTTTAGACCAATCCGACCCAAACCAACCCATGCTCGCCCATCAGTTCTTGAGATGTCCATGCTTTGAATGGTAATGGCGATTGTGTTTATGATGATGAAGGAGTTGCTTATAAAAATTATTATTATGCTCCTAAAGATGATTACCATGGTTATGTTGGGTATGATTGTGCTTACGAAAATTATGATGGTTATAGTACATATGATGAGCTAGTGATAGAACATAAGTCCAACCCAATAGCTTCATCCTAAGTCTGAGAGAAGATAATCTAGTTGCTGAAAGAATGTCAAGAATTGTGCAAACCCTTGGATGTTGTGATAGTGAAAGATGATCTCGAACTTGACATATCAAAGCCTACCTACTTGGTTTCAAGCACCTTGGCAACAAGCATTTCCAACGCATTTTTTCCACCTCCTAGTGACTCCGTCTTCCATGAGTTTCATGACTATGATTTATTTCTGCACGAATCTGAGCTGTTGATCCTTCAACATTCTTCAACTTGAGGTCAAGTTCTTTTGAAGTGGTGGAGAATGATGAAGTTCAAGAGGAAGGGTAGAATTAGGGAATTTAATCTAAGTACCGGGAGATATTTTAATTATGGCGATAATTATGTAATTGAAAATATTATGAATTATTATCTTAGTTAGTTTCCTTATTAGAATAGGATTAGTTTGGAATTATATGGGAGACTCATGTATCATTTAGTAGTTTGGAATTAATAAAAATAAATAAGATTATTGAAATCAAGCACTCTCTGATTGAGTTGTTTTCGCCCCATGTGATTTGGTTGCGGTTTTTCGTGTCTATGTGACTTGTATTGTGGTTCCTATGTGATTTGGACCATTCTATCTTTTATTTTCAGTTTATCATTATTTTTCCCTATTGTCCTGCATCATTGTGTGTGTGCACTTCTTGTAGTAATCTTGTTGTTTTCCTGATGATAAATGCTGCATATTGTTATTTGAGTGTATTGTTGTCATTTATTATGAATATGAATGAAAGAAACAATGATTAACTAGAGGACTTTATGGTTTGTGCAGGCACTTGTTGAGTGTGAAGGGGAATCCATAGATTTGAGTGGCGATATGGGGGCAGTAGGACGAATGGTAGTTCCAGATACCCCATCTGGAAATCATGAAATGACCTTGGACTTAAAAGGTATGTTCTGTTGAAATGCAGGTTTCTTGCAATAATGAAGATTTATGTATCCACTGTTCTGTTTACGTTTTCAAATGCTCATATCTGTTTATATCTATTAGAGCTGTGCTATAGTTTGTCCTCTTCTGAGTAGGCAACAACACTTTGATACCTTGGCTTTTAGATAATAATCTTGTTCATCAAACCGTTGTCCATTAAAATTCAGAAGCTACCAAGAATATACTGTTACACTTTTATCAATTGTCAACATCCCTTTGCTCTCTCTCTCTTCCGTTTTCCTTCCTAGTATGCCTTTTTCACCTGCCCATTTTCCTTCTTTAATTTTAATTTTGGATTATTTTGCAGTTCATCCTTGAAGATGTTGCCTTTCTTGAGCTCACCCATCAGTGGGATTGAGCTTTTAGATTTTGTGGATTTACTATTTTGTAGATAGTTTTGTAAATAGATTTTGGTGCTTTTTCTTACTATACTTGTATTAAAAAAAAAAAAAAACTCATCAATGGGGCTTATCTCTAACATTTTTCTATTGATAACTGCCTCCATCTTACTGTTTTTTTTCAGGAACCATATACAAAGCAACAATAGTTCCTTCCAGGACATTTTGTGTTGTAGGTCATCAATCTCCTTACTATTTTCATGCTGGATATTTATCCTTGCCCTTGAAAAGCAAATTAAAAAAAAAGGAGGAGATTGGACGTTTAATTATACTTTTAGCATAAATCTGTTCTAAATATAAAAATCTTTCTTGTTCAGGTTAGCTTTGGTCAGTCAGATGCAAAGGTTTGTTATGGGTTCTCCTTTGGTGCATGAGTGCCTGCATGTGTGTGTGACCAACAGAAGTTATCTTCTTACTGATTTCAATTTCCACTTTGGATTTTACTAAGATTTGCTTGCCTCACAAATGCTTTCTTTGTCACTCGTGATGTTTCTGAAACTTTAGCTTGAACCGAAGAATACTAAGAAAAATGTGGCACCATGATATCAATGTTGTCTGGCTTGTTGACTATAAATTACATATTTCATGATCAGATTGAGTCTATCATGAATGACTTCATTCAGCTGAAGCCACAGTCCAATGTTTATGAAGCAGAAATGATGGTTGAAGGTAAGGATTCATTTTTTTTTTTTTTTTTGGGGGGGGGGGGGGGGGGGTGGGAGGGATATCTTGGTGATTATGTCTTACTAATTTGTATTAAAACTCACTCTGCTATCACACTCAAATCAATTCATATGAGTAGGAACACTGGATGGCTTCTCATTTGAATCAGAAGATGAGTCTGACAAGAGACCTAAAGCTACTTCTCATCAAATTGATCAAAGTGAAGGCACTGAAGAACAAACAAATGAAAAAACCAAAGGCAAAGCTGAGAGAACAACTGTATGATTCCAAATCTTCTTCTGTCATTTAGAACATATTTTTACTGCATCGAAAAGAACTTGCTTTGTTGTAATAATCCATGCATGCAAGTCTTATGGATATCTGGATGCAGAGATTGACAAGGAAGAGAGGTAGAACTACTGGAATAAAGCCACAACCAGCTAAGAAAGTGAGAAAGAAAAGTATAGTTTCAAAGAAAACCAAGACCAAGAAATGAGAGTTTACGTGTGTGTGTGTGTTTTGCTTTTCCCCATTATGCCATAAAGCATAAATCGTTAAGTCTATTGGTTGGCAATGAAGAAAAGAAATCATTAGTTATTAATCTCATTGAAAGAGTTTGCGTTTTAGTAGAGCAATTCATTTAGTAGAGGTTGTGTTTTCTTATTTCAATTTGTGAAGGGAATCTGTAATTGCCATTATAGGTTCGGTAATGAATGACTTGAACACCATACATCTTTAACTCCTTTGCTTTCCACATTTGTTGGGAATATATTTTTCTTTTGTGTGTGTTCTCATTTCGTTTCTTTTTTCTTCTTAAAAATCCTCCAACAAAAAATGTTAGCTTCCATTAAAAGGCCAATTATAATTTAAATATGTGAGGAGTATGTTTCTTTTTAATACTTTAGTTAAATAAGACCGTTTGTTCTCGTGAAAGTATTTATTTCAGACTTTCAATAAGCTTTCCAAAAGTTTATTGAATTGATTTGCTTATTCTATGTCATTCAATTTATATTTTTGGTATGATGAAATTTGGTTATAAAGATTTTAGGACCAAGTGTATACTAGTGTTGAAGTCTTGAAGAATTGGGTTGATTAAACACCTTTAAAATCTAATTTTTATTTGTGAACAAGATGGATCTTTTAGACCTTATTGAATTTCCTTCCTATAGAAATTCGTTGTAATTGGGTTGCACCCTCTTGATTTTTTTTTTTTTATTCTAATACATTTTTACTTATAAAAAAAAATCTAATTTTTATTTACTTTTGTATGGTTTGTATTAAACTAAAATTGTTTGACATTTTGTGTGAAGTGATTTACGGTACTTAATTTGTAAATAATGGTTTGTAAGATTTTATAAATTTTTGTATGGATTTAATTTTGGATCTAATGAATGATAAATAATTGTAGTAAAATATTTTTTCTTACATAATATATTTACATTAATTTTTAAGTTAAAAAAATACTAAACCGGTGAACCAAACTGATTTAAATGGGTTGGGTTGAGGTTTGATGGGTTCATGGGTTGGGTTGTGTTGAGATTTTTTCAACCCGATATAATTAGATTGGCTTGATTTTTTAGACCAATCCGACCCAAACCAACCCATGCTCGCCCATCAGTTCTTGAGATGTCCATGCTTTGAATGGTAATGGCGATTGTGTTTATGATGATGAAGGAGTTGCTTATAAAAATTATTATTATGCTCCTAAAGATGATTACCATGGTTATGTTGGGTATGATTGTGCTTACGAAAATTATGATGGTTATAGTACATATGATGAGCTAGTGATAGAACATAAGTCCAACCCAATAGCTTCATCCTAAGTCTGAGAGAAGATAATCTAGTTGCTGAAAGAATGTCAAGAATTGTGCAAACCCTTGGATGTTGTGATAGTGAAAGATGATCTCGAACTTGACATATCAAAGCCTACCTACTTGGTTTCAAGCACCTTGGCAACAAGCATTTCCAACGCATTTTTTCCACCTCCTAGTGACTCCGTCTTCCATGAGTTTCATGACTATGATTTATTTCTGCACGAATCTGAGCTGTTGATCCTTCAACATTCTTCAACTTGAGGTCAAGTTCTTTTGAAGTGGTGGAGAATGATGAAGTTCAAGAGGAAGGGTAGAATTAGGGAATTTAATCTAAGTACCGGGAGATATTTTAATTATGGCGATAATTATGTAATTGAAAATATTATGAATTATTATCTTAGTTAGTTTCCTTATTAGAATAGGATTAGTTTGGAATTATATGGGAGACTCATGTATCATTTAGTAGTTTGGAATTAATAAAAATAAATAAGATTATTGAAATCAAGCACTCTCTGATTGAGTTGTTTTCGCCCCATGTGATTTGGTTGCGGTTTTTCGTGTCTATGTGACTTGTATTGTGGTTCCTATGTGATTTGGACCATTCTATCTTTTATTTTCAGTTTATCATTATTTTTCCCTATTGTCCTGCATCATTGTGTGTGTGCACTTCTTGTAGTAATCTTGTTGTTTTCCTGATGATAAATGCTGCATATTGTTATTTGAGTGTATTGTTGTCATTTATTATGAATATGAATGAAAGAAACAATGATTAACTAGAGGACTTTATGGTTTGTGCAGGCACTTGTTGAGTGTGAAGGGGAATCCATAGATTTGAGTGGCGATATGGGGGCAGTAGGACGAATGGTAGTTCCAGATACCCCATCTGGAAATCATGAAATGACCTTGGACTTAAAAGGTATGTTCTGTTGAAATGCAGGTTTCTTGCAATAATGAAGATTTATGTATCCACTGTTCTGTTTACGTTTTCAAATGCTCATATCTGTTTATATCTATTAGAGCTGTGCTATAGTTTGTCCTCTTCTGAGTAGGCAACAACACTTTGATACCTTGGCTTTTAGATAATAATCTTGTTCATCAAACCGTTGTCCATTAAAATTCAGAAGCTACCAAGAATATACTGTTACACTTTTATCAATTGTCAACATCCCTTTGCTCTCTCTCTCTTCCGTTTTCCTTCCTAGTATGCCTTTTTCACCTGCCCATTTTCCTTCTTTAATTTTAATTTTGGATTATTTTGCAGTTCATCCTTGAAGATGTTGCCTTTCTTGAGCTCACCCATCAGTGGGATTGAGCTTTTAGATTTTGTGGATTTACTATTTTGTAGATAGTTTTGTAAATAGATTTTGGTGCTTTTTCTTACTATACTTGTATTAAAAAAAAAAAAAAACTCATCAATGGGGCTTATCTCTAACATTTTTCTATTGATAACTGCCTCCATCTTACTGTTTTTTTTCAGGAACCATATACAAAGCAACAATAGTTCCTTCCAGGACATTTTGTGTTGTAGGTCATCAATCTCCTTACTATTTTCATGCTGGATATTTATCCTTGCCCTTGAAAAGCAAATTAAAAAAAAAGGAGGAGATTGGACGTTTAATTATACTTTTAGCATAAATCTGTTCTAAATATAAAAATCTTTCTTGTTCAGGTTAGCTTTGGTCAGTCAGATGCAAAGGTTTGTTATGGGTTCTCCTTTGGTGCATGAGTGCCTGCATGTGTGTGTGACCAACAGAAGTTATCTTCTTACTGATTTCAATTTCCACTTTGGATTTTACTAAGATTTGCTTGCCTCACAAATGCTTTCTTTGTCACTCGTGATGTTTCTGAAACTTTAGCTTGAACCGAAGAATACTAAGAAAAATGTGGCACCATGATATCAATGTTGTCTGGCTTGTTGACTATAAATTACATATTTCATGATCAGATTGAGTCTATCATGAATGACTTCATTCAGCTGAAGCCACAGTCCAATGTTTATGAAGCAGAAATGATGGTTGAAGGTAAGGATTCATTTTTTTTTTTTTTTTTTGGGGGGGGGGGGGGGGGGGTGGGAGGGATATCTTGGTGATTATGTCTTACTAATTTGTATTAAAACTCACTCTGCTATCACACTCAAATCAATTCATATGAGTAGGAACACTGGATGGCTTCTCATTTGAATCAGAAGATGAGTCTGACAAGAGACCTAAAGCTACTTCTCATCAAATTGATCAAAGTGAAGGCACTGAAGAACAAACAAATGAAAAAACCAAAGGCAAAGCTGAGAGAACAACTGTATGATTCCAAATCTTCTTCTGTCATTTAGAACATATTTTTACTGCATCGAAAAGAACTTGCTTTGTTGTAATAATCCATGCATGCAAGTCTTATGGATATCTGGATGCAGAGATTGACAAGGAAGAGAGGTAGAACTACTGGAATAAAGCCACAACCAGCTAAGAAAGTGAGAAAGAAAAGTATAGTTTCAAAGAAAACCAAGACCAAGAAATGAGAGTTTACGTGTGTGTGTGTGTTTTGCTTTTCCCCATTATGCCATAAAGCATAAATCGTTAAGTCTATTGGTTGGCAATGAAGAAAAGAAATCATTAGTTATTAATCTCATTGAAAGAGTTTGCGTTTTAGTAGAGCAATTCATTTAGTAGAGGTTGTGTTTTCTTATTTCAATTTGTGAAGGGAATCTGTAATTGCCATTATAGGTTCGGTAATGAATGACTTGAACACCATACATCTTTAACTCCTTTGCTTTCCACATTTGAGTAAGCAAGTATACCTTATCTCATTCAATTAACAGGGAACATAAAGTTATTTTCTGATTTATTTATTTGCTTGTTTTAAACCATCATGTTAATTTCGTTGAGTTTCAGCGAAACACTTAGTATGTTCAATTATTGAACGCATTAATACTCAAATTGGAACAGTTAATGGCCCCTATCAGGTTTTGGTTCATTACTTCGTTCTCTTATGGGAATTGTGAATCAATTCAAATGTCATGAATCTATTTGGGAATGACGTATGGTGGGCCATTGGCTGCTTCTATTTGCTTTCATGGAGTGAGTTGAAAAAACTTTGGTACATTCACAATTCCTTGTCAATACGAAACCTCAAGCTTCTTCTTGCTCTTTGCATTCCTTTCATCCTTTGCGTTAGATGCAATCAAATTCTTCACACATGTAAGGCTTGAATTCTTTTCTTTGAGAATGCTTCATAACAGCAAGGTTGTAACAACACCACGAATGTGTTTTTATAAGTAAGAAGATATATACAAAAGCATAAAAAATATACAATTCAAAATCAAAGGTTAATTACAAGAGAAAATTAACAAAATTTAGAATGTCGTTATCATTTACAAACCCTTTTCTTCTAAACTCAAACTTCATCTTTTACGAAACCCATTATTATCCAAAAACACCCAAAATTTTAAAGTTAGACATTTCATCAAAAGATAAAAGACAGACTTAATGCAATCTTTGCAAATATAACACCTATTCGTCAACACTTTTCCTCTCTTTTGAAGATTATATAAAGTGAGAATTTTCATCCAAGAAATCTCCCAAACGAAAACACAAACTTTCTTAAGTGCGCTAGAACACCAAATATGTTCAGATGAATAAATAAATGAGAAAGATTGACAATGGAATGGGTAGGATGATGTTTCAGGAGGAAACCATCTCAACTACCTTCCCAGTGTTGCGATCTTGAATTGGTCCGGGTGTAGATGCACCAACTTATCTTTTCATCCCATGGATTTTGGTGTTCTACAAGAGATTAGTTTGTATGATATAGGATTTTATCTGCCATGCACACTCGATTCCTTGGCCATTAATTAAAGCTCCATTAAACTTAACAGTAATTTCGATTTATGATTTTTAAAATTGGTTTTGAAACAATTTTTAATAAAATAATAATGAAATTAAAATTTATCGTGCTTGATAAAACAGTTATAAAAACAATTTATCTGATATAAATTCAATATCTATAAATTCTTTCAGTTTTCAATTTTTTTCAAGAAGTTATTTTTCTATGCGGTTGACCTATTCTTTTTTAATAGAAACAAAAAGCCCGTTTTATAATGTTTATCAAAGGGTACCTAAAAGCATCGAAAGGTTGAAACCTTACACGTTAGCATTAGGGCAGAAAATAATGGTATATTCAAACTAACCAACTGTACCAACGAGGAAAAGGTGAGGATGTGAAATACACCCCATCAGAAATGAATAAGAAGATTGGTCAAGGAAATTAAAATAAAAAACTCAGAATATTAGAGCCATAATCAACTTTACGCAGGTTAGCCTTCAGTCGTCTGAAAGTCACCTTTATCTTCAAGCCAGCAGATCTTAACGAGAACTTCCTCGCTCTTGAGCTCACCCACCCGAATTGAACAATCTTGATGAGAACTTCCTCCAGAAATTATGCATACCTTGTTGAGTCAGCAGGTACAGATTCCAGACAGAAATACTGCCATATCTAATCAGTAAGACAAGAAGGAGCTAACTGCCAGGTGCTGAGGGAAGATGATGATGGGGCTGGCTGGGAAATCAACAAAATTCTTAAGAATGAGCTTGAGCCAGTTCAAATTCATCACCTGAAACGACAGTCATAGAGATGAATGCATGTAGGTAATGCAAAAAGTATAGAAGTAAGACATATCCCAGACGCCAAGGAATAGACATATCCCAATAAAGACAGATTAAGGTCATTCGACAATACCTGCTGTCAAGTAATCGATTGGAAAGAAGTATCAAAGGTTGTTGCTTCCTTACAGCCCCCACTATTAGTTAGCAAACCGGGACTCAGGCTTCAAATGTTACAAGCCATTAAACCAAGAAGTCATCATACAAAATTAGCTTGTCCATATGGCCAGCAAAGCAGAAGATGCTCCAAGTATTTCTTCTCCCACCAAAGACAAAGAGGGAATTTAAACATTTATTAAGCAGCAGTAGTTTAAATATTTCCATGTTAACAAGCATCAATGCCCATGTGAAGCTGAAAGTTCTGTATGGTTCACCTAACTGCATCAATCGAGCAATTCTCCAACAGCCTGAATCTATCAAGTCATCAGTATTTGTCGTGTGGCTTTTGTTTCCACCATGAGCTAGGAAAAAAAGTACCTGGACGGAAAAATGATAAACATATAGATATTAGAGACCCTTTACATTTCAGAGAACTTTAAAAACAGAACAAGTCATTCATTGTTGCAGAAATAATTAAACTCTCCTGAACTGCACATTTCAACCCCTGCAAAATCAACATATATTTCAGGAACATGTATAACAAATCAACCCAAGGAAAACAAAAGGAGCAAGTGGAAAGACATAAAATGAAGTATAATATTCAACAATAACATATCATTCCTTTTCAACCTAAAATTAACCATGCATAGTAAAGCAACAGGACCAAGAGAATTTTCTACCAGATAACAATCGAAAAAGACCTTTCAATTTGAAGAACTTGAAAAAACCTGTGCTGCACCATTCAACAATATCAAGAAACTCATGAACCCTTCTAGAAATCATGCCAAAACAATGCAGACTGAGAAGCAGTATGGATCACGGACATGATAAGGCAAGCCATAGAGGGAAAAAAAAGATACATAACTGAAATCGACACTGCATTGCCAATATGATTCAAATATCAAGGGTAAATCAGTAATTGAGTCTAAGACATATCACCACAGAATTGCATTTCTATGTTACAACAAAGCACTATATGATAGAAAATATACATAGTTAGAGGAAATAGTGAATATACAGAACCGGGAAATTCAAGCTCTTGAAAGAACCTTAAAGCACCCTGTACCAGCCATAATTCCAGATTTAAGTAGTTATAAAGAAATAGAGAGTTTTCCTACAGGCAGTGCTTGTGGAAGAGCTACATTGCATTAAACTGGACTAGAAATAAACTGTTCCTAAAGGCAGGTAGGACATGATAGGCCCACCATTAAAGTCGCCACATTGTCTGTTATCCATATTTGTTCCATGAAAAACAAAAGGAAAAAAATTCAAAGGAACATACGAAGGAAAAGGATAAGAGTCTTGGCTATAATATAGAATAATTAAAGATCTAGTTCATATCCATGCCGTCTCCAACTTGGCTGCAGATTGGACTGACAGCAGAGAAAGATCTCTCAAAAGGAGAAGGATGGCATTGTGCATCACGTCTGCGCTTAAAAGCGCAGCTATCAGAGGTGGAATTCTCAGCATCAAGTTTCCTCCGGACTCCTCTAACTGCCTGTTCCTCAGCTGGTGTGAGGGGGAAAATCTGGCCACTTGCTCGGCAAAGAGAACTATGGTTATCATACAAAATTCTCAGGTTACAATTTTTGTCACATATGTGAGTAAGTCCTGTTAATTTGCACCGGTATATGTTTCCGCAAACATGTTCATTTTCACATTTCCAATCACATTTGTGAACAGGAATTGGCCCATCACGGCCCAGAATAGTGGACAAGTAAATAACGTTTGCAGGGCCAGCAACTGCGGATTTGCCATATACCTCCATCGTTTCAGGAATGAAGAACTTTCTCTAATCGAAAGCTCAAAAGGCCTTCAGTCTGCAGAGCCTAAGACAATTGGAAGAAATAGTCAAATTTTGGTTCTGAGGGGACAAAATGGTTTTTTTTTTCTGGCTTTTTAACTATCGTTCTAATTCAGGCAACCATTTTGAAAGAAATATCTAAAAGTGCTTAAATCTATGGTATTTGAGTCGCAGAGAACCAAATGGTGTATACATGGGAGAATAATTTAGGTGAATTTAAGCAACAATTGGTGCACTTAATTGTCGGATTTGTATTTGGAAAAGGGAGGATCACGGAGGTGAAATAACATATAAATATATGGTAAAAAAAAGGAGTGCAATCATAAAAATAAATTTAATTTTGGAATTCCCGTTACAAGTTTAGGAAAAGAGCAGAGAGGAATTAAATTTCGATGCTTGATGAAAGAAACCGCTAGCAGGAATTTGTTAAGCAAAATCGACGGATAATAAACAAGCGGTATAGATCTGAAGTAGCACTAACAAAAGGGCACGCATGATAAGAAGATAACCAACCAAGCACAAAGCTTTGATAGAAACGAACAGTGTTTTTTTCTTCTTTACAAAAAGAAAGAAGAAAGAAGAAAGAAGAAAGAAGAAAGAAGAAAAAAGAAAAAAAGAAAAAAGAAAAGAAAAGAAAAGAAAAGAAAACCTTCCATTTTTGCATTACACAAATCACATAAGAATGAGAATCCACAGAAACAAAATAAGTAATGATTTAAGATAGATATGCAATAAAGACAAGATCGTAAATAAACGAAATTGTAAGAGAAAGAAAGCAAAAAAGGAAGGGGAGGAGAATAACTGACCTGACCTTGGAAGTGTAGAAAGAAACCTCTGTAGCAGCATAGAACAAAAATGAGAATAGAGTGCGTAGGAGGGGTATTTATAGATAAAGGCGATTTGGGTTGGACTGGTTGATTAGGTTGGGTGGGGGTGGACATCGGTCTAGGATTAAAATCCTAAACATTTGAAAATTAAAGTTAAATTAAATTAAATATTTTATTTCATTAAATATAAAATATTAAAATTTAAATTTTTTAAAATAATATTTAATTTTTATTTTAATTATTAAATAAAAAAAAATCTAAGTCCATCCCATTACGACCCACATGCCTTGTACCTATTACAATTTCACATATCACAGATAAATATCAAAGAAAAAATATGACAAGAAAATTGAACAAACGAAGAAACGTGAAATTTCGGCGTAAATGTGTCAAGAGTGCGACCCACATGCCCTGTTCATTGGGTTGTATTTCCACCCTCCCATGTTTTAGATGTTTTAAACTCTGACGTGAATAATTCAATTAATGAAGGAAATATCATCTTCTGTTAAAAAAAAAGAAATGTGAAATTTCGGTGTTAATGTAGGTGGAATTTCATTTGGGAGTCTTACTGTCGTACCTACTATTCTCACGTGTCTAACGGTTCTCTTTGTCCCCCCTTAACCATTTTTTTTCTCTCATTTCCTTTTCTTTTCTTTGAAAACAATTACTGTAGTTTTTTTTTTTTTATCATTTTTATTAGTTACGTAGGGAGTAGTATCTACTTACAACCACTTTAGTTGAAGCATTGACTATTCAAACGGTCTTCTCCCTACAAGTTCGACAGAAACGAAGACTTTGCCTCCCAATCATCACTTGACACGTATAAAACAGGTAGCTGTGGGATTCTGCTAAAGGCCCATAAAAATTGTGGTGGGCTTTACAGTCGTGAGACCTAATCTCAAATCTCAAGGGATAAACCACAACCCGTACTCGTAATCAGATCCTCTGTTTTTTTCAGTTAGGTTCTTGTTCTACTTTTCCTCAAGGATCAATAAACAAAGAGGTATAAATCAAAATTAGTTGTGGTGATATCGAAAATGTGCTGAATACGTGAACCTCACCTCAGGAGGTTGGTATTTTTTGTATTGGCAAATAATAAATGGGGCCATATACTGATAATAAATGGAGAAAGCATAAAAATAACGAGACAAGTGCTTACACTGTTCGGTTTATGAGGTTTACTCCATGGGAGCAGTAGAAAAATATTTCACTATAAATGAGAGATTACAAGAATTGTATTCTGAACAATACTACGCTCTCTTTATTTTTTCTCTCTAAGCCTTCTATTGTTTCTCCTCTTCTACTTTGATCTTGATGATTATTATTGTGATTCTTGTTGTTGTTTGTGTTGTGTTTGAAATGGAAGAATGATGTAGTATTTATAAAAGTTTTAAGGTAAATGAAAATGTATAAAAATTAGGTAAAACATAGTGAAAAATTAGTGGAAATATAAAGGATTATAAGGTGATGTGAAGAAATAGGTAAAGTATTTGTGGAGAATTTAGGTAAAGTATTTTTTTCTTGTACTTTTTTATGGTATATCTGATGCCCCCACTTCCTTGAGTATAGTTACGAAATCAAGAAAGCAAATTGTGAGATGCGTTGTTAACACATGATACTTCTTTAGAGCTGATGGGGAAACTTGTCCGAGGCAGAAGTAGTTCGGGACTACTTCCTCGAAGTTGATGGAGAGACTTGTTTGAGGTCGAAGTAGCTCAAGGCTACCTCCCTGGAGTTGATGGAGAGAATTTTTAGAGGCCAAAGTAGCTCGGGGCTACCTCTCTGGAGTTATTAGAGAGATTTGTCCGAGACTGAAGTAGCTCAGGGCTACCTCTCCCGAGTTATTGGAGAGACTTGTCCGAGACTGAAGTAGCTCAAGGCTACTACCCTGGAGTTGATGGAGAGACTTATCCGAGGGCGAAGTGGCTCGGGGCTACCTCTTCGGAGTTGGTGGAGAAACTGGCAAAGACATGGGTCTGAGGCTGAAGTAGCTCGAGGAGACCTCCTTGGAGATGATGGAGAAACTGGTGAATACATGGGTCCGAGGCCAAAGTAGCTCGGGGCTATCTCCTCATAACTGGCGAAGACATGGGTCTGAGGCTGAAATAGCTCAGGATTACCTCATCGAAACTAGAGAAGACATAGGTCCGAGGCCGAAGTAGCTCGGGGCTACCTCATTGGAACTGGTGAAGACATTGATCCGATGACGAAATAGCTCGGGGTTACCTCCTCAGTACTGGCGAAGACATGGGTATGAGGTCGAAGTAGCTTGAGGTTACCTCCTCGAAATTGGAGAAGACATGAGTCCGAGGTTGAAGTAGCTCAAGGCTACCTCCTAAGAACTGCGATAACTCGGGGCTATCTCTTCAGGAGTGGTGAAGATATGGGTTCGAGGTCGAAGTAACTAGGGGCTACCTCCTCAGAATTGGAGAAGACATGGGTCCAAGGTCGAAGTAGCTTGGGGCTACCTCCTCGTAACCGACGACTTTAGATGCATCACTGACTGACTGCTTTAGATGCGACTAGCTGACGACTTTAGATGCATCACTAACTGACAACTGTCAGTGGTTGACGACTTTAGATGCGTCACTGGCTAACAGATTTAGATGCTTCATTGATTGATGGCTTTAGATGCGTCATTGACTGATAGCTTTAGATGCATCACTGGCTGACTGATTTATATGCGTCATTAGCTGACGACTTTGGTTTTCTTTTAGGAGTGTAGTGCTTATAACAACTTAATTGTATGAAAATTTGATAATACATGAAATAAGAAAAATAATACCTGACTGTGAATGATTATGATGTTTCCTGGTTGTTAAACCCCTGTTGGCTCAAGTTTGAGGCCCTAGAATGACGGAGCTAGTGTTTGTTTACTCGTGCGATACTTTTGGATTCATTGTTGCTTATTGTGAGACTTAGGTTTGTGATTTAGCCTGCTGACAAGGACTTTTTGGTGATTTCGCCAATTATAAGGGTTTTTTGATGATTTCGTGTGCTGTGAGTATTTTTGATGATTTCGCCTGCTATGGGGTTTTTTTTTGTGATTTTGCAGTAATGCGCGACCATTTTTTAGATGGCATCGTAGCATATGAGTTCTTTTTTCTTTTTAAAGAATGTTTCACACATACTGTGCAAATCTATTGATGCCGAAAATATGCCGAGTACATGAACCACCAGCGGTTGGTATTTTTGTATTGGCAAATAATAAATGAGACTATATGCCAAAAATAAATGGAGAAACATAAAAGTAACGAAACAAGTATTTACGTGGTTTGACTTATGAGGCCTACTCTTTGCCAATGATGCCTTCACAGTGCCAATCATCTTCATGTTATTTCCAATCAACAACTTATCATCAACGTACAAGGTTAAAATGACAAAATTAACCCCTAACCTTTTCACATAGACGCAGTGATCAGTGTTGATCGATTATCCACCTAAATAAATAAGTAAATAATCACACTCGTTTTACTTGCAAGTGCACAAGGTCAACAGTGTAGTATAGTGTGCGAAAGCAAGATCATCTCCACAGGGATTGGTAAAGTTCAGTTAGTTTCTTAAAAGTGAAAAGAAGTAAATAACTGTTGAATGTGATTTGATAATAATAAATTCATAGGGCTTTGATATCCACCACTAGTCATACTTTCCCAATTGTATAATGTATCAGTGCACTAACCTTATCATGTATACCTAATGATCGCCAACCTAAGGGCATGGTATCTACTCCTTAAGTTATTGATTTCCCTAAGTAACGAGTTAGGCATGGTATCTACTCTAACTTTTTTCTTCCTTAAGGGATTCAGAATGGTATCTGCTTGAGTTGTTCCTTAAGAAAGCATAAGATTTATGGAAATCGACAACCACATGAGACCTAGGACATGGTATCTACTCCTGGTTTCCCACGTTGATTAATCCAAGAATCCGGTGTGGATATCTTTTGTTACTAATGTTAGACCAAGGACTCGGTCATCTAAATTGATCTAACTAACCAATCTATACCACATGCATACGTTGGCCATACACATACATATGAGGAATTTAAATAAGCACATGCATTAATCAAGTTAAGTAACATAATAAAGGCTATTGGCAAAGATTTTATCAATGAATAAATATAAGAGAAAGCATAACTAGGGCTTCAATCGAGCCCTATAAGAAAGTTAGTTACACATGCTGTCTAAGATAAACATCATATATAAACTAAACATAAAGAGAAAAAAAAAACCCGAGAGAAGAGGCGTCAATTCTCTCCCAAAGCTTACAACTCCAAGTAAATGATAAAAGAAGTGTTTTCTAAAAAGTGATCATTTGTGTGTGCTTTACAGGTGTATTTATAGGGCTTGAGTAGTCCTAGAAGGCTCATGAGTTCCTAAACTTTCCTAAAACACAAAACTCTTTTATTTCCAAAATAGGGTTCTACAGTTACTGTTCACGCCCGTACATGTGCGCTCGATTGCATGCATCTTGCACTCGATCGCAATACTGCGCTCGATCCTCCATGTGTGCGAACGATTGCATGTGCGCTCGATCGCATGCAGTAGTGTTATCGATCGCACTTTGACCAGAAGCTGCTCCAGGATTTCCAGGCTTCTTCCCTTAAGTGCCAAAACTGCTTCTTTTTTCTCCAAGACCTATAAACACATGTGAAACACACAAATTAAGTAAAATGAACTAAATTAACATAACTAAGGACCTGACAAGTGTAAATAAGGGGGCTTAAATATGAATATTTAAGCACCTATCACACCCCCAAACTTACATATTACTAATCCCTTAGCAATACAAAACGAAAGACTATGTTAAAATAGAATTAAAGATAAATTCATGTTCGTGATACTCAAAGATGTGGGTTATGAATAAAACTATGATAACCGTTTATGAGTAAGCTTAAAATAAAAACACATTTTTGGATTGCAAAAGGACTTTCAAAAGTTTTAAGTTACTTACCTAAGGTTGGCTTAAGGCATCGCAAGTTTGATTTGTATGTGATGAGTTAGCACATATAAGATGAGGCTTCCACATAATTTTAGTGGATAGTGTTTCGGTGCCCAAACTTTTATCAAATTTTTTATCAAAGAGAACAAAATGGCATAATACTTGCTTCTTCTTTCTTTTTCTTTCATCATGCGATCTTTGTCATGTTGAGTTCCATCGAGCTTTCTATTTGACCCTTGTAATGAGTGTGTAGCCAATGACTCTCAAACTAGATGGTTTTAGGGCATTAAGTGTAAAGACACCCCTAAGGACTTACTAACTTGAATAAAAAAGGCTACGGAACTAACAGGTTTTAATGCTTCTAAATGAAATTCCCACCTTTTGACGTGAACACTCAATGCTTACTGAGGCAAGAGGCCCAGTTACTCAGTGGAAATTTGTTATTATGATCATTAAAGGCTTACTTCCCACCTTTTGATGTGAACACTCAATGATTACTGAGGCAAGATGCCCAGTTACTCAGTGGAAAGCTTTTTGATCACTTTTTGCATGATGAACATTTTTATTTATTTATTTTTTTCTTTATTTTTCTTATGCCAAAGTGTTCTTTTCAACAAGTTATCCGATTACAGTTAGATTATGGAAACATATACAAGAGAATTATATGTCATACCCCACACAAATGCATCTTAAATGTGCTCGTGCAAATTTTGATCAAACTCGTGAATTCTTAGGTGCCTTGAGGTAGGTAACTAAACTTTGTAAAATTCCCATTGCAAGACTATGTGTTCTAGCTTTTAAGCTTACTAATGAAGTGTTATCAAATTTTAAATTCTTCCAAAATTTTTGTTTACCTATTGATCATGCATTTATCTTTTCTTAAAAAAAAAAAAAATTGGGACTTAGTGTGTGCATGTGATCCAAGTGCGTGTGAGAGAGTATCTAGTATCTCCCACTACCCTTAAACTTAAAATGCACATTGTCCCCAATGTGTGTGGCACGGAAAGATTTGACCTGGGAGATGGAGAACTAGGTTGTTTTCTTGTTTGTACATGCCCCCAAACTTGAACTGGATGCACGCACTAAGTACCTGACAAAGGAAAACAAATGTTGTTTCGAAAAACAAAATAATAGATATGAAAATAGGACTCTAAAAAGAAAAGTACTAAAATAAAAAGGATATGTCTGGGGTGCCTCCCATGAGCGCTAAGTTTGATGTCTTTAGCCAAACAGAGTATTCTCTCAACTTTAGTCTTTTGGCAGGGAGTACTTAAAGTTCACTTCGGGAGGCTCAAGTGCTCTTGGTGGTGCTGCACATTCATCATGACTCAATCTTTTCAGTGTATTCAAATGTGATTTCTTCTTATCACCCGGTCTTGGATGCATAGGATAGACTTTAGGAAGGTGCATAGCTTCTAAGATGTCATCAGAGACAGTTTCTGATGCAGGCTCAATATCCGATCTTTTGAAGCTATGGGTGAGGGTGGCCTCCAATTAATCAGTGTGATGGACCTGAAAAACTTGCTTGACAGCACTTTGCATCATATATTCTTTAAAACATTCATCATCATTATCATCTTGGGGTAATTTCATTGCATCAAATATCTTAAATTCTATTGTCTCTCAATTTACCGTCATACTTACAATACCCTTTTTCACATTAATTATTGTATCTGCAATTCTCATAAAAGGTCTTCCTAAGATGATGGGCAGTGGTAATGGCATAGGCATTCTTCCATATCTAATACAATGAAGTCAGCAGGCAAAATAAACTCACCTACCTTTACTAAGACGTCCTCAAGTATACCTCTAGGTCTTTTGATGCTTCTATCTGCCAATTGCAAAGTGATGAAGGTTGGTTGAAGCTCCCCCAAACCTAGTTTTTCAACTACTGTATATGGTAGCAAATTGACACTTGCTCCTAAATCTAGTAATGCTCGCTCAAACAACTGATCACCTATCCTAAAGAGAATAGTAAAACTACCGGGTCTTTTAGTTTTGGTGGTAGTTTTCTTAACAATACCGCACTTACCTCTTCAGTTAGAGCCACTGTTTCATGTTCTTGAAACATTCTTTTATTCGTGCAACAATCTTTTAAAAATTTAGCATAAGCAGGAATTTGTTTAATTGCATCTAATAAGGGAATGTTAATTTCTACTTTTCTCAAAGTTTCAAAAATATCAACCAATTTATTTTTCTATGGCGTTACTAACCTTTGAGGGAAGGGTGGTGCATTCCACTTCTCTACTTCACTTACCTTGGATGTCGATGGCTTAGCTGGAGATGCTTGAGCTGGCTCATTAACTCCTATGATCTTACCATTTCGGAGAGTTGTAACGGCTTTAAGCTGCTGATGTCCTCTTGGATTTGGTAGTGTTTGTGTAGGAAGTTTACCTTGCTTTCTTTCACTTAGCTCCTTAGCTAATTGCCCTATTTTTACTTCTAGCCTTTGAATTGCTTGCTCATGTGTTGCAGTGGTTTGTTTTTACTGATCTAATGAAGTCATCAATGTTGTTATTAGTTGTTATTGTTGAGTGGCTAATTGCTTTACAAGACTTTCTAGATCATCCTTCTTGGGTTCTGGAACTGGTTGGGCTGCTTTATGGAAGTTCCTTTGTTACCCTTGAAGGTTCAAGGTGTTTTGATTATTGCTCCATGAGAGGTTGGGTGGTCTTGCCATTCAGGGTTGTATGTATTTGCATATGCACTGTTCGGTCCCACATAGTTTGTTTGCTCGGGATCTGTAGATGAATACAAATGGCAGGTCTCAGTAGTGTGATCAAATTGAGAACATAAAGTACATACCTGGCTTTGTGTAGCTTGTGGTCGAGGAGAGATGTTTTAAGTAGACATGGCTTTTACAATCATATCTAGCCTCATATCTAGCTTCCTCTCTAAAGCAGCTATTTGGGCAGAGAGTCCAACATTTAGAGTAACCTCATATATACCTCTGCTCTTGACTCATTGTCTACCTCTAAAGGAGAATTGTTGGGTATGCTCACTCAATGCCTCAAACAGCTCCATGGCTTCTTCATTGCTATTTTCCATCAGCACACCTCCACAACCAGAATCAGCAATACCTTTATTCATGTCATTTAAACCTTCATAAAAGGCTAGTACCAACTCATCTTGAGGTAGGTTGTGATGCGGACATTTGAGTAGTAACTCACTGACATGTCCCCATGCTTCAAAGAATAAGTCTCCATCATTTTGTTGGAAGGACTGGATCTCCTTCCTTATTTGCCTCGTCTTTTAGGCTGGGAAAAATTTTCTGAGGAACTTGCTGGTCAACTCCTCCCAAGTGTGGATAGAAACTGCAGGCAAAGAATTATACCATAATTTAGCATTGTCTTTTAAGAAAAAAAGGAAAATAATTAACCTTATTCCTTATTGGACTAAGCCTTGGATGTGTTGGAACTTCAAAGATCAAAGAATTCAAGAAGATGCAAGTGTGGATCCTCATTAGGAGTACCCCTAAAGTGGGTCAAAGCATTCAATATTTGCGGAGATATATAATAGTTTCCTGCCACCTCAGGTTGATAAGCGATACATGATGGCTGATCAAGGTTCCGTGGGATGAAGGACTGCTTCATTGGTACTCACGTAGGTGGTTGTTGGTTTTCGAGTTGTTCCGCCATTGGTGCTTCGTTCTCGAATCCTTCTTCGTTCTCCTCGAAGTTGTTCCTAAGCCTTTGTCGGATGGTCCACTCAAGCTTGGGATTGACGAGAAAAAATGTTGGATGTCGAGATCGAAGTCCGTGCATAAATCAGGTAGAACAGTTTCAGTGCATCAGTGTAACTCTGCTACTCGGGTAGCTCTCTGCCCTAATTGCACTCGATCGTACAGAAGGTTGCGATCGATCGCAAATATCACAGAGAGTTCTGTTAGGGTTTGATATGCCTGAAACAGAAGAAAAATCAATTAAGGTTTGATGAAAAATAAAAATAAAGATGGTAATCAGAAAATAAAATAATAATGTTGATTTAAACTAAACGAAAGTAATCCTGAAATGAAATTTAGCGCAATCCCCGGCAACGGCGCCAAAAACTTGTTGATCAATTATCCACCTAAATAAATAAGCAAATAATCGCACTCGTTTTTCTTGCAAGTGCACAAGGTCAATAGTATAGTATAGTGTGCGAAAGCAAGATCATCTCCACAGGGATTGGTAAAGTTTGGTTTTAGAATTAGTTTCTTTAAAGTGAAAAGAAGTAAATAACTGTTGAATGTGATTTGATAATAATAAAGTCATAGGGCTTTGATATCCACCACTAGTCATACTTTCCCAATTGTATAATGTATCAATGCACTAGCCTTATCATGTATACCTAATGGTAGCCAACCTAAGGGCATGGTATCTACTCCTTAAGCTATTGATTTCCCTAAGCAACGAGTTAGGCATGGTATCTACTCTAACTCTTTTCTTCCTTAAGGGATTCAGTATGGGATCTGCTTGAGTTGTTCCTTAAGAAAGCATAAGATTTATGGAAATCGACAACCACATGAGACCTAGGGCATGGTATCTACTCCTGGTTTCCCATGTTGATTAATCCAAGAATCCGGTGTGGATATCTTTTGTTACTAATGTTAGACCCAGGACTCGGTCATCCAAATTGATCTAACTAACCAATCTATACCAATGCATACGTTGGCCATACACATACATATGAGGAATTTAAATAAGCACAGACATTAATCAAGTTAAGTAACATAATAAAGGCTATTGGCAAAGATTTTATCAATGAATAAATATATGAGAAAGCATAACTAGGGCTTCAATCGAGCCCTATAAGAAAGTTAGTTACACATGCTGTCTAAGATAAACATCATATATAAACTAAACATAAAGAGAAGAATAAACTTGAGAGAAGAGGCGTCAATTCTCTCCCAAAGCTTACAACTCCAAGTAAAAGATAAAAGAAGTGTTTTCTAAGAAGTAATCATTTGTGTGTGCTTTACAGGTGTATTTATAAGGCTTGAGTAGTCCTAGAAGGCTCATGAGTTCCTAAACTTTTCTAAAACACAAAACTCCTTTATTTTCAAAATAGGGTTATGCAGTTACTGTTCACGCCCGTACATGTGCGCTCGATCACATGCAGTAGTGCGATCGATCGCACTTTGACCAGAAGCTGCTCCAGGATTTCCAGGCTTCTTCCCTTAAGTGCCAAAACTGCTTCATTTTTCTCCAAGACCTATAAACATATGTGAAACACACAAATGAAGTAAAATGAACTAAATTAACATAACTAAGGACCTAACAAGTGTTAATAAGGGGGCTTAAATATGAATATTTAAGCACTTATCAATCAGTAAAGCTACGAGTGAACCTAAGTTTAATGGCATATGTGTTAAACTTCTGGTACCACATACGTGGTGACTGCTTTAGTCCGTACAAATACTTCTTCAATTTACAAACCAGTTCTTCCTTGCTTTTGCTCACAAAGCCTTCACACTGTTTTATGTAAATTTTCTCCTCTAAGTCCCCATGAAGGAAAACTGTTTTCACATCTAATGGTCAACCTTTATATCATAAGCAGTTGCAATTGATAAGACAAATCTGATAGATGTCAACTTTGCTACCGGGGAAAATATCTCACCATAGTTAATTCCCTCTATTTGCGAGTACCCCTTTGCAACTAGACTTGCCTTGTACTTTCTTACTATTCCATATGTATTTGTTTTCTTCTTGAAAACCCGTTTGCACCTAATTTCCTTCCTATCCCTAGGCAATTTCACAAAACTCCATGTTTCATTCCTATCCAATGCCTGCATCTCATCTTTTATAGCATCCTCCAAGGTCCTTGCCTCTTTCACTGTGCTAGTCATCACCAGTAATATTTAAAGCATATAATGAACTAAAAACGCTAGGGGAATACCTGATGGATGGCCTCATAACCCGTGTGGATTTCTTTATGACAAGTGTGGTCTTTACCTCTGAGCCAGTATCTGAATCATCATCCTCTACATTAGAAACATGTATATCTTGCCTAAACCCAACTGACTCAGTATCTGAAGTGTCTAGTGCAGTCTGTGGGGTAGTCTTCCACTCTTTATCTCCTGGGCTAAGATCAATCTGAACATGTTTTGGCTGTTTTGGTACATCTTGGATAGCTGCCACATCCCTTTGTGTTTTTATGAACATAACATCTCTGCTGAAAACTACACTATTGTTTTCTGGATTCTATAAATTCCACTATTTATCTCATGGGCTAAGATCAATCTAAACCTATTTTGGTTGTTCCTGTACATCTTAGATAGCCGCCACATCCTTTTGTGTTTTTATGAACATAACATTTCTGCTGAAAACTATACTCTTGTTTTCTGGATTCTATAAATTGTACCCCTTAACCCCATCCTTATAATCAATGAAAATGCACTTCACTGATTTATTGTCAAGTTTGTTCATCTTTTTGTTTGGCACATGCATATAAGCATCATAACCAAATACCCTAACATGAGCTAAACTCTGATTCTTCCCAAAAAGTGCCTCAAACGGTGTCTAATCCTGCAAAGCTGATGTAGGTGACCTGTTCTTTAGATAACATGTCGTAGCCATAGCCTTTATCCAAAACTCCGGCTCCAAGCCTGCACAACTCAGCATACTCTTCAATTTCTCCATGAGTGACCGATTGAGTCTCTCGACTACCCCATTCTGTTGAGGTGTATATGGATTTGTTTTCTGTCTTGCAATGCCACTTGCCACATAGAATTGCTCAAACTTGTCTGAGCAAAATTCACCTCCATTATCTGTTCTCAGTACCTTTATCTTTCTTTCCATCTAATTTTCCACTAATGCTTTAAACTCATGGAACTTATCAAATGCTTCAGCTTTACTCTTAATGAAATAAATCCGTGTATACCTTGAAAAATCATCAATGAAAGAGATATAATACCTTGATTTTCTAAGAGATTGGACCGAAACTGGCCCAAACACATAACTATGTATCAAATCTAGAATACTTTTTGACCTCGTGCCAGCGGACTTAAAATTCACACGGTTCTGCTTGCTATGTAGACAATGCTCACAGAAACCAAATCTCATAGAGCAATCTAGGACTCTCTTCACCATCTACTTTGACGATAAAGTAGATAGTCCATTTTCACCAATATACCCAAGCCTCTGATGCCACAACATAGAGGACTTCACCTCATCATCAGTCTCTTCCTCATAGATAAAACCTCCACTGCATTGACTTGGTACTGTACTTCCCAAACAACTTGTATAACATTCCATACCGAACACCTCGTGTAATTACTAGCGATCCACGAGTCATCTTGCATGAATTTTTATCACAGCTAAAAATTCACTCCCCCATCTGTCATCTTGCTGACTGATATCAGGTTCCTACTGAGGTCCAGAATATGCATCACACCTGGAAGTGTCCTAACTGTCCCATCACTCATCTTCAATTTTACCTTCCTACGACCAATAATTTTCACCTGACTCTCCCAATAAAATATTTCCCCTATCAAAGGTTTCATACTCACGAAACTAGTCCTTGTAATGTGCCATGTGAAAATATGCTCCTTTGTCAATTATCCAAACACTTCGATATAGTTGAGCCAAACAAGATGCCATATTTAAGTCACCAGCATCATTATCATCCTGGTTCCTGTTATCTAAAGCTGATATCTTGCCTGTTCATTTTTCAGGGTTCACACTCTTACTTCTGCAATCATTCTTTAGATGCCCGAGCTTCCTACATTTCTAGCACTTCAACCTAGATTTATCCTTACTTTTCAATCTTCCCCTGAACTTGGGTTTCTCACCAGACCACTTGTAGTCTCTTTCATGGGTTCGCCCTCTCACAGATAAGGCCTCTTTTGACTAGTTTTCTATACCCTGCCGCCTCATCTCCTCAGACAATAAGGCTGCCACTACATTCTTCAAAGACAGATTAGTCGTACCACTACTAATCGCAACTATCAAGTTATCCCATGAATCAGGCAGTGAACAAAGCAGTGTAATAGCCTTATCATCATCTATCACATCAACACTGATAGAGAGTGTTGAACTAATATAGATGAACATAGAAAGAATCACCCTCAGCCATCTAAAGATTATACAATTTCTTTCGCAGAAAAAGTTTGTTTACTATAGATTTACTCTAATAAAGGCTTTCCAGCTTCTCCCAGAGATCTTTCACAGTCTTCTCTCCAAAAACGTTGATCAGGACAGAATCGGCCAGGCACAACAGAATCAGACTTCGTACCTTCCGATCAAGCTTCTCCCACTCCATGATGGCCGCTGTAGATGATGTCAAAACCACCATCGATGACACCGCCTCTACTGTGGACGCTGTCATTATGCTTATCATATTCTTCAGTATCTGATCGACTATCACCATCCATAGATCCATAACCACGAGTAGATCATCCATCTTAAGTTTTCACAACTCGAATCTCTTCCCTCTGAACTTTTCGATTTCAATCCGTGATCTAATCGACATCTTTGATCGTTAATTCTCGAACACAAGGCTCTGATATCAATTGAACGATTCAAGACTTGTCAATCACACGAATTATAAACAAAAAGAAAAGAAGACAAGATTTACCCAGGTTCACCCTAAAATAGGGCTACATTCTGCCAGAAGTTTTTTATTATCAACCTCACAAATCTCTCATTACAATGTGCACTCAATATATAGAGATTATTTATAAGAAACTTGAAACACTCTAATTCGAGTTTCCATCCTAGTGCAAAACCACGGCTATTCATGGGCTCAAGCCCAAACTGCTTAGCAAAACACCAGGCCTAACTCATGTACATACTGAAAGTTTCGGGGGCGCTGCCCCCTAACCCCTGCCCGCTGTTAGGTTCATATGGTCGCCTACATCATATATTGGGCATTTGCTTAGCAGACTTTTCAAGCCCAAGATTTTTTCAAACTTGGGTCATCAGGCCTAATAAATGGTATCAAAGCCGATGGTTCGGCTAGGCGTGGCTAGATTATGCGGTTAACTTCAGGATGCTCGCGGTGATATAATCAAACAACAGGGGGAGCTCGAGAGACTCGTGTAGCGCGAACAAGATGACTTGTATAGCAAGCGGGTGACGCTTGCACAATGAAGTCTGTGTGGTTTGCAAAGTGGAGTCTATGGAGCTCGTTGTTGAAAGTTGGTGTGTGGTTCTCTGACTCCGATAGGAGAACGGGTAACTTTCCAAGTGTGTTTATTGGACTATGGTGCGAGTTTGGAATTGGTATAAGCATGATGGTGAGGGGGAGCAATAGACTCACACATGAGAGGGAGATTGTTGGGAATATTCACATGTGAGTAAAGAGATGTAGAAAATCAGTCTCACGTGGAGAAAAAACTAGATAAGTGAATGGCATATATATAGTAGTGGAACCAGAACCCATTAGCTTAAACTTTGGGTTCATATGGTCTCCTACATCATATATTGGGCATTTGCTTTGTGGACTCTCCAAGCCCAAGTTTCTCCCAAACTTGGGTCATCATACCTAACAGTGTCATTTGTAAATTCTATCAATTTTGATAAAATTTGTTCATAATTTATTCAATTTTACTAAAATTCATTTTCAAATGAATTCTAAATTTTTATTAAAAAAACCAAACATGTGGTCCATTTATTTATAAATGAATTCCAAAATTTATTAACAAGCCAAACATAAAAACCTATGGAATTAGATGCATTCTACAAGAATTATAAAATTCATTTAAACCAAACAGATTGTCTAACAATAGACATGGTTATTTTCATGACCATTTTTGTATTTTGGCATATATTTCAACTTCCCCTCACTTGTTAAATTTGATCAATTTGTACTATACAACATAAGGGTACCAATATGACCTATTCATCAAAATCTCAACCAAATTAGAAGCAATGCATACATACAACTCATACGTGTGCCTCATTTGTTGGTATCTTCTTAGAGTTGTCTGCAAGAATTGTGGAGTTAAGAATTTTGAGCTTGAAAAAATAAGAGATGAGATTTGCTAGAGGAAAAAAAAAAGGCAATTTGTTTTTTCACATTGAAATGAGACATACGTGTGGGTTGCATGTATGCACTTGTTCTAATTTAATCGAAGTTTTGATAAAAAATGAAATATTGAATGCTCTTCTATAATGTAATTATAAATTGATTGAATTTGAAAATGAAGGGATATTAATATATGAACTAAGATATAAAATAAAATACAAAAATGTTTTGTGATAAAAAAACATAGCAAACAAAGTGACCGCATCTTTGAAAAGAAAAACACAAGGGACCATAGAATTAGCCTGGATATTGTTTTGGTTGTGAGAGGAAAAAAGGTGTTTAAGGTTAGGAGCACGCCGGCCGCCGGCTAATAGTAGTGCCAACAGGAAAGCTGATAAGGAAATGTCAAATTGTGTTTGAAAGATACCTTAACTCATCACTTTCTGTGTTAGAGGAGCTTTTCAGTTAGGCATAAAAGTCATATGAAGGAAAAAGATGGTTCATTTTGTATGAGCCAAACAAGCATTCCTCCAAGTTATCTTTACGAGTTTACATTTGTTTTGAACTTTTGGTTAAAAACTTACTTAGAACTGGGCCCGAATATGTGGATTCAGGCTTTATTTTTGTAGCTTTCACTAAGTTTCCGTTTGCAGAAAATTCGTTGGCCTAAAACGTTTGTAAATTAATTTCATCATAAAATCAGATTTTACACTACTAAAGAATAAAATATAAAATATATTTTTTTCTTTTTTTATCGTAAATTAATTTACATTAAAAAACTAAAATCAAAATTTCTATCTTTGCACATCATTTATTTCTTATCATATAAAATAAACTTATTTTTTATCAATTTTTTTATACTGTCACGTGAATTAGTCTTCTTTTCTTTTAAATTTATAATTTTTCCGTTAAGTTTTTAAGATTATAAATTTTATTTTATTATTATTTGTGTATTTAATATATTCACACGCACATAATTTTTTATTTAATATTATTGTTCATAAATGTCATATTTAAATGTAGTATTATTTGTACAAATTAATTTATTATCAATCAAATATTTTCTTTTGATTCCAAACAAGGGAATATAAAATAAAATCATTTTCAATGCCGTTTTTAGTTGTATAACCAAACAGTAGAAAATCATAAGAAAATATTGATTTTTCATATAAAAAGTTTTACGGTGTAAAATCAATTACAATGTAAATTATTTTACGATGAAACAAACGGAACCTAAGAGAAAAAAGTGTCACGTTGTAATTACATAATTTGTTAAACCGTACCCGGGTTTGATATCAATTGAATGATTCGAGACTTGTCAATCACACGAATTATAAACAAAAAGAAAAGAAGACAAGATTTACCCAGGTTCACCCTAAAATAGGGCTACGTTCTGTCAGAAGTTTTTTATTATTAACCTCACAAATCTCTCATTATAATGTGCACTCAATATATAGAGATTATTTATAAGAAATTTGAGACGCTCTAATTAGGGTTTCCGTCCTAGTGCAAAACCACAGCTATTCATGGGCGCAAGCCCAAACTGCTTAGCAAAAAACCAGGCCTAACTCATGTACATGGATTGGAAGTTTCGGGGGCGCTGCCCCCTAACCCCTGCCCGTTGTTGGGTTCATATGGTCTCCTACATCATATATTGGGCATTTGCTTAGCCGACTTTTCAAGCCCAAGTTTTTTTCAAACTTGGGTCATCATGCCTAATAAATGGTATCAGAGCCGATGGTTCGGCTGGGCGTGGCTAGATTATGCGGTTAACTTCGGGATGCTCGTGGTGATATAATCAAACAACAAGGGGAGCTCGAGAGACTCGTGTAGCGCGAACAAGATAACTTGTATAGCAAGCGGGTGATGCTCGCACAATGAAGTCTGTGTGGTTCGCAAGGTGGAGTCCATGGAGCTCGTTGTTGAAAGTTGGTGTGTGGTTCTCTGGCTCCGATAGGAGAACGGGTGACTTTCCGAGTGTGTCTATTGGACTATGGTGCGAGTTTGGAATTGGTATAAGCATAATGGTGAGGAGGAGTAATGGACTCACACATGAGAGGGAGATTGTTAGGAATATTCACATGTGAGTAAAGAGAAGTGGAAAATCAGTCTCACATAGAGAAAAAACTAGATAAGTGAATGTCATATATATGGTAGTGGAACCAGAACCTATTAGCTTAAACTTTTGGGTTCATATGGTCTCCTACATTATATATTGGGCATTTTCTTTGTGGACTCTCAAAGCCCAAGTTTCTCCCAAACTTGGGTCATCATACCTAACAGTGTCATTTGTAAATTCTATTAATTTTGATAAAATTTGTTCATAATTCATTCAATTTTACTAAAATTCATTTTCAAATGAATTCTAAATTTTTATTAAAAAAACCAAACATGTGGTCCATTTATTTATAAATAAATTTCACAATTTATTAACAAACCAAACATAAAAACCTATGGAATTAGATGCATTATACAATAATTATAAAATTCATTTAAACCAAACAGATTGTCTAACAATAGACATGGTTATTTTCATGACCATTTTTGTATTTTAGCATATATTTCAACTTCCCCTCACTTGTTAAATTTGATCAATTTGTACTATACAACATAAGGGTACCAATATGACCTATTCATCATAATCTCAACCAAATTAGAAGCGATGCATGCATACAACTCATACATGTGCCTCGTTTATTAGTATCTTTTTAGAGTTGTCTGCAAGAATCGTGGAGTTAAGAATTTTGAGCTTAAAAAAATAAGAGATGAGATTTGCTAGAGAAAAAAACAAAAGGCAATTTGTTTTTGCACATTGAAATGAGACATACGTGTGGGTTGCATATATGCACTTGTTCTAATTTAATCGAAGTTTTGATAAAAAAAAATGAAATATTGAATGCTCTTCTATAATGTAATTATAAATTGATTGAATTTGAAAATAAAGGGATATTAATATATGAATTAAGATATAAAATAAAATACAAAAATGTTTTGTGATAAAAACACATGGCAAACAAAGAGACCGCATCTTTGAAAATAAAAACACAAGGGACCGTAGAATTAGCCTGGATATTGTTTTGGTTGTGAGAGGAAAAAAGGTGTTTAAGGTTAGGAGCAAGCCGGCCGCCGGCTAATAGTAGTGCCAACAGGAAAGCTGATAAGGAAATGTCAAATTGTGTTTGAAAGATACCTTAACTCATCACTTTCAGTTAGGCATAAAAGTCATATGAAGGAAAAAGATGGTTCATTTTGTATGAGCCAAACAAGCATTCCTCCAAGTTATCTTTACGAGTTTACATTTGTTTTGAACTTTTGGTTAAAAACTTACTTAGAACTGGGCCCGCATATGTGGAGTCGGGCTTTATTTTTGTAGTTTTCACTAAGTTTCCGTTTGCTGAAAATTCGTTGGCCTAAAACATTTGTAAATTAATTTAATCATAAAATCAGATTTTACACTGCTAAAAAATAAGATATAAAAAATATTTTTTTTTACCGTAAATTGATTTACATTAAAAAACTAAAATCAAAATTTCTATTTTTGCATGTCATTTATTTTTTATCATATAAAATAAACTTATTTTTTATCAATTTTTTTTATTCTGTCACGTGTATTAGTCGTCTTTTCTTTTAAATTTATAATTTTTCCATTAAGTTTTTAAGATTATAAATTTTATTTTATTATTATTTGTGTATTTATTATATTCATACGCACATAATTTTTTATATAATATTATTGTTCATAAATGTCATATTTAAATGTAGTATTATTTGTACAAATTAATTTATTATCAATCAAATATTTTCTTTTGATTCCAAACAAGAGAATGTAAAATAAAATCATTTTCAATGTCGTTTTTAGTTGTATAACCAAACAGTAGAAAATCATAAGAAAATATTGATTTTCCATATAAAAAGTTTTACGGTGTAAAATCAATTACAATGTATTATTTTACGATGAAACAAACGGAGCCTAAGGGAAAAAAGTGTCACTCTGTAATTATATAATTTGTTAAACCGTACCCGGTTTGACTTAATTTTGAAAACTTCATTGAAAACATTTGTATAAATCTAAATTAAAAATTATGTCGTTGTTAGTGAAATTTATCAAACCGTACTCGGTTTGGTTTAATTTTGAAAGCTTCACGGATAACATTTGTGCAAATTCATTGTTAACATTTATACAAACTCAAATTAAAAATTATAACGTTATCAATAAAATTTTTAAAAAATTATAATATTATCAGTAAAACTTTCAAAAAATTATTTGTAAATTTTTTATCAAATCCAAATAAATTACATTGGACGCAGGCAAAATTTTCCTCCCAACGTAAATAAAAAGACCATGTAATCATAAAGTGAAAGAGAAAAGAGCATGGCCTTTTGAGACCCAGATGAGACAATTATTTTGGGGCAAATTTTTTTCAAGGGAAAGGAGTGGCACGTGCAATTGCACAATTTAAGTAAATAATAAACAATTATAAGATCAAGTTGGTTGGCCAATGCCACGCGGAAAATCTTGACTAAGGTGTATTCGTTATCCATATTTGGAAAAACCAGATGCTACCTTCATGGATTTAATCACTGATAGTATAGTGTCTTGTATGTTGTTGATGCCTTATATCGTTCGGTGCTGACGTGGCGGGTCGAGTTGGTGTGGACTGGGATCCGCGTGTCTTGTGAGCTGGGCTCGGCCGGAAGGTGATTCAGTCTAGGTCCTGCACAAGTGACAAGCACAAATTGAAGGCCCTCGGAAGGAGGGGAGGGGGAGACCTCCGAAGGCGCTCCGATGCTTAAGTTAGTATGAATTCGAGGGAGGAGTCGCGGGTTCGAGAGAGGAACCGAGGACTCTTTAGAAAATCAAGTGGGGTGTGTGCATGCGTTTACCTTCATTCTTTTCTTTATGTCCATACCTTGGCCTATTTATAGTCGTCTGCTGGTGGAGAAGATATGATTGTGAGCCTAGGAGAGGGGACACCGTAGGGCGGCCGTAGGGTGGCGGACGGCCATAGGGTTGTGGAGTGGCTAGTCCCTGTAGGGTGGCTAGTTTTGATAGGGGAGATCTTGGTGTGGGTCGGCTGGGTCATTCTTCGCGGGTTTGGGGATTCTTGATGGGCCGTGGAGCATACTTGATTGTTTGTTCGGGCCGGAGTGTTCTTTGAGTCAGCTGGGCTGGGTCACCCTTCCGGGGGTCTGAACTTATCTGGGCCGCAGGTTTGAGACTGGTCTGGTGTTTGCTTGGGCCAGAACAAGTTTACCAAGCCTGGTATTTGTTTGGGCCTTGGTGTCTGTTTGGGCCTTGGTGTTTTTTAGGCCCTATCACAGGCCTCCCACTTCCTGGAGTTCATTTATGTGGTCCGGGAAGTATTTCTTGGGCCAGGCTACTCATGGAGGTTGAGTGGGCTCGCCTGTGGATCGTCGTTTTATGGGAGGCGGAAAGTTTCAGCGGATGACGAAGAGTCCTCCCCGGATATCGAGGTCAATCAGTGGTTTAAGTGGTGCCCCTTGGGAAGCGGACCATCATTTTTGGAAGGTAGGAAACTGCCTGGAGAAACGAAGAGTCTTTCTCGAAAATTGTGGGTTTGTTTCGTTTTTCGTTTTTGGTATTTATTGTTTCGTGAAGTGTGTTTCCTTGCCCTATAAATAGGGTCCTCTGGCATTCTTTGTTTCAAACAGAAAAAGTGTGGTTTCTAAAATGAAGAGAGAAAAGCATTTTTTGAGGATAGCCATCACGACGCTTTAATTGAGGTTCGGGTTTCTTCCTGACTCCGAATGGAGATACAGGCTTCTTCCAGACTCCGAAGGGAATGGAGAGAAGGGAGTGCCGTGTCTCTGGATGGTGGGATTCCCTCATGCCCTAGCTTACAAGGAACGGAAGAAGAAGAGGGGTGTGGCTGCAAACTCCTAGGAAGTAGAGAGTAAGGCTGCAGCTCCTCTTCCGGCGGTCCTTCTGGTGATAGCAAGATTAGGGGAAATGCTGTCACTAGTTTCTTGCAAGCTGGCGAGGGTTTTCCTGAACCTGGGGCTGATCATAGACAGCACTTTCAGTTTTAGGTTCGGCCCACGAAGTTTTAGGATTCGCGCCGAGGGCTCTTCAGTCTGAAGTGGGTGAAGAAGTTCGTGACCGGTGCTGCCTGGAACTTTTGGTTTTCATTATCTTCTTTGTACTTCGAGGCCGTTAGGGTCCTCTTTTATTTGTACTTCGAGGTCGTTAGTTGTAAATGGTTGTAATCCATTAACATCAATAAATTACCCTTTTTTTAAATATTCGTGTTTTTGTATGAGCTCCTTCCTCCCGATACTTGTTTAAATTTGATGGCAAACTTAATGGGACGAAAAGAAGGGGGTCCAAAGCCCCCGTATTTGGAGATTCGACCGAGCGTTGACGGGGCTCAGATTTCTTGGAGAAATTTTCCGAGCGTGAGCAGAGCAGCTCATACGCTCAGACTTATTTGGAGATTCGACCGAGCGTTGACGGGGCTCGGATTTCCTGGAGAGATTTTTCGAGCGTGAGTAGAGCAGCTCATACGCTCGGACTTATTTGGAGATTCAACCGAGCGTTGACGGGGCTCGGATTTCCTGGAGAGATTTGCCGAGCGTAAGCAGAGCAGCTCATACGCTCGGACTTATTTGGAGATTCGACTGAGCGTTGACGGGGCTCAGATTTTCTGGAGAGATTTACCGAGCGTGCGCAGAGTAGCTCATACACTCGGACTTATTTGGAGATTCGACGGAGCGTTGACGGGGCTCGGATTTCCTGGAGAAATTTGCCAAGCATGCGCAGAGCAGCTCATACGCTCGGACTTATTTGGAGATTCGACCGAGCGTTGACGGGCTAGGATTTCCTGGAGAAATTTGCGAAAGAGTTTTTAGTCACTTTAGGTCTGCCAGATGGTCACAATTTTCTTTTGCGTGTGTGGGCCTTTTGGCCCACTTTAGGTCTATTTAGTAGATGCGATGAATGGCGACGCTTGACAAGATGGCGGCGTGTTTGTTTAAGTAGAGGTCGCGCCCTAGGGACAGCTGGCACCTATATTACAGGGCGGCGCCTGGGGAACCTGAAATGGCCCATAGGAAACTGTGAAAAACGCGTCCGTTCGACTGACATATGACTTGATTACCTCATTTTTTGCAGCCATAACCCCTATAAGAAGGGGTATCCCCTCCCTTCAGTTTTCACTTCGCATTTTTGAGAGATTTTGAGGGTTTTGGTTCTCCTAGTGAGTCTGAGAGCGCTCGGCATTGCTTAGGAGTTTTTCACTAAAAGTTTCCTCCTTTTCTTGGTGAGTAATGTCTGTCAGTAGTGAGTCTAACGGAGCCCTGTCCAGGGAGTTGGGTGA
This sequence comes from Bretschneidera sinensis, assembly GCA_023935145.1. Lineage (NCBI taxonomy): Eukaryota > Viridiplantae > Streptophyta > Magnoliopsida > Brassicales > Akaniaceae > Bretschneidera > Bretschneidera sinensis. Next base: position 166,542,868 of record CM043697.1, on the reverse strand, counting down.
AGCCATGGGTGTTTCGTCCAACGAAGGGGTTACTTCTCGTGAAGTGACTTCTGGGGGTGTAGGCCGGGCCTTAGTCCCGTACGCGAGAGACAGAGGGGAGGAGCAAGGGTCCGAATCATCAGGGGGAGAGGAGGACCTAGCCCTTGCCTCTATGAGGGATGAGGCCCGAGATACAGAGAGAAAGGAATGGGTGTTCGAAGCGAACTCCGTTCCTAGCACTGTGGCGGGATCAACCTTTTAAGGATGAAGGTTAAATACAGGATCCCCATGGATTTTAACATGAGGGCCCTAGAGGGTAGAGAGAGAGCTTGCGATGTTCTGTCCAGCCGGCAACCGTTTGAGCTGTGCCTCTACGAGCATCAGCTTAAGGCGGGGCTGAGGCTTCCTTTTCACCCGTTCTTCTGCTTAATACTTAGATACTTCGATATTGCGTTAAGCCAGCTGGTGCCCAATTCGGTTCGACTGATTCTGGCATTCATTGCTGTGTGCCAGGAGGTAGGGGGTAATGAACATAAACGTGTTCAAAGCCCATTTTCAGCTAGCCCCGTTAGGACACTCGGGCTGGGTCATCATCAGTTCGAGGCGGGGGAAGAGTGTTCTAAAGGAGAAGCCTTCTTCAATCAAGGGATGGAAGATGGGCTTCTTCTTTGTCTAGTCTGCCGAAATTTTCGACGTTCCCCTCACTTGGGGCTTGGAGCGTGTTGGCAAATGCAAGAGGCCACACCTCTCCCTACGAGAGGAGAAACTCTAAGGGCAATGCTCGCCGCGCCTTTGGAGATTGATGTTCTTGGAGACAATGAGGAACTCCACAGGTGCGGCCTGTGCCCTCCTCGCGCCTTTTCCATGGTAGTCGCTGGCTCGTCGACTTATAAGAATTTTTATTTATTTTTTCAAGTTTTTACTGCCCCCTCTTTTTTTTGTGTAGATATAGAGATGGCGGCGATGGCCAAGCAGCTGGCTCGCGAGAAGAAGAGGGCAGCCGAAGCTAGCGGTTCAGGGCAGAGAAAGAAAGCTAAGGTTCCGACCGTGGCTCCGAAGCCGGTGGATAGCCCTCCCAGACCTTCGGTGGATCCTTCTCCTTCAGTGGCTCCCTTGCCTCGGGAAGGATCTGAGATGGCTCCACTTTTCACTCCTCGGTGGGCTCTGAGAATGGATGACTCGGTGTTTGCCAGCACCAAGGTCGCTTGAGAACATTTGGTGCTAGGGATCCCTCCTCGCGATAAGGCGAAGATTCTATCGAAGCCCTTAGAGTTGCTGTGTTCAGCGGCGGAGGTTGTTTTCTCTCAAGCCAGGGTTCTTCATGGGATGCTTTCCCAGCGTACCTTGGAGATAGCGGACCGCTTGTCCAAGACCGAGCTTAAGCTGAAGGAGTCTGAAGACATTGCGCATGACCTGACCATTTCCCTTGAGACATCGGAGAGGGAGAGGGAAGAGGCTATTTTTGATAGGGATCATCACCGTCGGACTGCAGAGGTCTTGAGAGAGGAGCTAGATGAAGTTCGACATTGTTCCGCAGAAAAAGAGGCTTCTCTGACGAAGGAAGGGGCAGTTCAGTACCTCGAAGGTTTCGAGGAAGCTAAGAGGAGGGTGATGCTTCTTTTCTCGGGGTTGGATTTCTCAAGTCTCGATCTGGCGAGCGACTCCGGTGCCTCTAGTGCGGATTCTTCAGGAGGAGAAGGTGGTGCGGCTGTCCAGACTGGGGGTCAGGATGGCCTAGGTGAAGCCTTGCCTGCCCCAAGTGGCGAGGTGGGGGAAGCGCAAGCTGGAGGGGAAAGCGAGGCCCAGTCCTAGGCTAACTACGAGGTTTTTGGGGCCTCGATTGTACCCAAATAGTTCTTTGTATTAAAGGCCAACAGTGCCTTCTCTTTGTATCTTTCTTCCTATGAATGAAGTAAAGAAGTTTCGAAATTTCAAATTCTTTATTTATTTTCGTGCTTTCACATTTCATTGGTAGAAACTATGGAGGTTCTCCGCGTTCCAGGTGCGGGGAACGGGCTTCCCTTCCTTGTCTTCTAGCTCATAGGTGCCTATCCTGCAGACCCTTCGAACCCTGTAAGGTCCTTCTCAATTCGAGACTAACTTACTTGTATGTCGGGGGCGTGAGACTTCACTCTTCCGGAGGACGAGGTCATTAAGTTTGAAGGGTTTGTTCCGTACCCGAGAGTTATAGTACCGAGTGACCCTTTGCTGATAGTTTGCGAGGCGAACTTGGGCTTTGTCTCTGGCTTCTTCAACTAGATCTAATTTCATTTTTAACCCTTCTTCGTTGCTGCCTGGCTCAAAACACTGTACTCGGAGTGATGGGATCCCGATTTCGAGAGGAATGATGGCTTCTGAGCCGTACGTCATGAAAAAGGGGGTTTCGCCTGTCGGCGTCCGGGCCGTTGTCCGATAGGCCCAAAGGATGTTGTGGAGCTGTTCTACCCAACGATTGTCCGTCTCATCGAGTCTCTTCCTGATTCCTTGAAAGAGCGTCCTGTTGGTTACTTCAGCCTGGCCATTGGCTTGCAGGTACCCCACAGAGGAGAATCGATGGTTAATATGGAGGTCGTCGCAAAATGTTTTGAATTGGATGCTGTCGAACTACTTTCCATTATCGGTGATCAGCATGCGAGGGATCCCAAAGCGGCATACTATTGACTTCCAAACGAAGTTTCTGGTTTGGTGATCCGTGATGCTTGCCAGTGGCTCGGCCTCGACCCATTTGGTGAAGTAATCAATGGCCACGATGAGGTGCTTCTTCTGCCCAACGGACGTTGGGAATGGGCCCAGGAGATCTATCCCCCACATGGCGAAGGGGAGGGGACTAGTGATGGAGACGAAGGGGTTAGCAAGTCGATGCGATGTCAGAGACCATCGCTGACAATTTTCGCATTTCTTGACCAAACTTGCCGCGTCATCTTTTACTGTGGGCCAGTAGTACCCGTGGCGGAGGATTTTGAAGGCTAAGGCCCGAGCCCCAAGGTGGTTTCCGTATATCCCTTCGTGGACCTCTCGGAGTGCATAGTCTGCCTCTCTGGGTCCGAGGTATCATAGATACGGTGTAGTTAGACCCCTTTTGTATAATTACTCTTCCATAAGGGTGTAACGCGAGGCACGGGATATCACCTTTCTGGCTTGATCCTTGGGTTCAGGCACGGTACCGTCTTTTAGATACTCGAGAATGGGATCCATCCACGAGGATTCTTCTTCCACTGGCAGGATCGAGGCCTCATCTATACTTGGGGCAGGAAGAGTTTCCTGATAGATAGCTCGACTAGGCACCAGTTGTTAAGAGGAGGCCAGATTAGCCAGGGCATCTGCCTTAGAGTTTTCGGCTCATGGAATCTGAGTTATCCGAAATGTTTTGAACAGGGTAATCGACTTTTTCACCTTTTGGAGATATCGGGAGAGCTTCTCGCCCCTGGCCTCGAATTCTCCCTGCACCTGGCTTACCACTAGTTGAGAATCGCTGAACACTTCTAGTGCTTCTACTGCTAGTGTATTGGCTAACCTCAGTCTGGCCAGAAGGGCTTCATATTCCGCTTCGTTATTGGAGGCCTTGAATTCGAACCTCAATGCATATTCAATAGCGAAACCCTCTGGGCTGCAGAGGATGAGTCATGCCCCGCTCCCTAGTGAATTCGAGGATCCATCCACATAGAGGCTCCATCCCAGAGGGGGACCGTCGTTTAGATGTGCTTCTGGTTCGTCCGGAATTATGGGCAAATTTGTCTCCACGATAAAGTTGGCCAGGGCTTGGGCCTTGATAGATTGCCTGGGATGATAGCGGATATCAAACTCCCCTAACTCGACTACCCATTTTACCATTCTTCCTGAAGCGCTCCAATTATGGAAGACTTGCCTCAAGGTTTGGTCCATAAAAAGGATGATAGTGTGTTCTTGAAAATACGATCGGAGTTTCCGGGCGGCTATTACCAGAGCGTAAGCCATATTTTCAATAAGAGGGTACCTCGTCTCGGCCTCATGGAGAATTCGGCTGACGTAGTAGATGGGCTTTTGGATACCCTATTCTTCTCGTACCAGGACAGATGCCACAGTGCTTGGTCCGACGGACAGGTAAAGGAAGAGCTCTTCGTTCAGAAGTGGTTTGGTTAGAAGGGGTGGCGAACTCAAGTACTTTTTTAAGTCTTCAAACGTCTCTTGGCAGCTCTCGGATTAGGCAACGTTTTTTGCCTTTTTGATAGCCTGAAAGAAAAGGAGGCATCTTTCCGTTGATTTAGACATGAAACGGCTCAGGGCTGCAACTCGTCCGGTGAGTCGCTGAACTTCTTTCACTGACCTGGGAGGGGTCATGTTGAGGATAGCTTCTATCTTCTCTGTGTTGACCTCTATCCCTCTCTGAGTGACCATGAATCCTAGGAGCTTGCCTCCGGTTACCCCAAAGGCACACTTGGACGGATTCAACCTCATATTATGCTTGCGCAGGACTCCGAAGGCCTCATCTAGATCGGAAGGGTGGTTTCGCGCCTCAGGGCTTTTAACCAGCATGTCGTCTACGTAGACTTTCATATTCCTCCCAATCTGTCTTTGGAATATTCTGTTGACCAACCTCTAGTAGGTTGCCCCAGCATTCTTCAGCCCAAAAGGCATTACCTTGTAGCAGTATAACCCTCACTCGGTGACAAAGGCTGTTTTTTCTTGATCAGTCTTATGCATGAAGATCTGATTGTAACCAGAGTAGGTGTCCATGAAAGAGAGGAGTTCATGCCCTGAGGTGGCATCCACCATTTGATCGATCCGGGGAAGAAAGAAGCTGTCATTGGGGCAAGCTTTGTTTAAGTTGGTGAAATCAATGCAGATGCGCCACTTTTCACTGGCTTTCTTGACCATAACCACATTAGATACCCACTCGGGATACCTTGCTTCTCTAATGAAACCAGCTTCCAGCAGCTTGTCAACCTCGGCGTTGATGACCATCTGATGCTCTGGGGCAAAGGACCTTTTTCTTTGGAATGACTAGTTTGTATTCAGGGTCTACGTTTAAGTAGTGCTTAATGGTTTCAGGATTAACCCCTGGCATGTCTGATGCTGACCAGGCAAACAGATCTTGGTTCTTTCGAAAGAGGCGGAGGAGTTCCTCTCTGGCCTCATTTGAGAGGTTTTCTCCTACTTGTATGGTCCTGGTGGGGTATTCTCCTAGAAGTATCGCGGTCAGTTCTTCGGTGGGTCTACCTCTGGGTGCCTTCATTTCGTCACGCAGGTCCTCAACTTCAAGTGGTAGGGCCTCGGTCTTTTTCCCTTCTCTGATGGCGCTCAGGTAGTAGGACCGGGAGGCTCTCTGATCCCCCTTGAGCACCCCTACACCTTTGCTAGTGGGGAACTTGACCTTCAGGTGATAGGTCGAAACGACGGCCTTTAGCTTGTTGAGGGTGGGACGCCCAATTATCATGTTATAGGAGGAGGGTTGTTTTACCACAAGGAACGTAGTCCGTACAGTTGTCCCGGCTGTTACCGGGAGGACTATGCTTCCTTCTGGGAAGACTGGGGATCCTCCGAAGCTGTAGAAGGGGGTAGGGGCAGGCTCTAGACGTCCCTCCTTCAGTTCCATGCGCTGATAGGTATCGTGAAACAGTATGTCAGCGGAGCTCCCGTTGTCGATCAAAACCCGCTGTATCTCGCAGTTGGCCACTAGGAGTGCGACTACTACAGCGTCATCATGAGGAATCTGCACGTCCTCCAGGTCATCCTCCATGAAGGAGATCGCCGACTCCATTCTCTTTTTTTTGTGAGGACCGCTGACTGAGGCCACGGCCCTGGCATATGCTTTACCGCTCTGCTCTGAATTCCCTCCAGCGACCGGCCCTCCACAAATTATTTTGATGATTCGGGTGGTTACGGGTACCTCCTCATTCTTCTGGCGGGACCTCTCCTGTTCCACCCTGGGGTCTTTCCTAGGATTCGACCTCTCTTGCCAGTGTTGATAAGGGCGTCTGTCATCCCTCCTTGGCGACATGGGGTTTTCATGTCTTCGAGGCCCAGTGAACTCCTTCAGGTGCCCTCGGTTAATGAGTTTCTCAATCTGTTCCTTCAGGTCGTGGCACTTCTCCGTGTCGTGGCCACGGCTTTGGTGGAACCGGCACCACTTCTTGGGGTCTCCCCCAATGGGCTTCTTGGGTGGCCACTGTAGGACAGACTTGTCTTGAAGCTGCATGAGGACGTCGGTCCTTGTAGTGTTGAGGGGAGTGAAGTTGTCGACCCGAGGGTGGGGCCTATACCTGTTCTCTTGGTAAGATTTTTTGGCCCCTTCCTTCTGAGGAGCATGGTCTTTCCTTTTTCTTTCGGTTTCTCCTTCTCTTTCTCTTCTGAAGGCTTGATCATCCTCCGTCAGCATGTACTTTTCTGCCCGGGCCAGGATTTCGTTCATGTCTCGAGGCCGGCACCGAGTCAGCTTGGAGCTAAAGATTCCCGACCTCAATCCTTTCTTGAAGGCCATCACCTGGATGTTGAGATCAAGGTCTGGAATTTCCCAAGCTGCTGTGTTGAACCTGGAAATGTAAGCCCGAAGCCTTTCCCCCTTATGCTGAATAATGTTAAAGAGGCTTTCCGAGGTTTTCTTGGGCCCCTTGCTGCTGAGGAAGTGGGAAGCGAAAGCATAGCTGAGTTCTTTGAAATTACTAATGGTTCCTGGCTTTGAGCGCGAGTACCAAGTGCCCGCCGCCTTTTCAAGAGTCAAGGGAAGGCGCGGCACATGATCTGATCTGAGTGCCGATGCAGCACCATCGTCGTTTTATAGTGTTGGAGGTGGTTCATTGGATCCGTGGTCCCGTCATACATTCTGACCTGGGGCATCCTGAAGTTTAGCGGGAGAGGGGTTTCTAGGACGCCTTCCGTGAAAGGGGGGTCTTGGACGCAGAGTTCGTCCATAATACTGAGATTCTTGTATCTCAGAGCCAAGTCTATTCATTTCCTCGAATCGTCTGTCGAGGCTGGGGTTACCCTTTGAGGTGGAACTTTCTTTGGGCCTGCTATGGCGCGGTGAGGGCTCAGCGCGGGGCTGGTCATGTGTTGGGTCATTCCTGCCTGACGACTTGGCCTCTCCCAGAGCTTGGTGAGGAGGATATAAAGGTTGTCGGCCCCCTTCTTGGACTTGAGCCGCCAGATTGGTTATCATTCTGGACAGTTCTAGGAACTGAGCTTGGGTCGCCGGAGCTTGGAGGTAGGTAAGAGCTCCATCGCCGTCCGGGGAGTCGGTTTCAGCAAGGTGGGGACGCTCTTCCCTGGCGGAGGTGGCGTGCTCTGGGATTGTCGGAAATCCATATATGGATCGGTTACCGTGAACTTCGCCTTGGATGGGAGCCGAGCACGCAGCCGGGGCTTCTTTGTTGGCTCTCCTAGCACCGTTCCTTGGTGGCATCATGACAGATGAGTTCTTTCACTTCTTCGCTTCTATTGTAGCGAGAGATTGTTGTTTCCCACGGACGGCGCCAATCTGTTGATACCTTATATCGTTCGGCGCTGACGTGGCGGGTCGAGCTGGTGTGGACTGGGATCCGCGTGTCTTGTGAGCTGGGCTCGGCCCGGAAGGTGATTCAGCCTAGGTCCGGCACAAGTGACAAGCACAAATTGAAGGCCCTCGGAAGGAGGGGAGGGGGAGACCTCCGAAGGCGCTCCGATGCTTAAGTTAGCATGAATTCGAGGGAGGAGTCGCGGGTTCGAGAGAGGAACCGATGACTCTTTAGAAAATCAAGTGGGGTGTGTGCATGCGTTTACCTTCATTCTTTTCTTTATGTCCATACCTTGGCCTATTTATAGTCGTCTGCTAGTGGAGAAGATATGATTGTGAGCCTAGGAGAGGGGACATCGTAGGGCGGCCGTAGGGTGGCGGACGGCCATAGGGTTGTGGAGTGGCTAGTCCCTGTAGGGTGGCTAGTGTTGATAGGGGAGATCTTGGTATGGGTCGACTGGGTCATTCTTCACGGGTTTAGGGATTCTTGATGGGCCGTGGAGCATACTTGATTGTTTGTCCGGGCCGGAGTGTTCTTTGAGTCAGCTGGGCTGGATCACCCTTCTGGGGTCTGAACTTATCTGGACTGCAGGTTTGAGACTGATCTGATGTTTACTTAGGCCAGAACAAGCTTACTGAGCCTAGTATTTATTTGGGCCTTAGTGTCTGTTTGGGCCTTGGTGTTTTTTAGGTCCTACCATATGTAATTTAATTACTTGTATGATAAATATGTCCATAAATATTCTCACCTTTGAAAGTTGAAACGTCAATGCTCTCGAGGTTGGTGACTCCTGATCCTTTCCTGATCCCCAAATTCTCATTCCTCCATCGATTATAGATATCCAAACAAAAACAAAATCACCCTGTTAATCAAAATCAAAATTAAAATCAAAATCATGGGATTGGGATTGGGATTGGGAGGAGATGAAGAAACAGGGAAAGGGAGTGAATTGCCCAAAGGATTGTTGAGGTACAACTCTCCCGTGGTCCAAGTGAGCTTGATGGGTCTGGTGTGCTTCTGTTGCCCGGGCATGTTCAATGCTCTCTCGGGGATGGGGGGAGGTGGACAGGTGGACCCCACTGCCGCCAACAACGCCAACACCGCCCTATACACAACCTTCTCCATCTTCGGCGTTCTGGGCGGTGGCATCTACAACGTCCTCGGTCCCCGTCTCACCCTGGTCGTCGGCTGCTCCACTTACGTCCTCTACGCTGGCTCCTTCCTCTTTTACAACCACCACCACCAACAGAACTTCGCCATTATAGCTGGAACTCTCCTGGGCGTCGGAGCGGGTCTCCTCTGGGCCGGGGAAGGGGCCATTATGACCTCTTACCCTCCCCCGAATCGCAAGGGAACCTACATATCCCTGTTCTGGAGTATCTTCAACATGGGAGGCGTCATTGGTGGCCTCATCCCCTTCATCCTCAATTACAATCGAAGAGAGGCTGTTTCCGTCAACGACGCCACCTACATCGGCTTCATGTGCTTCATGTCCGCAGGGGTTCTCCTTTCCCTCTCAATTCTTCCGCCCAGCCGCGTTGTCCGTGGCGACGGAACCCGCTGCACCAACATCAAGTACTCTCGCGTCTCCACGGAGGCCGTCGAGATTCTCAAGCTTTTCCTAAATTGGAAGATGCTCCTCATCGGCCCTGCTGCCTGGGCCAGCAACTTCTTCTACAGCTACCAGTTCAACAATGTCAATAGCGTTCTCTTTAATCTCAGGACAAGAGGGTTCAATAATGTTTTCTATTGGGGCGCTCAGATGTTGGGTTCCGTTGCGATTGGCTACGTTTTGGACTTCAGTTTTGAGAGGAGGAGGACCCGGGGGTTCGTGGGGATTGGGGCTGTTGCTCTGTTTGGCACTGCAATTTGGGCTGGTGGACTTGCAAATCAGCTCACTTACTCATTCCATGATCTGCCCACCCCGGAGGAGAAGCTTGATTTCAAGGACTCCGGTACTGATTTCGCTGGGCCTTTCTTCTTGTACTTTAGCTATGGCTTGCTTGATGCCATGTTCCAGAGCATGATTTACTGGGTTATTGGGGCCTTGGCTGATGATTCCGAGACCCTCAGTAGGTAATTGAGTATTTTCTATCACTGTGTTTTATATATATATATATATATATATATATATATATAATTCAACTCAATTCAGATTGAAGCAAGATAGATAGTTACTTTGTTAATTTGCATATCTTACACATTGCAGGTACAGTGGATTTTATAAGGGAGTGCAAAGTGCAGGAGCGGCCGTTGCTTGGCAAGTTGATACGCACAAGGTTCCGTTGATGTCCCAATTGATCGTCAATTGGTCGCTCACCACAGTAAGTTATCCGTTGTTACTACTTCTTGTTTTCTTGGCTGTCAAGGATGACAATAAGGCAGAAGAAGCAACTTCCAAGGAGACTGACTTGGCCTCTGTAGATGCCATTGCGCCTAAGTCTACTTAGCAATTATCCACTTCTATTTTCCTCCATTGTTGTTTCTTTTTCTTCTTTCCACCATGCACCTCGTCTGGTGATCATGTGTTCTTCACAGACGTATCTTTTAGAATCTGAAATTCCATTGTACTGTATACGACACTATGAAGAAAAAGAACATATTGGAGAAAATCAATCACTAGCTTTGTATTTTGATACCTTATTTGCTCTCTAAGATGACCATGTCTTCGATCTTTTATTTGACAAAAGTTAGATTGCTTGCTCAAATGAATATAAATTGTCTTTTACTAAGCTTTAGAAAAGCCCGGTTGATAGTTGATCATTACCATCAAGTGAGTTCTATAATATTCTGTTTATTTTTTAGAAAATGCTGATTTTACATAAAAATATGCTTTGCCTAGAAATCAACGTGGATACTTGATAACTTGATGGAAAATGGCCTCTTTAGGCTTACCTGTAGGCTGTAGAGTAGGGAAATACTGGAAATGGTTAAGTTGTTGCTCAATGTCATCAACTCATTTTCCATTATGGAGCTCCTTCCTTTGCCACCAAACTAAGGCTGCTGAAGGTCATTTCAGTTTTCTTCATATGAAGGAGTGGGAGGCCGACAATCTGCCTATCTCTAGAATGTTCAGTCTCTTGAGAAAGAAGATTTCTTGTTCAAGTGGTACAATCACACAACTGTTTGTGTGAAGACATTATGCAATTTTGAGTTTGTGGTGTTAAGGGATCATCGAAAGGAGATGCTCTTGATATATTTACTTGAATGGAATTTAAGGATTTGCATTCTGAATTGTGACTAGAGATTTTCAAACGGTTGGATTTATAACTTGGTTATTCAGTACCCTTTTTTTATTTATTTTTTTTCGTTTTGTCTTCCATCTACTGGCCAGCTGTTGCTTTGGTAATGGCCGGAAAATCATATTTACGTTAAAGCATGCTCAAGAGTGAAACCACAATCTGCAAGAAAAAAGTTCGAAGTTTAGACAATGACTGAATGCAAAGTGATGAAATTAAAAAGATTGAAACTGGGGACTTTGCCAATAACACAGCTCAGATAAAGCCCATTCCAGCAGGGTTTAGCTGTAAAACAAGAGGGTTCTTTTATTGATGCTGTTGGTCAAAACCAAATGTAGTCATGTCATCATGGCATTCCACAGTTTGTTTATTAATTGGCTGGTATCTTCTTGATGCATAACAATGTCATATGAGTTTGTCACAACGCTAAAAGGAGAGTCTAGGGGAATTGTCAAATTGAGAAACCTTTTATCATATGATAGGGCAGTTGCAAGCCGAGGAGTTGGAAACAAATTCAATGAATGGAGTGTGATATGAGGAAAAATAACTGGTCCAATAAGATTCGGACACGTTAAATACGTGATGATGAGTCCACCACCTTAAATTTGAAGATTCTGTCTTCATATATTATATCTCACAAGGCTCAAGATGCAGAACTCACATTCCTACTGCCCCATCTCAAGACTTTGGAAAAATGATCTCCACAGACCATATAAAAGGGACTCTTCTTTGAGAACTGGGGGACTGAACAAACAGAACCACTTCGGCTCTCTTTCTACCATTTCCATATTTATCTAAATCCTTCTTTTTACTTCACTTTGGTTAGTAATTAAAAATTGACTTTATGGATCCAATCTAAGAAACTGAAACTATATACTCAGGCTTCAAAAGACAAATATAATTAATACTACAGTACTAATTATTTCATTAGTTCTTAACTTTCAGTTTTTGATTTGAGATTTAGTACTAGTAAGTATTTCATAACAGAAGATCAATCAAAATTGATTCAGAAATTAAGAAAAGAGTAGCTAGAAATGTGATTTTTCCCAAGATATTCATAGAAAGTTGAATTCAGATGATAATCTAAAAGTGGACTCAGTAAAAAGCAAAATCCTAATTTTATTCTGGTATATAAGCGTATTTGGCCACATGTAGGTTCTGCTGGAAATTAGGAAGTGATGTATTTTCTCCTAATTCAGCACCATTCTGATGATAAAAGAAAATAAACTTACTGATGCTAGTAGATAGGAAGATGGAAATAATTTATTGTCACCATACATAAAAATGAATGTTCAATTGTACCTTGCTGAAGTCCCAGCAATATAAAGATGTAAAGCAGACAAATGTGGATGTGGTAATTCAACTTCCAGGGGCATATTTAGGAGGTTCATCACTTTTATCTTATTCAGATGAGCTTGGAGCAGCATTGGATTTGTCAGCTTCAGGCTCCTTCTTTGCTGGCTCAGGGGTGTTAACAGCAGCCTAGGCAAGTTTCTCCTCAGTCTTGTTGGCAGGAGCTTCTACCTTTGCTGGCTCTGGCTCTGGCTCTGCTAACTTGGTACCTGCCTCATCAAAAACTGTAGGAGCAGGTTCAGCCTCTTGAGCTGCAGCAGTTTCTCCTCAGTCCGTTTTTAGACTCAAATGAGTCTCGATCTATAATCCCAGATTCGTTACTTATTTTCAGACATAAATCCCTAAGGGACTTATCTTCCTATGTTATTTTCAGACATAAGTCAGACTTATCTTCCTATGTAAAAGGGAGTTTTGGAAGGCTCTCTCCCTAAGGGACTTATCTTCCTATGTAAAAAGGGGTTTTGGAAGGGCCAGGGGGTTATAGAGAAACCTTCCACTCTCTCTCTCTCTCTCTCTCTCATACACTTTTGAGAGAGAAAAAAGGAACCAGACAAACAAGAGAGAGTTAAGGAAAGCGATATTGGTGAACAACTGATAACAACAAACATATGTCGCATAGCTTCGGACGGCTTAGACAACGAAAAAGGCTCTAATATCAAAGGGGCTTGCTTTTGACGATAAAGATATTCCTCTCTTCTTGTAATGGAGAGATTTAGAGGTCGTTATCCCTAAATTTCCTCGTTTGTTTATTACAGTATATCAATTTGTAGTGATTTTTTTTTTCCTAAAATAAGTACTAACACAATCTGCATGTCAATCATTTTTTGAGTGGAGGGTTAGAGCTTAGATTCTGTTTCTGGCATCTCTGAATACTAACACAAACTGTTTTCCCCTCTCAATCAAAACAATATTTATACTCACTTCATTGATGATAATAAACTAACGACAATGTGATGATGATGTTGCTACCATTAATCAGACCCATGTTCTATCCATTGGCGATGATCATGTTCATGATCATTATCATTATCATATGCTTCTCCGACACTGTCAAACACAATTGTTAGAAAAAAAATTTAAATTCTTTATAATTATTCATAATTTTTTAATAATCATTATTTGGCATTTTAATATAATAATTAAATTGAGAGTTATACTTTTTGTAACTATTAAATGGTTTTTCAATAATCATTATTGGGCTATTTTAATATAATCAATAAATTGAAAGTTACAAATTTTGTAATTATTTATATTTTAAATTTTGAATTAAATACCAAGATTTTCCAAGAGAGTAAGACATACAATTTTTAGATTCTTTTCTTGTTTTTACTTTCTAAATATCTGTATTTTTGGACAACTTTGATCGGATCAACTCTTTCTATTTTTTCTATTTTAATTATTTATTTTATTTTATTATACATTATTACTTAATATTATATATTTATGTTGTATCAAAATTATTTTCATTTCTAAATGTATATATTTTGAATTGTATTATTCATTCAATGATCGTAATAATATATAGGCAGAGTACAAGGAAGATTTAAATTTAAAATATACAGAAAAGTAGGAAACTAATTAACAAACACAGTGAACGGAAGCTAAAAATTGTTACAGAATGGTTACAAAACTAAAAAGCCTAAAAAATAGGAGTTGACTTGGTCTTGATTCTTGAGTGCGTCCAACACCCCCCCTCAAGTTGGAGTTGGGATTTAAATGTCAAGAACACTCAACTTGCGAAGTAGTCGACGATAAGCATCACCTCCAAGTGGTTTGGTAAGAATGTCTGCCAATTGGTCATGAGAACGTAGGTAGGAAGGAGCAATGAGACCTCTTTGAATTTTTTCTCGAACAAAATGACAATTAATCTCAATATGTTTGGTGCGTTCGTGAAAAACAGGATTTTCGGCAATGTGAATAGCAACTTGGCTATCACAATGAACTACAATTGGTTGTGAATGGTTGAAACCAAGATCTGAAAGAAGATATTTTAACCATTGCAACTCAGAAGTAAGTGCAGCGAGAGAACGATATTCTGCTTCTGCAGAAGAACGAGAAATAGTTGATTGTTTCTTGGTTTTCCAAGAAATAGGACTAGAACCTAACATGGTAAAATAACCAGTGGTGGATCGACATATAGTAGGACAACCGGCCCAGTCAGAGTAAGCATATCCAACAAAAGTAAGAGAGCTAGATGCAAAAAGGAATAATCCTTTACCAACAATACCTTTAAGATAACGAAGAACCCGGTTGGTAGCATCAAGATGAGTCGAATAGGGAAATTGCATGAATTGACTAAGTGTGTTTACAGCATATTGTATATCTGGTCGTGTGACAATAAGATATAAAAGACGTCCCAGTAGTCGACGATAGAGTGTCGGATCAGGGAGAGGAGTACCATCCTCTGGTCGTAAACGAAGATGTTGTTTCATAGGAAAATCATATGGTCGAGAACCAGTCATACCAGAATCAGATAAAATGTCAAGGGTATATTTTCTTTGACATAAGAAAATTCCTTGTTTAGATCGAGACACTTCAATACCTAAAAAATATCGAAGATCGCCAAGATCTTTTACGGAAAAATATTGAGCGTGAAATTGTTTGATTTCAGTGATGGCATCATCATTATTGCCAGTGATAATAATATCATCGACATAGACGAGAACAAAAATAGAAGTCTGATCATGAATATATGTAAAAAGACTATCGTCTACAACAGATTGTCGAAAACCTCGATGAATAAGAGTGGTTGAGAATTTAGAAAACTATTGACGAGAAGCTTGTTTGAGACCATAGATGGATTTATTTAATTTGCATACACGAGTCTCCCCTTTACGAGAGAAACTGGGAGGAAGTTTCGTATAAACTTCTTTATTGAGATCTCCTTGGAGAAATACATTATTGACATCGAGTTGATGTAGAGACCAATTTTTAATGGCAGCAATGGAGAGAAGGAGACGAACAGTAACTAGTTTGGCCACAGGTGCGAAGGTATCATGATAGTCGATTCCTTCAACTTGAGTATAACCTTTGGCAACTAAACGAGCTTTATATCTCTCAATTGACCCATCGAATCGATATTTAATTTTGTAGACCCATTTACAACCAATGGGTGATGTTCCCTTGGGAAGTGAGCATAAAGACCAAGTATTATTTGATTCAAGGGCCTAAATCTCTTTGGCCATGGCATCGCACCATTCACCAGATTTCATGGCTTGAGAATAAGAGCGTGGTTCTTGATGTTCAATAATATTTGTTAGAAAAGCATGATGACAATGGCTTAGATAGGACAAAGAAAAATAATTGACTAGTGGAAAATTAGTTGAAAGTGAAATATGGTTACAAATATAATCTTTGAGATGACCTGGTGGACGATGAATTCGTTGAGAATGATTATTTATTATAGAACCATGTGCTATTGGAGGAGAAGGATTAGAATGAGTGTCCTCGGAAATAGGTGGAGAGTTGGGTGAATTATCAAGCTGAGGACTAGGTGCCATTGAAGGAGAATTATTAGAGGGAGTATCCATAGAAATTGGTGGAGAATTAGGTGTGTCATCAAGTGGCGAATCATTGGAATAATCAACTAGATTATGAGGGATAGAATCACTAGAAGAAATATTAGTGGGAACAATCGGTGGTGTGGTGTAGTCAAACGTTCCATCATCATTAATTGGAGTAATAGTAATTGAATTTTTTAATGATGGAGATGGAAGATCATGATATGGAAAAATTGACTCATGAAATATAACGTCACGAGAAACATAGATTTGATGAGTTTTGCAATCATATATGCGATATCTTTTTTGACCATATGGATAACCAACAAAAAATATCGGGTTTGGCTCGCTCATCAAACTTATGTTGAATATTCATATTTTTAGCAAAACATAAACATCCGAAAATTCGAAGAGACGAGTATGAAGGAACAGTTCCAAGTAAAACTTGATAAGGTGATTTATATTTAAGGATCGGAGTTGGAAGGTTGTTAGTAAGAAAGGTAGTAGTGAGAATACATTCACCCCAAAAAGAAAGAGGCAAGTTTGCTTGAAATCGTAGAGCTCTAGCAACATCAAGGAGATGTCGATGCTTACGTTCTACAACGCCATTTTGTTGGGAGTCGCAATGCAACTACGTTGGTGAATTATACCATTTTCATGAAACCATGTTTGAATTTGTTTAGAAAGAAATTTAGTACCATTGTCTGAACTAATGGTTTGAAGTTTAGGAAGAAAAATCTTCCCATTACCAGAGTTGATACGAGAAATTTTCGTGTTGAATTGACGATTGATTTGATTAAAAAAATGAATTAACATGCTGAAAGTTTCAGATTTATGTTTCATTAAATAAATCCAAGTACACCTTGAATAATCATCAACAATAGTTAAAAAGAAACGTGATCCATTTTTGGACGGGATAGAAAAAGGACCCCAAATGTCAACATGAATTAATTCAAAACAATGAGAAGAACAAGATGACCTTTGAGGAAAAGAAAGACGTGGCTATTTAGCATGCGGACATGCATCACAAACAAAATCTTTATTCGCAATAATAATGGGAAAATTCTTAACAATAAAATCAAAACGAGACCTAGATGGATGACCAAGGCGAGAATGCCATAGGTCAAATTTATTACAATGCTTGAATGAAAAAGTAGAATTAAAAACTAAATCTGCATCTAGGTAAAAAAAGACCATTTCGAGCACTACCCCGACCAATCTTCTTTTTCGTTGCTCGGTCCTGAAATATACATTCAGAAGATGAAAAGAATACATCATAATTTGTTGAATTGGTTAATTGTGAAATAGATAACAAATTGAATTTGAAAGATGGAATGTGAAAAACATTAGTGAGAATAAGTGATGGTGAACAATGAACTGTGCCTATGTGTGTCACAGGCGCATGAGAACCATTAGGCAATTGAACTGCCATGCTTTTATGAACAGTAGAATATGAAGAAAAAAATGAAAGAGATGTACATATATGATTAGAAGCACCTGAATCAATAATCCAACAAGATGATAAACAAGTGAGAATTGTGCCTGCCAAATGGACTGATGATCCACCAGATTCCTCTTTGGATAAAAGTGTAAGAAGCTTGTTGTATTGTTCATGTGTTAATTGATTAGTAGCAGAAGTGAATGGAGGTGGCCTTGATTTCTTCACCTGCGTATTTGGAAAGCCATGAATCTGGTAGCATGTGGCAAGCGTATGACCATGCTTGTTACAATGTTCACAAAAAGGACGTTGACGCTTTCCCAATGGCCGAGAAGGTGGTTTAAATGCCTGAAACACTGCCGAATCAATGGTAGGAGTTGTTCGAATATTAATCTCTTGTTGTTTTTCTTCTTGATGTACCAAATTATGGATACGCTGAATTGAAGGGAACGACTCCATTAAGAGAATTTGACTGCGAATTGCTGAAAAACGATCATGGAGTCCTTGAAGAAACTCCATGACACGATCTTGATTTTGCTGATCAATACTGCTTTTAGCATTACCACAGATACATTGAGTGAAGCAGACAATGGAACTGAGTTCGTCCCATAAGGATTTGAGTTATATAAAATATAATGAAACTGACATACCTTCTTGCTTGAGGGAAGAGATTGATTGTTTCAATTGATAGATCTTAGGAGCATTTGACTGAGAAAAATGATCCTTAAGATCTGTCCAAATTTGTGCTGCAGTTTCAGCATACAAGATGCTTGGACGGATCTCAGGTGAGACTGAATTAAGAATCCAACTTCCAACCAAATCATTACATCGTTCCCAGTTGGAAATATCATCTTTCTCCTGTGGAATTGGAAGTGACCCATCAACAAAACCCAGCTTGCTTTTGGCACGAAGTGCCATTATCACTGCACGACTCCATGGCCCATAATTGTCTCTTGTCAATAGAGGTGTAACAAGAACAGTCGAAGGACTATCTAAGTGATGAATAGCATAAGGATCTGTTTTGATAGGTATTGATGACTGTGGAGATGATGATGGTGATGTGATGTTGGTGGTAGGATTTGCATTAGACATGGTGAAGAAATACTGAGAGAAAAAAAAACTTATTTATTGCTCTGATACCATGTGAAAATGGTAAGCACGATAGGAGAAGAAGTAATGATTTTGAATTATATTATTCATTCAATGATCGTAATAATATATATAGGCAGAGTACAAGGAAGATTTAAATTTAAAATATACAGAAAAGTCGGAAACTAATTAACAAACACAGTGAACAGAAATTAAAAATGGTTACAGAATGGTTACAAAACTAAAAAGCCTAAAAAATAAGAGTTGACTTGGTATTGATTCTTGAGTGTGTCCAACAAACAATAACAACAAACAGTGTCAACGATGAGAATATTGTACCAAAAAAGCGATGCATGCGTAGGATCAACCCGACCCATCTTTTGCCCTGTAAACTGCTTCACGACAAACTCGGTATGCGGGGATAACAAGGTGACGTACTGGTGTGGATGTGGGGATGCTGAATGCTTGGGTACGAGGGTGACCAAGTTGGGGCTTGGTTTATTCGTCCGGTTCGGCCTATTCTAACAATACATTCTCTCCTCTTCCGGTTGATATATATATATATATATATATGAGAGAAGATTCCATCGTAACACTTCTTCTATTTATGAGCTCTAGCCGCTCTCGTCTTTCTTTATTATTTTCTTTTAATGGGTTTCTGCTTTCATTTGCTTTTATCATCCAGTTTATTCATTGAGAAAAATATCAGTTAGTTTGTGTTTTATTTTGTTTTCAGTATAGTTACTTGCAAAAGGTATTTACACACTGTTTGATTCTGCCACGTAAATTTGAAACAATTGTCTTGCAACCAACAAATTGCACTGATTGATTACTCTTATTAGCATAGCTATTTTCCTATTTAGGAATCATGAAGTTGTATGAACGAGAAGAGAAGAACTATGGTCCATTTCAACAATAAAGCCTTCGACCTGTTCTCTCAAGAATTTTAATACTTTAAATAGTAACGATTTCAAACTAAGGCTTGATGAGTTTCAATAAAATGGATGTTAAGGGTGGCAATTTTTGGTTACTTACCGCGGCAAGGAGGCTTATCCTCTGTGAACTTATGGGACAAACGTTGTATATCATGCTCATACGGGTTAAAATCACACAATTAATTTTAACCAGAAAACAATAGTATATAATACATATCAGTGTCATGTTCCATTCGACAGTTGTTAGTGAGAGGGTATGAGCTGTGAGTTCATGCGAGACAAGCATATGCAGTCTAATACAAAAAGGGATTCGAGCTACACATATCAGGCAACCCCCAGAACCCTGACATAGGCATGTCAACAACAGAAACTGTTCCAATTGTTGCCAACAAGACCATGGAAACACTGCAACCGGATGCCCCTATTGACAAATGTTCAGACTTAATTCTGGAAGAGAACCATTTGCAAGAGCGCACACAAACAAATGAAAGTGTATCATGCAAAACCACACTTTTTCCAGTTAGACAGGTGGGGTTTGCGATTTGAATCACATTGTACAAAAAAGTCCACTCAATTTCATTGGATGGGTAAACATGAAAAATCCAGGAAAAAAATATTATCTTAAACACGTCAGATGCTGGCTTTGAAGAAAAATTTTCAAACATTCCTCCTCTAAATTTCTTGTCCTATTACCAAAAAGATATCCTAACTGTCCGTACGACTCTTCATTTGGTTAAAAAGAATCAAACCTAATCTTTTTTCTTGGGGCTCTGAAGTGAAAATCCTGGTTCACCAAGGTGACCGATATTAGCAATTCCTAAAGTTGTGGGGCTTTCATTCCTAGTCTCTCCCGATGAGCACTATCCTGTTCACCTCCTGATAATGCAGGGGAAGAAATGATTTCCCGAGAACCATCACTAGAACCGTTGTTGAACAGGCTTTTATATGTAGTCACAGCTTGGGCAATCATGTTCGCAGGATTGTCAGCAGCACTAGGAAGCAAAATTGTTGTGCCCTAACAAAAAAAATGGGAAAAGACAGGAAAATGTTGGGACAACCATCAGGATAGAACTTTGGTAAATCAACTGCACATAACAGTAATACTTGCACACAATATTTAATAATTCCGTCCCTTACCTCCTTGGCAATATTACTGAACGCTTGCATATATTGCTCTGCAATTCTCAAACTTGCAGCCTGCAAATCACACCATAATCAAACATGAACATGATAGCTTTGTTCCTCACGATAAGCAACTTGATTATTGACGCAAACTTAGTTGCAAACCTGGAGCACATTCTCACATTTCTCACACCAGGCATGAGTACTTGCTGTTGTATATTTGTGCAATTCGACACAAATAAACAACAGGACTAGATATGACTGACACTCATAGGTACATGACTGGAATCATTCTACAAAAGGAAAAACCAAGCCCACAAATAGTTGAAAGTAAATTAAAAAGAAGCAGAACTAAAATTGAGTTAAAGTCTTCAGAGAATATTTTCCAAGTAAAAATCCAAATCCACTTTAAGGTTAGTCGCTTCTTACACTATATGTGAAAGAACCATACATTCAGAAAGCTTCGTGGAGCTATGAATTTTGTTTCAAACTGTGAAAGATGCACCTTCGAAAAACAATATGACACAACCAGTAGCAGAGGTACATTATGGTTCCACCAGCATACCAGTCTTCCAGTACTGCCAGTCTTATAACTTATAACCCATATTGAAGCCACTTTAACATCAATAAATTAGAAGAAAAGTGTTAAACAACTACATGCATACTGTGAAATCTTAAAACACATCTGGAAACCTGTTAAACCATTAAAAGATCTACATCAAACAATACTACATTTAAGACTCTGGAACATTTATTGACTTCTGCGGCTTTGTAGGGGAAAAATGAATATTATGAACATTATCACACATGTTAAATAAAGAGGATTTGAGGATCTCACCTCTATTCCCCCACTTTCCTTTAGGGACTGTGACACTAAAGCAAGTCCCTTTGCCGTTGCTTGTGCTCTAGCTAGTATTGCTTCTGCTTCACCTGATAAGAAGCAGAGGTCGTACGAAAAAAATCAAATGCATCAAGAGGAATATTCCCAATCAAT
The DNA here is from genome assembly GCA_023935145.1 of Bretschneidera sinensis. Taxonomy (NCBI): domain Eukaryota; kingdom Viridiplantae; phylum Streptophyta; class Magnoliopsida; order Brassicales; family Akaniaceae; genus Bretschneidera; species Bretschneidera sinensis. Next base: position 166,521,750 of record CM043697.1, on the reverse strand, counting down.
CTATAACAGTCAACAGTCAAGAACATTAAATTTCTGATCACCCCACATGCAACATCCACCTGAAAAAGAAAGTTGTTAAGCATGGCTTAAATTCTTTAGGCCCAAACACAGTATCAATAGGGCCTTTCCTGGAGAGTAGCAGAGCAAAATTTGGGTACTCTCCAACGTGTGGGGGTGGAATCCCCGCAGTATGGACCTATATAAATAATAGGGTTTTGTATTTTTCCCTATTCAGTTTGTTATAACCGAAATTTGGGTGTGCTTGGGGATTAAGGTTTAGAGAGTACTTCTATCTCAGCAATTTTGTGCTCCATTCCATTATAGTGAAATCTCTCTCATCATTGCTTGTGGGCGTAAGAGTTTTATCTCCAAACCACATAAATTCCATGTGTTCTGTTTGTTTATATTCCGCCTTATTCTTAGTTCTAATATTACATAGAACGTTTGATACAGCTAACTTTGCTTAATAATGTGCTCATATATGTCTTAGCACATACAGTTTAAGAGACATTTTACAGAAACTAGAATATCCACTTATAAGCATATGAAGCAGTATTCTTTCCTTTCTTTTAATGATTCTAACCTTGTGCTCGGTTAACCTGATCCATCTTTGCAGCTTCTGATGCTAAGATCACAGAATTTTTTTTACCATCAGCAATATTGATGTTGGCCTGTCTTTCTCCTGTTAAATATTGAAAAAAAGTAATTTACACATACGCACAAGGCCGCTAACTGAATGACCAAAAGCACAGCACATGAATAGCAAATTTTTTTATGATTAAAATTTTTTATCAGCTACCAAAAAACCAGAACATGTTAAAAACATAATTCAACCTAAAAAGAAACTTAAATGAAATATCAAATTGACTACAGTACCTTCAGATTCAAGGACTTGTGCTCTCCTTTTACGTTCTGCTTCTGCTTGCATCTCCATAGCTGCCCTCACTCCACGAGGTGGAGATATATCCCCTGGAGCCACATTGATTGGAAACAGACAAAAGACGTATCATGTATGTATTAGGAACAATCAACAGAAGTCCAATATGAGCACATTAGTTAAAAATTAACTCACTTATTTCATAGCGGAGGCATTGTAGACCCCAGTCTTTTGCAGCCACATTGATAGCCTCCTGCAATTTTCCTAAAAATTGTTATCTGCTTTCCTTTTAATTATTTTCTTTTCTCTATATAATTGGTATATCGTTTGAAAAAATGATAATATAGAGGATAGAAGTTCAACTCATAATAGTTTAAGACAGTAACTGAGTCAATTCCAAGAATAACAACTTTAAGAAACATGTTTGTTTGGTTTAAATGAACTCCATAGTTTCTGTGGAATTCATTTGAATTCTGTAAATTGTCGTGTTTGGTTTGCTAATCAAGTGTTGAATTCATTTAGAAATGAATTGGTCACATTTTTGGATTGCGAATAAAAGTGTAGAATTAATTAAAAATGAATTCTAGTAGATTTGAATAAGTTGTTGACAAATTCTATCAATTTCAAATAAACCTTAGACATAAGCGTCTATAAATGAATTCTACAATTTAAGTAAAACTATACCAAACATAAAAATTCATTTGTTTGTAGACCGGACCCGAGTACCCGACTGGTAAATCTGCAAACCCGAACCTTTCTCTTTTCTGATTTAGAAAAAAAGAAGAAAAAAAAGGCTGACCAGAAAAAAAAGAAAGAAAGAGAGAAAAAAGAAAGGAATTTCTGTTTAAAAACATAAGTTTATGGTTGAGCTCTTTTAGTTGCTTATCATGTCTTACCGTACTTGGGCATGCATTCAAAGCGTGCAAGCTAAGCTATCAAGTGACTACTCCCGTTTGGAAGACTTGAAATCCAAAAGGATCAAGTATTATTGGCATTATTTTCCCCGAGGCATGTACGAAGAGTACGAGGAACTTACATATTGGGTTCGTCGTAATGAAAGACAGCTTGAAGAATTGAAAAGCTAATATGAGTATGGGTATAGTTATCGGACATAATGCTTTGAATAGTTATAATGCTTACATTTATGATGATGAAGGTCATGCTTACAAAAACAATTATCATGCTCCAAGAAATGTTGTTGGTTGTGTTAAGTCTAACCTATGTATGGAGACACATCATGATAAGCTTGTGGTAAACTTAAAGCTTAAGCATCATCCACTAGCTTCACCTGAAAAATCTCCATAAAGTAATTCAGTTGGTGAAGTAGTGTAAAGAATTGTGCAGGCCTCTGAATGTTTTAATCTCGAAAAGCTTATCCAAAAATTGGTTAATCAAATCCCATTGACATTCAGACATCGAATGATGATACAGAAGACTTTGAAGAGCAACAAGAGAAAATTTTGGAATATGAGCCACTCCTAAGCAAGGTTGAAGTTAACCATAATGAAGAGATTCAAGTGGAGGTTGCAACTTTTGAATCAATTTCATGTGAGACTGTCTTAGTCGAACAAGTTCAGTAAGATGAATTGAGCATGTTGAGTATGTTGAACAAATTCAAGACCAAGATGTTGACAAAGATGAACGAAAACTCAACAACAAGCTTAAAGTTGTTGAGCATATTGACAAAGGTGAAAAGGTTCAGGACAAACATGAAAACAAGCTTGATGGCAAACTTGAGGTTTTGGCTGCCACACATTTTGTTGTTGATTTCATCCTACCTTCTTGGTTTGAAACGCATGAATAGACATTCTCAGCCAACTTATTCTCACCTGCAAGCGACCTTGCCTTCAACAAATTCCTTGACTATGTTGTGTTTCTCTAAGCATCTGAAATCTTGATGCTTCACCATTTCTCAACTCAAGGTCTAGTTTTTTCTAAGTGGTGGAGAATGATAAAGTACACAATAAAAATTAGAATTAGGGATTTTAATCTAAAAATTGAGAGTATTTTAATTATGGGGATAATTATGAAATTGAAAAATATTATGGGTATTTAGAGTTTAGGAAATTATTATATATTTAAGTTAAGTTAGTTTCCTTATTTGTCTAAGGCTAGGGTCTTAAGATCTCTATATAAGAGACATTCCTATGTTATTTTACTTAGCTTATGATTAATGAAAAACAAATTACTATTGAAAGTAATAACTCTATGATTGAGTTTGTTGTTCGCGCCTTGTGATTGGGTCGTGGCTCCCGTGAGATTTGAGAAAATCCATGTGATTTGGATTATTTTTGTCAATGGATGGCAAAGTCCATATTCTTTTCTTTAATTAGGGTCACTAACTATTCCACTTCACCCACACTTGCCATATATTCATCCTTGTTTTAAGGCTTACTTTAGGCCATGTTTCCTTCCTTGTTTTAAGGCTTACTTTAGACCATGTTTCCTTCCTTGTTTTAAGGAATGTCTTTTTCCTTTAACAACCTATATATACTCTTAATTGTATTCTCAATAATATGAACTCAAGTAAGCATTTGTACAATCTCTTTACTCTCTTCAATTCTCACATCTCTTTACTCTCTTAAATTCTAACATGGTATCAGAGCCAGTTGCTTAGGTTCTTCTCTCGTTTGTAATTTTTCCCGGTTTTGAGTTTCAGCGTGTTCTGTGTTGTTCTCGGTGAACCCGACGTGAAAGTTTTTTTTTTGTTGTTTTTCGGTCTTCTCTTTCTGGGTTGGTGTTGTCGGCATCTCCTATTTTTTTGGTTTGAGCAGTTTCGGCATTCACAACATCCTCTATTTTCAGAGAGGTGTTTTGTGGCTTTGGGTCTCAGATTTCTCGGAGTTTTTTTTTGTTCTCAGATCTCTTTGGCAGTTTATTTTTTTTCTGCTTTGGGTGGTTTCGACATTTTTTTTGGTCGGGCTATTTTTTTTTGCACTTATTTGCAATGGACTCTGCACCTGTGTATGTCAAATTTACGGGCAAAAATTACTCTACATGGGCTTTTCAGTTTGAAATTTTCCTCAAGGGAAAAGAACTTTGGGGCCATATCGATGGCACGGATGTCGCACAAACATCCAATACAGACCAATCGAAGGATGTTAGGTCTTCTCCTTCTTGGACTGTGCTTGATGCTCGGATCATGTCTTGGCTTCTTGGTTCGGTGGAGCCACATATTGTCACCAACTTGCGTACTCATCGCTCTGCTCAATCCATGTGGACTTATCTGAAGAAGGTTTATCATCAAGATAATGATGCTTATCGCTTTCAGTTAGAGCATGCAATTGCCACCTTTCAACATGGCAGTCTTTCCATCCAAGACTATTACTCGGCCTTTCTGATTCTTTGGACTGACTATACTGATCTTGTTACAGCGGCTGTTCCTGTTGCCACTCTTTCGACTATTCAGCAACTCCACGAGACTAGATGGCGTGATCAATTTCTTATGAAACTACGCCCGGAATATGAATCTATTCGCTCCTCTCTGCTGAATAGATCTCCTGTTCCTTCTCTTGATGTTTGTTTTGGTGAGTTACTTCGTGAAGAACAACGTCTTAGTACTCAAGCCACTCTGGAGCAATCTTATGGTAGTCCAGGAACTGTTGCTTATGCTGCCCAAGGACGCAGACCGCCTATGCATTCTAAAAACTTGCAGTGTTTTTGCTGTAAGGAATATGGGCATATTGCTGCCAATTGTCCCAAGAAATACTGCTCTTATTGTAAGAAGAAGGGTCACATCATCAAAGAATGTCGTCTCCGCCCATAGAATCGTCAGGCTCAAGCATTTCAGACTTCTGTTATTGTACCCTCCGCAGCTCCTGGCTTTTCTTCCAATGCCTCTCCAGTTTCGGGACCTCCTGCAGCGAATTACTGCACACCCGAAATGGTGCAACAAATGCTAATTTCAGCATTATCTGCAATGGGGTTTCAAGGTAAAAATTCTACCAAACTCTGGTACGTAGACTCGGGGGCCTCTAATCACATGACGAATACTCCCACCGCTCTGTGTCATGTTCGACCCTATGTTGGTCCATCTGCCATTCAGACTGCCAATGGCAGTTCTTTACCAATTGCTGCTGTCAGAGATGCCTCTTCTAAATTCACTGATGTGTTTCTTGCTCCTCAACTTTCCACGAATCTTATTTCTGTTGGTCAATTAGTTGATAACAATTGTGTTGTTAACTTTTCTGGTGATGGTTGTGTTGTACAGGACCAGGTAATGGGAGAGCTGATCGCGAAGGGACCTAAAGTGGGGCGCTTGTTTCCACTATTTTTATCTGTCCCAGTAATTTCTCCAGTTTCGTCTATTAAGTCTCTTGCTTGCAATAATGTTCCAAATCTGAGTATGGTGTGGCATCGTCGTTTAGGCCATCCCAATACTCAGATCTTATTTCATGTATTGCACTCTGGTTTTCTTGATAATGAAGAACGTTCTTCTTTATCTCTTAAGTGTGATTCTTGCAAACTTGGTAAAAGCAAAATTCTTCCATTTCCTTTACATGCTAGTAGAGCTTCTCACTGCTTTGATCTTATCCATAGTGATGTTTGGGGACCTTCTCCCGTTAGTTCACATGAAAAATTTAAATATTATGTGACTTTCATTGATGATTATAGCAGATTCACTTGGGTTTATTTTCTTCGCTCTAAATCTGAAGTTTTTCGTACTTTCACTAAATTTTTAGCGTATGTTGACAATCAATTTTCTGCGACTATTAAGACATTACGCACAGATTCTGGTGGTGAATATTTGTCTACTGAGTTTCAGGAATTCTTGGCTTCTAAAGGTATTATTCATCAACGTTCATGTCCTGCTACTCCCCAACAGAATGGAGTAGCCGAACGCAAAAATCGTCATCTTCTTGACGTGGTACGTACTCTCTTGTTAGAATCATCTGTTCCATCAATGTTCTGGGTCGAGGCTTTGAAAACTACTACTCACTTGATTAATCGTTTACCTTCCCAAATCTTACACATGGAGTCTCCCTATTTTCGCTTGTTTGCTAAACAACCTAGTTATGATAATCTCCGTATCTTTGGTTGTGTATGTTTTGTCCATTTACCTCCCCATGAGCGACATAAATTATCTGCTCAATCTGTTAGATGTGCATTCTTGGGATATAATGTGTGTCAAAAGGGATTTGTTTGCTATGATCCTAACTTACATCGTACACGTATTTCTAGGAATGTTATTTTCTTTGAAAATCAACATTTCTTTCTTATGTCCTCTGAGCCCTCTTCTTCTACGGTGGTCCTCTCCTCCTTTGAGCAATAATTTTCAGATCTTCATCAAGTCAGCTCAAGCTTTAAACCAGATATTGTATATACGAGACGCTCCCGCCCACAGTCTCTTCCGATGGCTCAACCGATATCTGATCCTACCATGCTCCAGTCAGTTGCAGCACCTTCAGAACACTTGGTACGTCGCTCTTCTCGAATATCTTTACCTCCGGATAGGTATGGGTGGTTTGCTTCTGCTCTTACTGCTGCATTGTCCAATTTTGATATTCCCACATGCTACTCACATGCTGTCAAGCATGATTGTTGGCGACAAGCTATGCAGGAAGAAATTGCTGCTTTAGAGGCCAATCACACCTAGGACATTGCACCTTGTCCTTCCACTATAGTCCCCCTGGGTTGCAAATGGGTTTACTCCGTCAAGGTTCGATCTGATGGAAGTTTGGATCGTTATAAAGCTCGGCTTGTTACACTTGGAAATAAACAAGAATATGGTGTTAATTATGAAGAAACCTTTGCTCATGTGGCTAAGATGACCACTGTTCGTATGATTCTAGCTCTTGCTGCTTCCAATGATTGGCCACTACATCAGATGGATGTCAAGAATGCTTTTCTTCATGGGGATCTTAAAGAGTGTATTTATATGAAGCCACCCCCAGGATTGTTTCCTTCTCCAAACTCACATGTGTGTAAGCTTCGTCGCTCCCTTTATGATCTCAAACAAGCTCCAAGGGCTTGGTTTGATAAATTTCGAACTAATTTATTACAACTCTCATTTAAGCAGAGCAAGTATGACACTTCCTTGTTTCTTCGAAAATCAGACATGGGTATTGTTGTTTTTTTAGTTTATGTTAATGATATTGTGATTACTGATTCCGATTCTGTTTTACTTGGCCGGCTCAAGACCCATCTCTCCGAGTCCTTTAATATGAAAGATCTTGGGTCTTTTACATATTTTCTCGGTCTTGAGGTGCATCGTAGTCTGTCGGGTATTTCACTCAATCAACATAAGTATGCTAGTGACTTGGTGGCTACAGCAGGCCTACAGGAGGCCACTTCTGTTGATACTCCCATGGAATTGAATGCCAAGCTTCGCAAAAAGGAGGGTGATTTACTTGCTGATCCTAGTTTATACCGAAAGTTGGTGGGCAGTCTTGTCTACCTCACCATTACTAGACCGGACATTTCCTTTGCAGTACAACAAGTCAGCCAGTTTCTTCAGACCCCTCGTCACCTTCATTTGGTTGCTGTCCGTAGGATCATACACTATGTTCAGGGAACTTCTGCCCGTGGCTTATTCTTTCCTGCAGGCAATTCTCCTCGACTTACTGCTTATAGCGACGCTGATTGGGCTGGTTGTGCTGATACACGTCGCTCCATTACTGGTTGGTGTGTGTTCTTAGGTGATGCATTGATCTCATGGAAGAGTAAGAAGCAAGACAGAGTTTCTAAGTCATCTACAGAATCTGAGTATCGGGCGATGTCTCTTGCTTGTTCCGAAATTATTTGGCTTCGAGGTTTGCTTGCTGAGCTAGATTTTTCTGCAACTGATCCTACACCTCTACATGCTGATAATACAAGTGCTATTCAGATCACGACCAATCCTGTCTATCATGAGCGCACGAAGCATATTGAAGTCGACTGTCACTCTATCCGCGAAGCATTTGAAGCTTGTGTTATCACTCTTCCACATGTTTCCACTGACCTACAAATTGCTGATATCTTCACCAAAGCGCTCACTCGCCATCGACATTGCTTCTTAAGCAGCAAATTGATGCTTATTGATCAACCTGCATCAATTTGAGGGGGGCTGTCAATAGATGGCAAAGTCCATATTCTTTTCTTTAATTAGGGTCACTAACTATTCCACTTCACCCACACTTGCCATATATTCATTCTTGTTTTAAGGCTTACTTTAGGCCATGTTTCCTTCCTCGTTTTAAGGCTTACTTTAGGCCATGTTTCCTTCCTTGTTTTAAGGCTTACTTTAGGCCATGTTTCCTTCCTTGTTTTAAGGAATGTCTTTTTCCTTTAACAACCTATATATACTCTTAATTGTATTCTCAATAATATGAACTCAAGTAAGTATTTGTACAATCTCTTTACTCTCTTCAATTCTCACATCTCTTTACTCTCTTAAATTCTAACAATTTTTATCTTTATTTTTTTCTTGTTCTTTTTCTCTCCTACAGTTCTATATTGGTTTAAGATGGTAACTGAGAGAATTCCGATAATAACATCTTTAAGAAACACACAGCGGAAAAGAAACTTTGTTTGGTTTAAATAAATTCCATAGTTTTTGTAGAATTCGCTTGAATTCCATAAGTGTTTGGTTTTCTAATAAAATATGGAATTAATTTAGAAAAGAATTGGTCACATTTTTTTATTGCTAATAAAAGTGTACAATTCATTTCAAATAATAAGTTGCTGAAAAAATCTATCAATTTCAAATGAACTTTAGACATGAACTTCTATAAATGGATTCTACAGTTTAAGTAAAACTATATCTTTTTTATAGTAAAAAAATTTATTTGAATTCATTTGTAAATGAAGTGTGAATCATTTGCCAATGAAATCTACTTTCAATTCATTGAATTCTATAATTGAGTTCCAAATAAGGAAAAACAGCATACTGATCCTAGCCTTAGCCTTAACATGTTTTTTATATCTTCGGCATTCAGGGAGTTGCTTGTTAGCAGTCCAAAAATGCACGAGTAAATAAGTTTGTGACCAGTCGTATATAATCCAGATGCAAGATAGAACACTTTATGGCCTAAGATGTGAATAACAAGCATAAAAGCCAATGTTAAGCAATTGGTGCAGGGTTCAAGCATGATGAAAGTATTGGCAGACATGATCAGAAAGCAGAACTGTACCAGCAAGCCTCAGCATTCAGAAGTCAGCAAATTTTGCGCCACTTATGTGGGAATTTGAAGGTATGTGATTACATATCAGTTTAAGATAGTAACCGGGAGAATTCCCAAAATAACAACTTTAAGAAACACAGAGCGGAAAAGAAACTTTGTTTGGTTTAAATGAATTTTATAGTCAAGGCTTGTCAAAAAAAGCAAACTAAGAAACAACCTTGTCAACATACTTGTTAGCCACAGGTGGGATATAGATGGTGTGTGATACTGCCAAAAAATACCCTTCCAACGGGGGGACAACACGTGGCTTCTCCTGGCAAAACGGATCATGGGAGGACACGTGGATGAGCCAGGATTGGATAGGCTCGGCCCCTGTCATAAATCGCCGCCTTCCAAAACTCAGTCACCTCACGTCACCACCGCCTTCAAGGCCATCATGCCCCGGCCATGATGAGCCGTCAGGGCAACAGTTTGCCCTCACACTAGAACGGTTCCTAGTTGAGCCAGCCATGCTAAAGCCCTAGTAAACGGTCCCCAATCACCTAGCTGGGACTGCTAGGCATCATTACCTGACCAAGTTGAGCTGTCAGATCACAGAACCGCCATTAGACTCAGACGGCTCCTGATCAAACAACAAGGTAAAGTCCTAAAAGAACGACCTTTAAACGCCTAGATGGGCCTCTTAGGCATCATCATTCAGTCCAGTTGTAACATCATTTCAGTGCCGCCCCAAGCAGGAGACCGCCTTCTAAACACCCTATAAAAAGGGCCAGGTATACATCCCAAAGACCCAAGGTTTTCTCTTTAATCACCAAGAGCAATACAACAAGTCTCCCTATAATTTGTGTTATCTGACTGAAGCATCGGAGCGTCCCCGGAGGCACCCCTCCGGCGACCCATAGTCTCTCTTTCCTTGTGCAGGAAAAGGTGTAATCGGGTCCCAGCTCAGCTGTACACATTTTTGACATCAACAGATTGGCGCCGTCTGTGGGAAACCACATCTTTTGCTGATAGTAACAGCAAAGAAACACATAACTCATTTGTTGTCATGCCACCCAAAACCCCCGGAAGGGACCATAGCGAAGGAGTAATGAGGTCTGATGCAAGTTCTTCGGCCGACTCGGCAGCCCAACCCAACGTGGTCACTCTCCAGGCCCAATACGTAGAACTCTCGAAACTAGTGGCCGACTTAGCCGCTGAAGTCCGTGGAAGAGCCCAGCGTACACCACCCCCACCCCTGCAGCCGGAACCAAGCCCTCATGGGTCAGCCTGTCAATTATCGATCGAGGGCTGCTCGGCGACTGCACCACCTCCACCTCGTGTGGCCAGGTCTGGGGGAAGTCCTTCGTCCAAAAACAACGAAGGTCTCGGCAAACGGATTGGGGACATAGAGGAACGAATCAACGAGGCGTTCAAAGGGCGTAGCCACAATATAATAGATGAACTCGATGTACATGACCCACCTTTCGCTCAGGAGGTTCTCGAAGCCCCTCTCCCACTGAACTTTCGCATGCCACAAATCAAACCATATGATGGCTCAACTGATCCATTGGATCATCTCCAACACTACCGAACGACCATGACCCTCCACAGACACTCCGACCATGTGATGTGTAGAGCCTTTCCCTTAACTCTAGAAAAAGCCGCTGGAACGTGGTATGCCCGTTTGAAACCTGGAGGGATCCATACCTTTAAAGAGTTGATCTACACCTTCGTCTCTCATTTCATCAGTAGCAAGGGACCAAAGAAAACCTCGAAGTCTTTATTCAATATTGTCTAGTTGAAAGACGAAAAACTCCGGGCCTATATTTCGAGGTTCAACGCCGCCGCTTGGGAGATCTACAAGGCGGGCGAAATTATTTCCTTTTCAGATGAAGATTTACAAGGGATCCAGACTCCTCACGACGATGCAGTCGTAATTTCCCTCCTCGTGGCCAATCATGAGATTAGGCGAGTTCTGGTCGATAACGGAAGCTTAGTCGACATTCTCTTCTACGATGCCTTCCAACAGATGCAGTTGGGGGACTCCCAATTAGAGTCAGTCTCTACCCCACTTTATGGTTTCTCGGGAGGACCAGTCTTTACAGAGGGCAGCATAACCCTTCCTGGGACAGCAGGAAAGGCCCCCCGGGCAGTGACTGTACAAACTACTTTTTTGATCGTACGACAGCCGTCGTCCTATAACATGATACTCGGGCGACCAATGCTGAACAAACTCCGAGCCGTTGTCTCCACCCATCATCTCAAAATCAAATTTCCCACTGATAAAGGAGTAGGTGAAATCAAAGGAGACCAACAAATCTCAAGGTCCTGTTATCTCAGTGCAGTACGAGAAGGCGAGAAGGCAAGAAGGCAGAAGCTCTCCCACTTGAGTTGGATGACCTTAGAGATGAAGGGAGCCGCCCAAAGGGCCAACCGATGGACAAATTAACTGTTGTCCCCCTCACCGAAGACAACACCCGAATAATTCAAATCGGCTCAGACCTGCCGGAAACCCTCAAAGAGTCCTTGCTCACCCTCCTTCGGGCAAACCAAGATTTATTTGCTTGAACAGCTGCCGATATGCCCGGAATCGACCCAGATGTTATAGTCCACAGATTGAGCGTGGATCCAAACCATAAACCAGTTATCCAAAAGAAAAGGTCATTCGCTCCGGAGCGACAGGCGACCATCCGAGCCGAAGTGGACAAACTACTGTCAGCCAAGCTCATCAGGGAAGTAAGTTATCCAGAATGGGTATCTAATATTGTGATGGTAAAGAAAGCAAACGGCAAGTAGCAGATTTGCATTGATTTCTCGGACCTTAATTAAGCCTGTCCAAAAGATAGTTTTCCACTACCGAGGATCGATCGACTTGTCGACACCACGTCAGGACATGAGTTGCTGACCTTTATGGATGCTTATTCAGGATATAATCAGATCCTCATGCACCGACCAGACTGGGAAAAAACAGCGTTCATTACAGAACAAGGATTCTACTGCTACAGGGTCATGCCTTTCGGTTTGAAAAATACCGGGCCCACCTACCAGAGGCTAGTGAACAAGATTTTTCAAAGACAGATAGGGTGGAACATGGAAGTATATGTTGACGACATGCTAGTTAAAAGCATCAAAGCCAAAAACCACGAGGTTGATTTACAAGAAGCTTTTGATGTCCTCTGTCACCACCAAATGAAGTTAAACCCCACTAAGTGTGCTTTCGGAGTCACCGGAGGGAAGTTTCTGGGATTTATAGTCACTCATTGAGGCATAGAAGCAAACCCGGAAAAAATAGATACCATTCTCACCATGAACCCGCCGCGGACCATAAGAGAGGTTCAACGACTCACTGGAAGAATAGCTGCTTTGAGTCGGTTCATGTCAAAATCAGCCGAGAGGTGTCTCTCTTTCTTTAAAGCCATCCGAAAACACAAAGATTTCGTTTGGTCTTCGGATTTTCAGGAAGCATTTGCAGAATTGAAAAGATATCTAGGTACGCCCCCTGTTCTCACCAAACCCATGGCCGGAGAAGAATTCTTCTTATATCTCTCGGCTGGACCCGAAGTAATGGCCTCCGTTCTGATTCGGGAGGAGGAAGGAATACAGAAACCAGTGTACTATGTAAGCCAGGTGCTCCATGATGCCGAAACACGATATCTACCTGTGGAGAAAATGGCGTATGCTCTCTTGATTTCAGCTCGGAAGCTCCGACCGTACTTTCAAGCACACACCATCACTCTCCTCACCAACCAACCCCTTCGGCAAGTACTCTACAAACCTGATGTTTCCAGCATAATGGTTAAATGGTCAATAGAACTTGGTGAGTTCGACATTCGTTACCGGCCTCGGGCAGCTATAAAGGCCCAAGCCTTGGCCGATTTTATCATGGAAACCACTCTACCATCATCAGAAGAACCACCTCAGACGAGTGAAGAGCCAAGTATGGTCCCGGAATGGACCCTCCATGTCGACGGCTCATCCACTGACACTGGAAGTGGGGCCGGACTCATCATAAGCGGTCCATACAACTTCACCATTGAATACGCCTTGAGGTTTGAGTTCAAAGCATCCAACAATGAAGCCGAATATGAAGCTCTACTCGCAGGCATGAGGCTGGCCTTAGTATTTTCCGTGAAAATTCTGACTGCCTACAGCGATTCTCAGTTAGTAGTAAACCAGATCAACGGAGAGTTTGAAGCCCGAGGGGAAAGGATCACTCGTTACCTTGGTAAAGCCAAAGCATTGACCGAGCAGTTCGAAGTATTCCGTATTAACCAAATTCCGAGGACCGAGAATTCGAAAGCAGACTCCTTAGCCCGCCTCGCGTCATCCTGCCCGTTCAAACCCAGGCGGACAGTTTACCTCTAGACACTTGTCACGCCTAGCATCGCCGAAATCATGACACTACCAGTAAATGGTCAAGAAACATGGATGAGTCCTCTCCTCGAGTATCTACGTAACAGTAAACTCCCAAGTAACAAGAACGAAGCTCGGAAGGTCATGTCAAGGGCAGCACGGTACGCTATTTTGGACGATCAATTGTATAAAAGAGGTCTCACGATGCCCTATTTGAAATACCTTGGTCCAACCGAAGCCAACTATGCTCTCCGAGAGGTACATGAAGGGATATATGGAAATCACCTTGGAGGAAGAGCCTTAGCGTTCAAAATCCTTCGCCAGGAGTACTATTGGCCTAAAATGAGGGAAGAAGCCGCAGAGTTGGTTAAAAAATGCAAAAACTGCCAACAATTCGCCTCCATCTCGCATCGACCAGCAACCCTCCTCAAACCAATTGTTAGTCCGCTCCCCTTTGCTATGTGGGGAATGGATCTTCTCAGACCTTTCCCTGTAGCAACCGGCCAACGGAAGTATCTCCTCGTGGCCATCGACTATTTTACAAAATAGGTGGAAGCCGAGCCCTTGGCCAATATCACCGACCATCAAGCCCGAGGCTTCGTTTGGAAGTCGATCGTATGTCGTTTCGGAATACCTCGAGTATTGGTGACCGATAATGGCAAACAGTTTGACAGTGGTCGATTCAAAACATTCTACGAGGAGCTGCATATCGAGCACCGTTTCTCCTCGGTAGGATATCCCCAAGCTAACGGGCAAGCCGAGGTCACCAACCGAACGCTTCTCCAAGGCATCAAGAGAAGACTGGACGAAGCAGAAAAACAATGGGCTAACCATTTGCCCAATATACTTTGGGCCTATCGAACAACAGCTCGGGCACCAACCAGGGAAACCCCTTTTTTTATGACCTTTGGATCGGAGGCCGTAATTCCATTGGAGATAGGAGTCCCCTCGTACCGTATACAGGGCTTCGAGGAACGGAGTAATGAAGAAGCCTTGAGCATGAATGCTGATCTTCTTGACGAGGCCCGAGACATAGCTCAAATCCGGGTAGAAGCCTACCAACAGCGTGCGGCTAGGTACTACAATTCAAAAGTAAGAGGAAGACATTTCTCGCTCCAAGACCTCGTCCTAAGAAAAACTGAGGTATCCCGACCACGAGAAACTGGAAAGTTGGTCCCGACCTGGGAAGGGCCATATCGAATCAAAAAAGTATGCCGCCCTGGAACTTTCAAACTCGAAGAATTGAACGGAAAGACCATTCCTCGTACTTGGAATGCAGAACATCTTCGACGTTTTTATCAATGAAAAGTACTACGCATATGTAAACAAGTCTTGTTTTATAAATAAAGGACTTTCATTACATCTGTTTTTTTGAAAACTAAAACAAAAAGACTAAAGCAAAGCAAAGTAGGGCACTAACAGCCTCAAAAAACTGGCTGAAGCAAAAAAGGCTGCAACAGACTACCCTCAACCTGAGCCCGGATGATCTCCAGGGGCAAGAGACCTCGTGCCTGATCGTCCGTCACGCCCTTCAGCCTGGTCCTGCCCATCAGCATGCTCCTCGTCTGAAGCCAGCAGCTCCTCACCCTTGGGCCCCAGTAGGTCCAACACGGAGAAATCGAGCTCCGGGTACATGGCCTCAGCCTTCCCCTTGGCCTCCATGAACCCCGTGAGGTACTGCTGGCCACCCTCGGAAACGACAGCCAGGCGATAGGCCTCCGAACCCTGGAAAGACGCTAAGGCTTCCTCCACGGCCGCCCGAGTACGAGCCTTAGCATCCTCTGCAGCAGCGCGAAGAGGAGCCTCAGCCTCCTCCTCCGCAGCACTAAGGCGAGCCTCGACCTCCTCAGCAGCTGCCCGAGCGATGGCTTCAGCTTCGGCCTTAGCCAGGATAGCAGACTCCAACGAGGCCTGCAACCGGCAAACAACCTCTGTCCTCTCCTCCAGCTGACGCTGGGTACGTCCTAGGAGCTCCGCTGTCTCCATGCAGCAACGGGTGGCCGCGCCCACCAGAACACCCATCTGAGACCAGAAGCCATGCGTGAAACAAAATTCCATAAAGATAAAGAACGTAAAGCAAAGTAAAAACAAAAACTAACCTGAGAAGCCAAAGCCATGGTCGCCGCACAGAGAGAGTCTGTGGTCTTTCGACCCAACTCAGCAATGTCACGAGGAGGGGTGCCCTTAAACAGATATTCCCTCGCCACCCGAGGATGTGCGAAGACGGAATCATTAGTCCTGATGGCCCAGTTGGGCATGAAGATCGAGGCCTCAGAAGCTGCCCCTTGGCTGGTGCCCGGGACAGTGGAGGTCCCCGTAGTCACTGGAATCGACGAGGGGGCACTGCAGGCCGGAGGGATCTCTGACTGGGAGGGCTGCCTTGGGGGAGTCTTCAAGTCAATCGAAGTCGGAGACGGAGCTCGGGACCTCTTCCTAGGCCGCGAGCTCGAGGTTGTTTGCTTCTCGGACCGAGCCGACCTCCTCTGCTCCAAAGCCAACTTCTTGGCATGCTCTCGGGCACGGGTAGCCACCTTCATCTCTGTTCAAACCATATAAACAAAGGAAGAAAATAGCGTAAGTACAAATCACAGGATTACGATGCAAATAAAAATAAAGAAAGTGGAAGGTAAACCAAAGCCTTTACCGCTCTCAAGCGAAGGCTCGGGGCACGAAGAACAAAGACCTCGCCGGGCCAGTTCTTCATTGTCATATAGGACTCCGACGTCCAAAGGCGAGGCCACCATGGCGTTCACCTTTTCCTGCTCATACGGAAAAAGGCCCGCCTTTTTGCATTTCCCGGTGCGGTCCATACTCCACGCACGAGGTAAGTCGAAGTCCTCGGTGGATTGGATGAAAAAGAAATTCTTCTTCCACCTCTTGATCGATGAAAGGGTCTTCTTCAGCAACCTCCTCCTCGGCCGAGTACTAAAGACCACCCACCCAGTCTGACCGTGCCGGCTGATCAGGAAGTGGGCCTTAAAAATATCCATCGTCATCGGTCGGCCCACTTCCAAACAAACGCAGATAAAGGCCATGATCAGCCGTACCGAGTTAGGCACCAGTTGACACAGCGCTATATCAAAGTACTTTAGAATAGTACAAAAATAGGGGTGAAGGGGAAACCGGAGCCCGGCCTGCATGTGATGCTCGTACACACAGAGCTCAAACGGGGCTCGGTCTGGGAGGACATCACAGGCCCTTTCTCCCACCTTGGCCAGCCGAAGACCGTACTAGCTCAGAATGCGGTACGTCTTCCTGATTACCTCCAAATCCTCCTCCCTCAGTTGACTAGGGATCTCGTTGGCTGTATAGTTCCATTCCTCCCTCTCCTCTCCAGCCGAGGTCTCCCTAATATCAGTCAACGCCCTAAGTGTTTCGTCACCAGACGAGGAGTTTTCTTTATACTCCCTCCTCACCTCCAAAGGAACGTAAGGCACTAGTGCCATGGGGTCTGCCCTCGGCATACCCGTTACGGAAGTATTCCCCCCGGAAGAGGACGAGGATACCTCTACTTCTTCGGAGCTGCTGCCGCCCGTATCATCTACACTACTCCTACCGTTCTCACTACTACTAGGCCTATCGCGATATGTATCAAACGAAGAAGACATTATTTAAATATAAAAGAGACATGAACTCATCGAAGTCCGAAGGATTCGGACTTCAACTCCTCCTAAACGCCCGGTATTTGTCTAAGAGCGCTCCTCTCCACGATCTCGCAAACGCCGCGATCACCCAAAAAACCCCAGCACCAAAAACTCCCCGCATCGTTGAGATAGAAACAAAGACTCACGAAAAAGAAAAATTCTTTCTCTTTGAAGAGACGAGGACGAATACTCTCAAACAAAATCGGGACGAGGCCGAGGGCTCTCATAGAAACTTCTCTCTGAAAAAACAATGGATTTTGAAATGAGTAAGGAAGAAAGGGAAGCCAAAGCCCCTTATATAGGAAAGGTGTCACGGCCAACGAGGACCATTTAACGCAAATGCAGAAACCAAGGGGACTCTTTAGAGTCCCAAAGCGACCATCACACTTCCTCAAGGGGGTTATGTCCCACGAGGTGGCCGCCGTTTTCCCTAAAACGGCTGTTTAAAATTCCAAGGAAACATCATCGATTTCCATGCCCCGTCATTTACGCGAGGAAGGCCACGTGTTACACCAGCCACCGTCTTTGACAAGAAACACTTTCCCGTAGCTCAACTGGTCCTCGGTCCTCGGTCCTCGGCCCACGGTATCCTTGGCCGAGGAGATGGATTGCTCCACTGGTCCTCGGCCCACTCTTTTCAAGGTCCAAGGAGATGGATTGCTCCACTTGTCCTCGGACCCATGGTATTCTTGGCCGAGGAGATGGATTGCTCCACTGGTCCTCGGCCCACTCTCTTCAAGGTCCAAGGAGATGGATTGCTCCACTGGTCCTCGGCCCACTCTCTTCAAGGTCCAAGGAGATGGATTGCTCCACTTGTCCTCAGACCCATGGTATTCTTGGCCGAAGAGATGGATTGCTCCACTGGTCCTCGGCCCACTCTCTTCAAGGTCCGAGGAGATGGATTGCTCCGCTTGTCCTCGGACCCATGGTATTCTCGTCCGAAGAGATGGATTGCTCCACTGGTCCTCGGCCCACTCTTTTCAAGGTCCGAGGAGATAGATTGCTCCACTTGTCCTCGGACCCATGGTATTCTCGGCCGAAGAGATGGAGTGTTCCGCTGGTCCTCGGCCCACTCTCTTCAAGGTCCAAGGAGATGGATTGCTCCACTTGTCCTCGGACCCATGGTATTCTCGTCCGAAGAGATGGATTGCTCCACTGGTCCTCGGCCCACTTTCTTCAAGGTCCGAGGAGATGGATTGTTCCACTTGTCCTCGGACCCATGGTATTCTTGGCCGAGGAGATGGATTGCTCCACCGGTCCGAGGAGATGGATTGCTCCACTTGTCCTCGGACTCATGGTATTCTTGGCCGAGGAGATGGATGAATTGCTCCACTTGTCCTCGGCCCACTCTTTTCAAGGTCCGAGGAGACGGATTGCTCCACTGGTCCTCGGCCCACTCTCTTCAAGGTCCGAGGAGATGGATTGCTCCACTTGTCCTCGAACCGATGGTATTCTTGGCCGAGGAGATGGATTGCTCCACTGGTCCTCGGCCCACTCTCTTCAAGGTCCGAGGAGATGGATTGCTCCACTTGTCCTCGGACCCATGGTATTCTTGGCCGAAGAGATGGATTGCTCCACTGGTCCTCGGCCCACTCTCTTCAAAGTCCAAGGAGCTAGATTGCTCCACTTAATCGAAGCCCACTACTCCAAAACGAAGCAGAAATGTAGCACGAATACTTCCCTAAGCACATAAATTGTACTCACGGAAGTGGGGGGCTTGTGATACTGCCAAAAAATACCCTTCCAATGGGGGGACAACACGTGGCTTCTCCTGGCAAAACGGATCATGGGAGGACACGTGGATGAGCCAGGATTGGATAGGCTCGGCCCCTGTCATAAACCGTCGCCTTCCAAAACTCAGTCACCTCACATCACCACCGCCTTCAGGGCCATCATGCCCCGGCCATGATGAGCCGTCAGGGCAACAGTTTGCCCTCACACTCGAACGGTTCCTAGTTGAGCCAGCCATGCCAAAGCCCTAGTAAACGGTCCCCAGTCACCTAGCTGGGACTGCTAGGCATCATCACCTGACCAAGTTGAGCTGTCAGATCACAGAACCGCCATTAGACTCGGACGGCTCCTGATCAAACAACAAGGTAAAGTCCTAAAAGAACGACCTTTAAATGCCTAGATGGGCCTCTTAGGCATCATCATTCAGTCCAGTTGTAACATCATTTCAATGCCGCCCCAAGCAGGGGACCGCCTTCTAAACACCCTATAAAAAGGGCCAGGTATGCATCCCAAAGACCCAAGGTTTTCTCTTTAATCACCAAGAGCAATACAACAAGTCTCCCTATAATTTGCGTTATCTGACTGAAGCATCGGAGCATCCCCGGAGGCACCCCTCCGGCGACCCATAGTCTCTATTTCTTTGTGCAGGAATAGGTGTAATCGGGTCCCAGCTCAGCTATACACATTTTTGTAGTGTGTTTCATATTTTCTTGTGTATATTTCAAATGTTAAATTTCGAGGAGAAGTACGTGTATAAGTACGTGTATAAAGCATTTGAAAGTGTAAGAATCAAATCTTAATTGGGAAGAAAGGAAAAGCTTAAAATTAGGAAGATGGGATAGTAAAAACTGACCACTATCTTCTCGTTAAGGGTATCTCTTTCCTCAAAGGTCTTGTCAAGGGTGATCTTACCGAGCTCACTACGCATGGTAGTCTGTGCAAGCTGAATAACAGCGTAGATTGGGTTCTCAACACCATAAGATGCCAGTTTAGGGTCCACAATCTGCAGCAGATGGGTGTATCGATAAGAATCCCAAGTAATTAAGCCAGAACAGAAACAAAACGGGAGAGAAGCAGAAGAAGGAAAAGGACCTTGACGTAAAGGACGCCATCGATGAGGATGCTGACATTATCCTTCGTAATAGCAGACTGGTCAGGAATGGGGATTGCCTCCTCCTTGAGGGAATGAACGTAAGCAATTCGATCCACAAAGGGAATGAGAAAGTGTATTCCCGATGGCAGAGTTTTCACATATTTACCGAAACGCTCAATCACGAACGCCTTCTTCTCCGGCACTATGCGGATGCCCCAGTTGACTGGGGGCGTTATCTCATAACTATTTATTTAATCAAAACCCATTCATTAAAATTGCAAACCAAAATCCCCAATAAACTCTTGAATCTATTCCATAAAATACCTGATCCCGAGGTCCCGACCCGTGCGGATATGGCGGACGAAGGTGGCGAATAGCGGCGAAGAAAGCGCACGAGGACGATTGGAAGAGAAATGCTGCATCCCCATAATGGATGGAGTGGTAGCGCTGCTTAAAAGAGCTCTCGATGAAAATGATGCCGATGATTGGTGAAGGCACCGCAGAGATCTCATTGCGTTGTTTATGGAATTCGCACTCCACACGGTGTTCATCTATTTCTATTTCTCGCTGGGATTTCTCCGCTTTCTTCTTCTACTTCAAGTTTGATGGAAAAGCGTTTTAGTTTTTCTTTATTTTATTTGATTTAATTCAAAAATATAGTAGTAACGCAAAAGCCCTGGTTAAACCTTTGCCGTGCTCAGGAGTCAGGCTTCAACTCAAGTTATTCTGTTTCTCTCACTCTCTCCGTTAATGAAAAAATAGATTTAATGATAAAAAAAATACTGACATTTCATAAGTAAATTAATACATTTAATAATAAAAAATTATTAAATATATAATTTTATTATTAAATATAATTCTTTTACCATGAAATACCCTTTGTCTTACTTGAAAATACAATAATAAAATATTATGCACCTAAAAAATATTCTTTTCTTTCTGGCAAGTATCTCGTTTTACTTCTACTCTTTTTTATGCAAACACGCTCATTTTATTGGTCTCTCTCGACTGAGTCTGTCATGTCGTTAAGGTGATACTGTGTCAGCAAATATTATCACTGTCAGAGCAATTATTTATGAATCGATAAAAACAACTTTTTATTTAATTGAATAATAAAAAAACTTGAATCAGTTAAAGTATCTTTTAGGTGGCTTTTGTTTTTCTGACGTTAAGTGTTGAAATTTGATTAGTGTTCAGTCAATAAAAAACAGTGTCTTAACTTAATACTGAACAAAATTTATATGTTTTATCATAAAAATCTTTCAATTATGTTTTTTTATTTTTTTTAATAAATTGAGCCATTATTTTGAGACCAAAAGGTAACATAATTCCCTATTTTTTTGGAAAGAACTGGATTTGCACAATTGTAACAAATGTTGCTCTTGGGGAAGAAAGGGAAGGAGAGAAATACTGGCTTTCCAACTGAAAAATTTTCAGTGATGAAACCTGACATGAATATTTTAACGTAAAACAATAGAGAGGTAGCCTCCATTCCATTTATATCCAAAACAAAGAGCACGCACGAGAGAGCAGCAAAAACAGGGAGCCATAAAACAGTTTTCTCTGTAGTGAATCAATCACTAAAAGGAAAGAGCATACAAAGTTCTTAGAAATTAACTTCCATGAGAAGGCTGGATCCCGAATCCAATACTTTTGTTCCTCAAAATCCATTAACAGCTCAATTCATCAAGTGGGAGTTCTTAATATTACCCAAAAAATAAGCTGAATTCGTCTTTAAGATTTATACCATTCCCGGCATCATTATAGGGATTTTTTTGTTAAACCGGATTTAAAATCAATATTTTAGATCAATTCAAAATGCTACTAATCATTTTAGAAAACTTCATTAATAATATTATTTTTTATGTTTTACATTTTTATTGACATTACTAATAAAGTTCCTTAAAATTATTAATAAATTTTCAAGCTAATTTAAAACTAAATGTTTAGATCCGGTTTAACTAATTATTTTTGGTATCATTACCTAAAGCTGTAAAACCATTTTCCAAATAATGCTTAATCAAAAGAAAAAGAAGCAAAATACTCAAATTAAGCTATAAACAAATAGAACCCATTTCATAAAAGTCTCTTAATTACTCACCCAAAGCTCAGTCACACAATTAGCAATTCAAACTAAAAACCAAAAAAAAAAGGAAAAGGAGAGTTTTTGTTTACCGAGAAAGTACTTTTCAACTATGTGGAAAACACGGTTTTCAGATTTGTGATCTTTGGAGGTGAAAGAACTAGAGGAGATTGAGATAAGAGAAATCTTCATCATGAGAGAAGTATTGAAAACAATCGTGCTAGTTCTCTTGCTCTTCGATTTTTTTTTTCTCTCTCTGTGTGGTTTTTGACAAGAAAGGACGAGCGTCTGTCCTCAAATCCAAAGCAAATACCACCACTGAGAAGTCATCCGATGATGAGCTTTCCATCCCCAATTTTTCCTTTTTTTTTCTTGAAAAAAAATCCTCTCGCTTTCTTAAGCTTTCTTTTTGTGACGTTCTAGAACATTTCGAATATTTGCGGGGGTTTAGTTGTTATTGAGAGTTCTCCATTTCAGCCATGGAAAAGTGCAAAATTTTCTTTTGGGTTTAAGCTAAACCAAAAGTTTATTTGTATACTATACAAAGATTTTGAGAGAGACAAAATTCTTGAGTTCAGAAGAGTCCGACGAGGTGGTCAATGGAAGATGGGTTTTGATGATTAGGGGTATTTGTGAGATTTGATAATTTAGTGAGAATATTTTTATCCTAAATATATTTGAATGGTGTTAAAACTTCATTTTAAGTTTGGTTCGTTCAAACTCAAGTGTTATTTAGATGTGAAAAACAAATGAATTTAATAATAGATTCATTACTTTCTTTCTTTTCATTTTTATCTCTCTTCCTTGTATGTTTTATCATTCATGTTTGGAAAGTAATTTAAACCAATTTGAAGCAAGTTGGTTTAAATGACAACAAAACCTCCATCTCTCTTATCTTTCTTTTTGCTCATCTTGTATTGTGCCATCAAATGTAATCAACACAATGCTAATAAAACTACTACTACTAAACATGGTACATGCATAGTAAGTACAACTGTATGTTTTAAGAACATGATCAGTTGCTTTTGAATATTACATTTGTTATATATCCATTGAATTGCCTTATTGTGACTAAATCAATCAAAATTTGCATTGCAATCTAGTTTTTCCGACTAAATATTTTTACCTTGCAACTCATTTTCTTTAGAAACTTCATAAATTTTCACCCAAAAAAAATTCAAAATATCTTTATTCACTCTATAAAACCACCACAGATTGACGTTGTTATAACCACCAAATATCATAATTGTTGAAGTTACACCAACAATCAAATTGCTCAAACTTTTAATTCACGAATAGATTTAACCCATTCGACTTAAAATATTATAAACCCATTTGCAATCTACCACCATCATACCAAAATTCATGGGGTTGAGATGCTTTGGCCTTTATCTTTCGTCCATCGATTTGATCCGTACTCGCGATGGCAAGAACCAGTTACCTTATAGCAGTTTGTGTAGTTGACTGCAAATATGCAACAAAGAGAAAAGCGGAGTGAAAAATTGGAATGAAGAGAAAGACGAGAGAAGGAGAGAGAAAGAAGAGCATAATGATTCATTATTTTCAAAATTAACTTTATTAATTATGATTGACAAAAAAAAAAAAAGAATGGGGTCATAAGAAGAGAAGAGTCTAGGGAGGGTGGGGGAAGAAAGAGAGATGAAACGAAGAAGAGACTATATATTAAGGGTAAGTTTGTCATTTGTAAATTATTGCCCTGGGCTTAACAATATTTGCTCTGTAATATGGACTCCCAATTTTTTATACCATTTAATATTATTTTAAAGACTATTTAACAGTAACATTATCTAAATTAAGATATTATTTGACTCTGACTAATAAAATGAGTATTGCTTTGATAAAAAAATATCATTTGTGAAATATTACCAAACCATTACGTTGAATTATTTTCTAACTATGTCTCGAGTAGAAAAAAATCACGAGTCATAGAACAATCCCATTTTATGTGACGAAGGTATGGTACCCTCAAGCAAATCTCACCGTTCATATCTTGTTTTTAAGTACAACCATACGATTGAAGCTGGTAATATCTGTCAAAGTTCGAATCCCACACCCCTAAAAAAGCAAACAAACAAACTATCGCCACCAACATACCTTCTCAAACCCTAGCCGCAGACCATCTCCGATTTCTGGTAGGCCGGAGACGCCGTGCTCCGTCGAGCCGCACCCACCACAGTTTTTTCCATCTTTTCTTTCTATGTATATTTCAGTGCCAATCTGCAGTGTTCAGTGAAGGGGACTTCAAATTCAACTCTTCAAATTGCCAAGGAAACACTGGTAAGTAAAAACCCTAATTGATTAGGTAGTAATTAAGAAAATAAGAAAAAAATCACCATCAATTTCTTATTCGCACAAAAACCCTAAATATGAGTTATTTGATAGTAACAGTTCTATATGTTCCATGACAATCCCCAAGCTGAGGGTAAGATGATGACCAAGAAAGCTTAATGGGGACCATTAACTTTAGCAATGTTATAAAAGCATTTTATTCCCCTAATTCTATATTGCAATTATGCTTTCAGCTTTAGCTAATTCTGTTTCTTTCTTAACTTTCCTTTACAAAGTGTTTGGATCCAAGGGGATTGGAAGGGAGGGAAGGGAGGGGATTGGGTTAAATACCTCCGTTTGGGACTTTATTAAAGAAGGGAAGGGGATTGAAGGGGGTATGGGAGGAGAGGGGATTGTGAGTTATTAATATGTATGGAGTAATTTCGGTTTTACCATTTGTTCAATGTTTTAAATTTTACGAGTAAGAGTATATTTGTAATATGATAATAATAACTTATCAATTCTTTTTTCCTCTCTTCCTAACCAAACAAGGGGAAGGTACTCCCATTATTTTTATTAACATCCAAACAAATGTAGGATAACCACCTTCCCTCTCCTCCCCTCCAAACTCTCAAACATATTGTTAGAATTCTTAATTTTGTTTACCATTTTGCAACAGCTTTATTTAGTTGAGATTGAAGTCTTTGGTTAGATAATAGATACAAAATCTAAAATGCTGTGTGTGTCACTCTGCAGGTTCAACTTTCAATTTTCAATCTCTTATTTTGCTGAATGATCGTTTTTTTCAATAATTTCAACAGAAATAAACAATAATCAATTAAATCTCGAAGTTCGTATAGTTTAATTGATACAAATCATTAGCACTGCATAGATATGGTATTGAAGTGCATGCAGTGAGGTTTCTCTGTTTAGTTTCAATTTGATAAGTCTCTGTTTAGTTTCAAATTCCTTTCCCTCTTTTGTTGTAGCTTTAATACGACTGTTACTGTTACTCATCTGTAAAAGAAATCAAAACTTTTAATTCAAGAGAAAAGAAATCTCTTGGCTCTCGCTTTGGTGTTTTCCTTAAAATTTCTTGTGTGGGTTATTGAAGATATCGTATGTCATGTTTTCTTTTTGTGTTTTTATAAGGTTTTCTTTGTTGTGTTTATAGCATCCAATGTATTCATCTTTTGTTTGAGAAATCATTCAATGTATTCATCGAGTGGTAGTGAAGGTGTAAGTTGGTCTTGCCATCAATGATTTTCCTAATTGTAATTCACAGCAATAAAAGCAGATTATATTCTTGGAAAAATCTTGATGAGGAGAAGAAAGAAAAATAAATAGATGAAACAAATGAGGCTTTCAAAGTTTCTAAAGAGAAGGAAGCTTCTAAGAGTGATAATATGCAGAAAAAGGTGAGCAAGCGTATGTTTTATGTTAACGGCCTTATTTTCTTTCCTATTGGGGCTGAAGTAACTATTTAATTCATCCTGTAGGTGTAGTTAGAAACTCTTGCTTATTGTCGCTTTGCCAAGCGTGTAGCATGTTGTAAATCTACTCCGTCAAAGGTCCAGACAATCGAGGATATTGGTCTTGGTGGCCTATTGTCCATAAAGGAAGCTAAATTAGACCGGGAATTATGTCTTTCATTGTTGCATAACTTTAATATGGAACACTGCATCCTTGAGGTGCATGGGAAGAAGATTGAAGTGACGATAGATGATGTTGCATTTGTAATGGGATTGCCATCCAAGGGTGAGGACTTAGTCACCAAAATGTTTAGAAGACAGTCATTTCAATGGCTAGATTGGAGAAAGAAAAAATAAACTTAAAGGAAGGGAATGAAGAGTTCAAATCAAAGTCTGTGCGTGTGCAACTACAACAATAAGGGTCAATCCAATTTGTATAATGAAAACTTGAATTTTCTTATAAAGAAAATGCATGAGCGATAGAAGAAAACAAGCCAAAAAGAGAAGCATCAGTTTGTATCTTCCAAATCATCCAGCTAAACATCTATAATCACCAGTTTATATATGCATCAAGAATATAACTACATATGGAGCGGAGCTAGTCCGATGCCTGTAAATCTAGTTTCTAGTGCAGAACACGTGCAAATGCGTCATTTTATTTCGTAGAATCAGACACCAGTGATAGGGCCGACCAATTTTGCATTCATAAAAGTAAGTCTTCTGCTAAAAAATATGCAGTGATATATGGGACGACATTGTAATCTGAAATTTAATTAAAAGATAAAGGAGATCGAGATCAAATATTTTGACATGAGAAAACTAGAAAATATGCAGAGTGATTATACTGCCAGGACTTTGCTGTTCTTTACCAAACCAATTACAGGTAACCAACAATTAGTCAAGTAGGAAAACTTCTTGTTAGCACTGATCGATGAGAGATATGTGGTATAAGGGTTAATCTCATTCTCAAATGAAAATAAAATATATATTTTTTTTCTCTCTTCTTATATCATTCTCATATCATTTAATGGTGAGATAGACCATTATAACATGTATATTTGGTGGACTTATGTTAGACAAGAATTTCTCGTCGGATTGACCTTTTTACCATGAAAAAACTACTCCCTGAAAAAGTGGAAGCTAATTCAAAGTTAAATCAGAATACTCACCGTTTGCTGGTGCTTCATGAGAAACAATATCATACCGTTGATTGTTCATCTTTCCTTCAATAACCGAAGTATACCATGATTCACACGCTTCTTTACCTTCCACCTCAAGTAATTTTCCCCCAATTTTTGCTGCCAGTTGTGATTGAACTGAGCAATCTGTAGATCACTAGCACTCTTTGAATGAAAACGTTGTATCGAGAGGAAGATCGATGATTTAGATGAAGAATTTTGAAACTGATTTTGTGTATCATGGAAAAGTTTGGAAGATGGTTCCTAGTCTCTCTTGGATTAGGGTTTATGTCAAAGTCTGCCTCAAAAAAAAAAAAAAAAAGTGTCTGACATGCTTAAATTATAAATGTTATGTTTTAATTTTTTTTATTGCAAAAAATCATAATATTATTAATTTTTTTATAATACAAATAAAAATAATAATTAAAAATTAATCAATCGTCAATTTTATTTATGTGTGATGCACGCAAAATTTTAAGCTAAGTATTTTTTAAGTCTAAACACTCCATTTAGCCCAACTCCGCTAGGCTCAATTGTACTTGAATGAGTATATTAACATATTTATATTTATATTTATATTCAGGTAAGTTTATTTTCAAATTTTTATTTAAATTTTCAAGTTAGGTGATCATGTTCTATCGATTTTTTTAAGAGAAACGTTGTATCGATCTTGGAAGCATAACACCGAGATGTTGTTTTAGTAGTGATTTTTTTTTTGCAACCATGTCGAAATAATAATTATATTTTATTTAACTTTTTTTTTAATATTTCATAATTAAGAAAAAAAATGTCACTACTAATTAAAAAATTCAATGTGATTGAAATCAATTAATATTTAAAAAAAATGGTAAATAGGGTTGTAAACCAACAGAAGTCCGATTGATATGCTTCATGTTGGAAGTTTTATTGGAAAAATAAGGTTCAGTCGACTGAATGAAGGACAAAGAGTTACTGTCTATTTTTCCAGTCGATTGAATAAATCATTGACTGGATATTTTTCAATTTTAAATGTTGATTCAGTCTTCTGAATATTTGAAAATTTTGAATTCGAATTCCAACCGTTATAACTTTTTAGAAAGTCACGTCTTCTCTTTTAAAGAGCTACGTTTTTAAATGATTACTTTTCATTTTCAGATTGTTGGAAGTTCAAAATTAAATTTATAAATACTTCTAGTAACTTCCAAAATAAACTACTTTCTTTTCTGATTTTTCATAATTCTTCTTCTTCTTCTATTTTCTCTCTGAAAAAAATACAATCACTTTTCTTCATTGTTTCAAAAGAGAACTCAAAGAAGAATCTCTGATTTTACTCTTAGAGACTTTGAGTATCCTGAAGAAATATTTGTCAGAACCTAGAGCAATTAAGTGGTGACAAATAAAGTCTTAAAGATAGCGTAATACACATCTCAAAGTCGCCAGTCCCGTGTACGTCTAAACAAACTGAATCCACATTTTTCCCAACATTTCATGAGCCAATACCAACTAGAACCTTGGCTGATAAAACTAGAGATGGTAGCAGATAGGGTTTTTTTGGGTAATTAAGCATATACGAATCCGTTTAAACGAGTATGAGTAGTAGATAAACGAGCTTAAATGGATATGAGCATTAATTTTTAATACCCGATGAGTATGGATAGGGGGTAGCATCCCTTAAGTATCCGTTAATATATATATAATCTTAAAACATGTTTTTCAATATAATCTTAAAAAAAAAGAGTATGATGTTACAAAGGTTTGAACTCATGACTAAAATGTCAAAGGTATGGTATCTTGATTCTGGATTATGAAATATTATTGGTGGTTTACGATTTAGATTGTAATATTGTCACTATTCTTTTTTCTTTAGAATAAAAAAAAACATGAGGACGAAATTAGATAGGGTATCGCTTCGATTCGTTCTCGTACCTATATAATCTGACAAGTACATGTAATAACAAATAGTAAAAATTCTAGTAGAAACGGATATGGATAGTAAAAGAAAAAAATAAACTGATAACGGGTAAGGCACGGATAGTGTTTTATTAAACTGGTAGGGCATGGACCTACTCATTGTCATCCTTAGATAAAGCTCGAGCATTTTAAGCTAATTAGTTTTCAAGGCAAGCACCTAATTTAGCTCTGTCTAGCTCAACTTAAATCAATATATTAACATAGTTATATTTATATTTTTAAATTTTTACTAAAGTTTAAAGTAGACAATTGTTGGTCCAAAATATAACAATGAAAAACCTAAGAAGGGGTGAATTATGTTGATTATAAATAATTACAATTTTAAAGAATTCAATCTTTTAACAATTAAAGCACAAGGAAGATAAATATAATTGCTCAAGAATATTTAAACTTAAACCATAAAGCAATCAAGAACAAATACTTCAACATAAATATGAACAAGTAAAGCAACTATTTGTGCAATGTGTAAAGGAGTTGAGAGATAGAAAGATACAAACTATATATAATGGTTTGGCCTCAACTCGAGCACCTACGCTCACTCTCTTCAAGGCTCTTCTTTGAAGGTTCCACTAACATAAAGAAGCAATTTCTCGAGTATTGCTCAAACCGAATACAAACAAGCAACTTAACAAGTGTTGCTTCAGCTTTTTCACAAATCCTATGATAGTTGTTGCCCAAGTGTTTAACCTAACACTCAAAGTTGTCTTACAATACTCTCATCAAGAGTTACACAAACTTTTTTACAAGATTATGAATGAAAATAAAGTTTGAAACAATCAAACAAGAGAAAGTTATCTCAAAAGAAGATTACAGCTCAAATATTTTCTCTCTCAAAAGCTTATAGCTTAACAATAGAGTTTTTGGCTTAAGATGAAGATAATGAAGATTTAGCTTTGATCCTTGCTGTAAAATTGTTTTTCATCTCTTCCAAATTATCTTTGAAGCCCTATTTATAGTGTCTTGAAGTCTTTTAGTTGTTGCAGACAAAATAGTATCATTGGGTGCATTTAATGCGTTGACTCGCTCTTCAAATTTTGAAAACTAGTTGTTATAGCGGTAGGAAAATTACTATTACATTGAAAATTTGAATTTGAAAGGTATATTTTCAGAATGACAGTCGATTGTCCAAAGTTTTTGGAACTTTGGCAGTTGATTGTCCTTATGACCACAATCAACTGTACACATCAATCTTCTTCATATTCATTCATTATTTATGGTCTTTTGGGTTCCAAAAATTCTCCTAATTGAATCAAAATTTCTTACAAATTGAACATATAAGTTAAACAATTCAAGAGTATTCTGTTATCATCAAAATCAAGCTAACCAATCTCTTGATTGAAACACAAGGTCAACACTAATATATCATTATGTATGGAATAATGTTGTGTCGATTTTATAAGCTTAAAGATACCAATACATTGATTCAGTATTGATTTTTTTTTCTTCACTAAGTTGTATAAACAATGTAATCAAAGTTTTTCAATGTGATTAAAAATAATCCATCTAAGACAATATGGCTTTATTTTGTTAATTATTTTTCCTATTTCATGATTTTCTTATTGGCATACATGTTTATTAATGTATTAAGCTATTTCTTAAAAAATCAGTTCCTAAAGTTTTTCTTAATTTCTCTTAATTAAATTTTTGTTTGCAAATAAAAATAAATAGTTTATTAATTAAAATAACGTTATTATATTAAATTATAATGAAATTCTTGTTTTTCTAATTTTTAATAAAGGGTGAAATTTGAAAAATAAATCAATTTTTAATGATTTTAAACATAAGTAACTCAAAAAAAATAATAATAATAACCTTACGATTCTCAAGTTTAACTTATCAAACCAAAAGGGTTTGTTTTTAAAATACGCAAAGCACAGGGTAATTTGTACTATCCTCTTAAATTTCAAGCCAATCGTTCGCAGTATGAAGTTGCTTTATTAGTTGATTCGATTTGACTAATTTACAAATTTAATGGTAAAAAATGTATATTCTAGTAGTCCAATAACATATGATAAAGTTTATTGTCTTTTACACATCATCTGATCGTTCTATTAATGTATGAGAAAGTCCAGTATTAATGCTAAATTACTAGTAATCACGTTTTTTACTCTCAAAGTAGAAACTAAATAGATTATTCTAAAACGTTCTAAAGTACGCGTAATTAAAAATTTAAAAATCAAGTGGAGAGAGATTAGTAAATTTAGTAAAAGATCAATAAACTAAATAAATTCAATCTCACTTATTTTATGGTCTGGGATGGTGCTATTCAAACATTATTTTCAAACACTTATTTTATACATTTCAGAATTTTGAGTGATAATTAACATTTAAGTTTCTAAATAATTATAATTTAAGTTTTCAAAATGTTTGAGGAAAGTGTACAATAATAATTATCCTATCATATGGGTTGGTTTCTCACTTCACGGGCCTAAGACCCAACATCTCACTTAACGGGCTTAAACAATTGCAATTTAAGTTTTTAAAATATTTTTTAAAATGTTCGAGGGAAGTGTATGTTTTTAGTAATTGACACTTTTTTTTTTCACAATTAACTGCATGTTTTTTTTTTGCCCTTTTAAACCATTGAAAACCATATAAATTTGATTAGATATTTGTTTAGATCTAATCTATAAGATTTCTTTAAATCAAAGGAAATTTTAATTTCTCTATCAACGGAAGAAAATTCCAAAAACCAAGTCTAAACAATTTTTTTTTTCTATACTAGATCAACTAAAGTTAAGAGCTTATTAATTGACATGATCAATGACTCTGTCCTACATGTTATTTGCAGGTGCTAAAGGTAACCTTAAATGCATCAAATACAGAAGCAAGTAAACCATGTAATATTACATCAGAAAGAACAATAAGCTAATTAAATCTCCTTATTACTTAATGTCTTTAATGTACAATATGTAATCTCATGTCTTGCATGAAGTAGCAGAGACAAAGTTGCAGCCAAAAACATAATGGGATTTCACTTTAAAGGAGCACAAAAATAGCCAGTAATGCAAAGACCAATGGTGCTGTTGTAGGGAAACAAAGCCATTGGCCGGCTTGCAAGAAGCTCAGGAATTTGCTTCTCCAAGCTGAGAAACTAAACAAGCTCCTCCATACAAGGCCTCCCTTTGGACTCGTTTAGTGTATAGAGCAACCCCCAATTGAAGGAAGCTAAAAGATAATTTAGGGTTTTATTATTAACTTCACACTGATAGAGTAGGAACACATATTTATAGGGTACAATAGTGTTCTAGTAGGACAAGAATTTTCTATTTACTAGAGTTTCCTAATATTTTGTATATTAGGAGTATATACATTCATAGGCCCATTCAATCCGAATAGAGTGGAACCACAGAGAGATTGTGTTTTATGTTGAAGAAATCGAGACGAAGACAACCATTTTGTGAATATATCGGCAAGTTGAGCATTAATGGGAATATAATGAATCTGAACATCACCTTGGGCTACTTTTCACGAATAAAATGAAAATCTATCTCAATGTACTTCGTTCGAGCATGAAAAACTGGATTAACGGCAAAGTAAGTGGTACCAATGTTATCACAGTACACTCGAACGAGATTGTTCAACAATACATATAAGTCATAGAGAAGCTAACAAATCCAATAGGTCTCAGCTACAACATAAGCAAGGGATCTATATTCAAATTCAGTGCTGGAACGACACACAGTGGGTTGTTTATTTGCCTTCCAAAAAATAAGATTAGGTCATAGAAAGACAACATAACCTGTGGTGGACTGACGACTGTTAGGGCAGCCTGTCCAGTCTGTATTTGCATAGCAAGAAAAAGAGAAATCCTTGGCAGAAGCAAGACGTAAACCATGATTAGTAGTTCCACATAAATATCGAAAAATGCATTTGACAAGCTGAAAATGCGAGGAGCATGCAAAAACTGACTAGCCAGATTAACATCATATGCAATATCAGCTTGAGTCATGGTTAAATACTGTATATCTCCAACCATTCTTCTATATTCAGAGGGATCTGCTAGTATTTCACCCTCATGTAGGGAAGGTACAGATTGAGAAAGAAGATGAGTTTTAACAGGTTTTACTGATAACATAGAAAATTTAAATAAAAGGTCTCTGTTGTATTTAGTTTGAGAGAAACAAACTAGTGGGGTGGCAGACAACTTCAATGTCAAGGAAATAATGAAGATCACCAATATCCTTCATAGCAATATGGTTAGATAAAGTGTGTATAAAGCAAAAAAGTAAGGTGCTGTTATTTTCTGCGAGGATAATGTCATCAACATATAAAAGTAAAATAAGAAACCATGAGATAACTTAATAACAAACATAGAAGTGTCAACCTGACTGCAAGAAAAACCAGGAGAAAGAAAAAAAGAACTGAAGCGATGAAACCAAGCCCGATGAGCCTGTTTCTGGCCATTTATTGCTTTGCGTAATTTACAAACATGAGAGGGATGATTGTTATCAATAAAACTAGGAGGTTGTTTTATGTACACAACTTCATTAAGATAACTATGAAGAAAAGCATTTTTAACATCCAGTTGTCTAATCACCCAAGTATGAGAAATGACTAAAGATAAAACAGTGCATATAGTAGTAGGTTTAACAACCGGACTAAAGGTTTCATGATAGCCGATACCTGGTTATTGGTGGAATCCCTGAGCAACCAACCTCGCTTTATAGCGCTCCACAAACCCATTAGCTCGATATTTAATCTTGTAAATTCACTTACACCAAACTAAATTTTTCATTGGATCATATGGAACCAGATCCCAAGTGTGGTTAGTTAAAAGAGCATTAAATTTGTCAACCATAGCTGAACACCACTCGGGATCTTTATTTACTTGAGAAAAACAAGTTGGTTCAGATGATAGGTGGTAGAGGAAAGAGATAGTAAGTTTTTGGGTTTACGGATGCCAGCCTTAGAATAAGTGATCATGGGATGACAGGAGGCGTTGGTGGATGGTGTAGGAATAGTAGTGGTGGAGGGAGTGACATGCATAGGAGAGGGAAGGACGATAGGACTAGAGGGGGTTGCGGTTGGTGGTAAAGAGTCAGGTTGAGGAGGCAGCAAAGTAAAAGAGGCCGATGGTGGGGATAAGGAGTTGGTGATGACAGTAGAGGCCACAGGTGAAGAGGGCGAAGTTGGATGAGGCAAAGCAAGAGGTGCCGACAGTGGGGTTGAAGAAAGACGAGTAAGAGGTGTGGTGAGAGACATAAAAGATGAGGAGAAGGGTTGATATAAAGGTTATGTAGTAGTAAGTACAAGAGGTGGGGTGATAGATTGGGTAACCGGTGTGGAGGTGAAGGGGTTGGAGAGAATAGGATAGAAAAATTAGAGTTCATGGAAGACAACATGACGACTGGTATAGACACGACCAGTTGTAGGATCTAGACACTGATATCCTTTGTAATTTTGAACATAGGCTAGGAAGACACATTGTTTTGATCATGGTGCGAGTTATTGGGGAGCATTAGCAGTGATATTTGGATAACAAGCACACCCGAAGACATAAAAAATAGAGTAATCTTGAGGTTTAGAAAACAACTTAGTATAAGGAGTTTGATTTTTTAAAACAGGAGTAGAAAGACGATTGATGATGTAATGGGCAGTGTATGTAGCATCGAACCAAAAATACTCAAGGAGAATGGAGTGAATTAAAATGGTGTGGGCCATTTCACTAAGGTGTCTATGCTTACGTTCCATAATGCCATTTTGTTGAGGAGTATCTAGCAAGACATTCGAAACGCAATACCATGTTGAGCAAAAAATTGTTTGAAAGATATTTAGTCAAATTCTTTACCACCACTACTTTGAAATTTTTTTTATTTTGGTAGAAAATTGATTTTCTACAAGAGTTTTAAAAGTACAAAAGTGTTGAAAGACTTCAGATTTTTTATGCACAGGAAAAATCCAAGAATAATGAGAAAAATCATATACAAAAATAATCTAATAACGATAACCTAAATTTGATAAAATAGGAGATTACTGTTGGAAATCACCTTGACAAGATGCCCAGGTGGTGATCTTCCAAACATCCAAGTCTTGAATGACTTGTAGAAAGAATTTCAGCAATCGAACTCAAGAACAGAAAATCAAAGAAAGAAAGAAGACAAGTAATTTGTTGTCGAGGTTCGGCAATGTGCCTACGTCTCCGTGAGTTCCTCCGAACTCTCTGCACTATCTCAATGGTTCTTACAAAGTTACAGCAATCCCCTTCAAGAATCCAAGTTCTTGAAGAACCAAGAAGAGAACGAGAAAGTGATAGACCTATTACAATGCTTTCTATCAATTCTCTACTAACCTCTCTTCTTTACAACCAGCCTCACTACAAGAGTCCCTCTTGTGTTTATGTCTCTCACAAAATTCTCTCTTGTGTTTACAATGATCTCACAATGTCACAACCTGTGTGGTTCTCTCACACACCTTTTTCACCACTTGAAATGAGGCTAAGAAACCCTTTTTATAGCCTCTTAATTCTTGGACAATCTTGTGAATCATTCTTGACCCTTTGATCATGTTCTTCCTTTAATCTCAGCCCTTCATCACTCTCTAAGTGATGCTGTGCATTTTGGTGTGGTGCTGTGTGCTGCGGCATGACCTGATGCTGCAGCCTCCTGATGCTGTGCGCACACCTCCTGCCTGTGGGCAGAAACTTCCACAGCAGTGTGCCTGACTTTCCCATGCTCAAAATTGAAGCACACACATGTGTGCAACCTTATAACTTGCTGAACTTTGATATCCCACAATTGGTTTGGATTTTAACCATCTTTGAACCATGTTTGGACCTGTTCAAACCTTGACCATGTTTGAACCATGTTTAAACCTTAGACAAAAAACCAACAATCTCTACCTTTGTCTAAGCGTTTAAATCCGAACCATTTGTGCAGAGACCTTCGGGATCCAAACTCATCTTGAGTCATCAATCAACTGACTCCAATCCTAAGTAATTCAAGGCAATGATTGAACTTACTTAGAGGAAGAAACTTGGTGCCTAAATCTGCTGGACTTTTCTCTGTGGTCTTCTTGTCAACATGAATGCTTCCTTCTGTACCATTTTCCAGAATGTAATGATACCGAACATCCATATGCTCCGTCCCCTCATGGAACACCGGATATCTCCATAAGTGCCCCGCACTTTGGCTATCCAAAGATACCACCACCTGCTCTTTTAGGACCTCCCACTCGTCCAACAACCCTTTGCACCCCATAGCCTCCTTTATGGGTTCCATAGCCGCTATGCATTCTGTCCTGGTTGTTATGAGTGCTACAACTGGCTGCCACTGAGCCTCCATGTACCTCAGCAACTACTTCATCCCAAGACAACGCTCTTTTCCGGGATTACTCACACATTTGCTGAAAACATCCGTTGCCCAAGAAACACTCGACCTGTTTCTCTTCCTTTCCCGGATGATTCTCCTCATCCCAAGGATCTTTTGTGTAAGGCTGAGATCCTTCCTCTCGAACTCCTCACTGAGTTGAGATGTAAACCTTTCCATCCTCTTCCTACTATTCCAAACTAACAGCCCATCAATGACATAGGTGAGGATACTCACCATCTTCTCCACCTTGTGTCCAGGTGAGAAAGTTTCTGTGAAACCTATGTCTCCTTTCCTTGTGAACCCATTCGCCACCAGCCTAGCCTTGTTATGGACTTCATCTCTTGGAGGGCACCCTTCTTTGATCTTGTAAGTGCACTTACATTCCACAACTTTCTGATTTCCTAGAATTTTCACCAATTCCCAGAAGTTGTTCTTTCTCAAAGAATCCATTTCTTCCTCCATAGCTAGCTGCCACTTTGACGAATCCTTACACTCCATGGCATCCGTGTAAGTTTCTTGTTCACTCATCTCTCCTTCTGTCCAAGGATCTGCTGCATCCGCAGCATCCGCAAACCCACATCTTGAAGGTGGTCCGACCAGCCTTCTTTCCCGGTCTCTTATGAGCTGAAAGTCCTTCTGACTTGCTGTAGCATCCTGTTCTTGTTCAACCTCTTCTTGAGTTTCTTGAGCTTGGCAATCATCCGAGGGCTCTACTTGGTCCGAACCTTCTTGCCTCCTTTGCTCTACCTGAACAAAATCTCCCTTGATGCTATGCTCAACAATTTCTGAATTGGTTTGCTCACTAGCCCCTGCAGGGTTAGTATTCTCCAAGTAGGGAAATAGTAATTTATTAAAAATAACATCCCTACTTATTATGAGTTTAAATCCTTCTTTTTCTAAGGACCACAACCTGTACCCCTTAGCCCCTTCCCCATATCCTAGAAACACATATTTTCTAGATCCTGGGCTAAGCTTATCCTCATTTTGGAGTGCATACGCAGCACACCCAAAAGTCCTATGGTTGTCCAACTCAGGGGGTTTTCCACTCCACAACTCTTCGGGAGTCCTATGGTATACAATCCTAGAGGGTGATCTATTAATCAAATATGCAGCTATAGACACCGCTTCCCCCCAAAAACATTTGGGTAATCCAGATTTATTTAACATGCACCTAACCTTTTCCATAACGGTCTTATTCATCAACTCAGCAACTCCATTTTGCTGAGGAGTTTCCACAACCGTCCTATGTCTTAGAATGCCATTTAACCTACAAAATTGATCAAGTTCTTAGTTAAAAATTTCTAAGCCATTATCGGTTCTTATCCCCTTAACTACTCTACCCATTTGAGTCTCAACCAGCCCTTTCCACACCACTAACTTATTCAATACATCTGATTTATTTTTCACCAAATAAACCCACTTTTCTTGAATAATCATCAATTAAAGACAGAAAGTAAATGTTACCTCCCTGTGTTGGTGTCCTTGCTGGTCCCCAAAGGTCCGCATGAATGTAGTCAAGAATGCTCTTAGACTTGTGCACTCCGGTGTTGAAGCTGACCCGATGTTGCTGCCCAAAAACACAGCTCTTACAGAAATCTAGTTCTTCTACTTTGTCACCACCAAGTAGACCTTCCTTGCTAAGCACTTGCAGGTCCTTTTCGCTCATGTGTCCCAAGCGAGTGTGCCAAAGGGCTGCCTTGTCCAGCTCAGCCATCAAGCTTGCTGCTGCTTGATCATTGGTTTTTGTTTCTCCGATCATCTCATAGAGTCCATCGTTTCTTGCTGCCTTGATCACTACCAAAGATCCCTTGGCCACCTTGATCTTTCCTCCCTCTATCTTGCATGTATAGCCCATGGAATCCAGCTGCCCTAATGAGATCAAGTTCCTTTTCAAATCTGGAACATACCTCACATTTTCCAGCAGCCTTGTGACTCCATCAAACATCCCCAATTGGATGTCTCCAATCCCTCTCACTTGGCAAGAATTATCATTCCCCAAGAAGACCCTTCCATCATTGATCTTCTTGAAATTCTTGAACCATTCTTTGTGAGGGCACATATGGTGAGTGCACCCGGAGTCCAAGATCCATTTCCCGCTACCTTCTTGCCCCTTGCTCACATCCGAGCACACAACAAGAACATCACCATCTTGCTGTTCTGTTTTTGCAACCAAAGCCTCTCTATTCTTGGTATGGCTCCTCCTCTCATCCCTTGTCATCTTTCTTGACATGACCCTCCTTATGGCAGTAGTAGCAGCTCTTCCCTCCAAATCTTAGTTTGGAATGCATTCTCTTATGGCTTTCTCCTCTACCTCTGTCCTGGTAGTAGCCATGCATGCTGTTGTGCACTCTCCTATTGCTCTCTCCTCTACCTCTATCCCGGTAGTAGCCATACATGCTGCTGTGCACTCTCCTATGGCTTTCTCCTCTACCTCTGTCCCGGTAGTAGCCATGGTTGCTGCCATACCAAGTTGCTGGCCTTCTTTTAAAGAACAGCCCTTTACCACTTGATGCACTCCTTATCTTGGCATTAAGGTCATCTTGCAACTCTTTCTTAGGATCAAATTTAAAAGCAAAGATTTGTTTCCGAAGATACCTCTTATGTGGGAGAGTCTTGGCAAGAAACAATTCATCAAGTTTCTTCCATAATGCAGTTGGATTTTCCGAGTCTCCGCACTTCCTTGTGACATTGTCCGACATGTGCAAGAAAATGGTGCTGTAAGCCATCTTCTTCATCTCGGTCCGCTGGTCCTCCATGACACTTGCTGAAAAGCATCATCTTCTCCAATAGCCAAGTCCACTTTCTGCTGCATGAGAACCGCCTTGATCTTCCGCTTCCATAGGGTAAAGTCCCTATTTCCATCAAACTTCTCCACACAGAAATTTGAAGCCATCTTTTGCGGACAAGATCCCAGATTTGTGCACTAACCACAACTACTTTCTTCAACCTCAAGAACAAAGATCGAAGATGGATCTTTAACACCGTTCTTGAATCAACCTTCAAATAACCAGCTGCTGTGCTCTGATACCACTGACCAAAACTCTGATACCACTGTTGGAAATCACCTTGACAAGATGCCCAGGTGGTGATCTTCCAAACACCCAAGTCTTGAATGACTTGTAGAAAGAATTTCAGCAATCGAACTCAAGAACAGAAAATCAAAGAAAGAAAGAAGACAAGTAATTTGTTGTCAAGGTTCGGCAATGTGCCTATGTCCCCGTGAGTTCCTCCGAACTCTCTGCACTATCTCAATGGTTCTTACAAAGTTACAGCAATCCCCTTCAAGAATCCAAGTTCTTGAAGAACCAAGAAGAGAACGAGAAAGTGATAGACCTATTACAATGCTTTCTATCAATTCTCTACTAACCTCTCTTCTTTACAACCAGCCTCACTACAAGAGTCCCTCTTGTGTTTATGTCTCTCACAAAATTCTCTCTTGTGTTTGCAATGATATCACAATGTCACAACCTGTGTGGTTCTCTCACACACCTTTTTCACCACTTGAAATGAGGCTAAGAAACCTTTTTTATAGCCTCTTAATTCTTGGACAATCTTGTGAATCATTCTTGACCCTTTGATCATGTTCTTCCTTTAATCTCAGCCCTTCATCACTCTCCAAGTGATGCTGTGCATTTTTGTGTGGTGCTGTGTGCTGCGGCGTGACCTGATGCTGCAGCCTCCTGATGCTGTGCGCACATCTCCTGTCTGCGGGCAGAAACTTCCACAGCAGTGTGCCTGACCTTCCCATGCTCAAAATTAAAGCACACATATGTGTGCAACCTTATAACTTGCTGAACTTTGATATCCCACAATTGGTTTGGATTTTAACCATGTTTGGACCTGTTCAAACCTTGACCATGTTTGAACCATGTTTAAACCTTAGACAAAAAACCAACAATTACCAAACATCAGAATGTATTAAAGCTAAAGGTTGGGCAGTACAATACTCAACAGAATCAAACGGTAAATGTTTAGACTTGCCTAGCTGGCACCCAAAACAAAAACCAGAATGTTTAGAAGACAAATTAATATTCTTTTTAGTTTGGGGAAGAGATAACACACGAGGATCTAATTGACCTAGTCGACAATGCCAAACATCACTAGTGACTTGACGGGAGACCAATGTTAGAGGGTGGTAGTGATCGGGTTTGGAGGAAAATGGTAGAGATCACCATCACTAGAAGATTTGAGAAGTGTTTTCCCCATACTCATGTCCTTAATAACAACATGAAAACATCAAATTTAGCAGAATAGTTGTTATCAGAATATAAGCGTTTAACGAAAAGTAAGTTGTGAGACAATTTTGGCACATGCAAGACATTATTAAGGTGAAGAGGTTTTGTGGGAGTGCATAAGAAAGTAGAACCAACATTATTAATATCAAGCAATTGTCCATTACCAACTAAAATTTTAGTTTTTCCAAAATAAAATGTAAGGTTAGTAAGTATACCTGATTAAGAAGTCATATGGGCTGAGGTGGCCGTATCAGGGTACCATGAGACAACATTAAACTCACCAAAGGATATAATAGCAAAGGATTTGGGCAAGTCATGAGAAACAACAACATGGTTGAATCGATGAGGGCAATTTAGGGCAAGGTGACTAGTGGTGTAACAAATCTGACATGCCGGAGAGGAGGAGCCAATATGTTGTTCCAAGAGACCTTCATAACTTTAAGATGAAGTACCAGCAGATCGATTAAATATAGAAGTAGAGTAAGAGGAACGATCAATACTTGAACTATGCATAGAAGAGTCACCACGACCAGTATTGCGTCCACGACCTTGACCATGACCCCGATAGCTTGAGCGACCCTTGCCACGACCATGAGAGGAGCCAGAGGTGGTAGTGGTGGTGGCAAGGATTACAGGAGGATCATGTGACTGAGAACTGACCCGAAGTTGTTTCAGTTGTTGTTCCTGTAGGAGTAACTTGGTACGCAAACTATCAAAAATAAAAGTGATGTTGGTGTTGGTGACCGTAGTGATGAAGCTTTCATACTGGTTAAGCATACTGCTGTGGGCATAGAGTAGGTATACATGGGATGTGGTGGGACCGTAAGAAAGGACGGTTGGTGACGTGCGGTTGTGGTAGTAAGAGGGGACGAAGCACTTGAGAAAATGAAAGCATTATTGGCAGGACCAGGAGCATTAAGTGAAGGAACTTGGGTTGGAGTTTTTGAACCGGTAGCTGTGGCATCAAGGGAGAAATTGTAAGAATTATTGGTGGGACCAGTAGCATTAATTGAAGGAACATATGTGAGGTTACTGGCGATAGGGCTAAAAACAAAAATAGGGAAGGGATAGTGGGTTTGGGTGACATCATACTGGTCAAGGAAAAGGGTAATGAAATACCAGTGATATTGAACGATTCGATACCTGTCAATCACATGAATTATAACTGAAAAAAAAGAAGACAAGATTTACCCAGGTTCACCCAAGAATAGGACTACATCCTGCCAGAAGTTTCTTATTATCAACCTCACAAATCTCTCTGTTACAATGTATGCTCAGTACATAAAGAGTATTTATATGCAACTTAAGACGTCCTAATTAGGGTCTAATTAGGATTCCGTTCTGTTACAGAACTACAGCTCTTCATGGGCCCAAGTCAAAACCGCCAAGTAAAAAACCAGGTCCAACTCATGTACATGGCCAAAAAGTTTCGGGGGCGCTACCCCCTAACCCTTGCCCACTCTCTGGGGAGCGGGACCGCCGTAATCGTCCGAGGTTCTACAGATCTGGTCCCGTGAAGTATGCACCAACTCTAACAGATATGAGGTGACGACAGCAGAGGGAAAAGCTTGTGTGGGGGACAGATTTGCGTGAGAGAGGGAGGGGGGAAAGTTGTTGTCGGTGGTGTGGGGATAAGCAACAGTTGAAGGAAAAAAAGAGGTGGCGACGGCAGCAACTGGTGGTGGCAGGAATAAAGGTTCAGCAACCGGAGGGAGGGTGTTGCTGTGTGCCGTAGCTTGCAACTGATTGGGTGTTTCAACTGCTAGTGGAGGAGGAAGAGTTGCAGTAGTGGTAGTGGTGTTGGGAAAATTTTCCATTATTTAGAGTTTTATTATTAACTTCACACTGTAACATATTTATAGGGTAGACAAGATTTTCCTATTTACTAGAGTTTCTTAATATTTTGTATGTTAGGAAATCACTTCCTCCGCTCCAAGTTAACCAATGAACCCATCCTCCTATCCACCACCTTCATCGACTCTTTCCTCTTATGGGTTCTCCAAGCAAAATCTACCAAATCCCAATCTTCTTGTTTTCTCACCTTAACGTCCAACCTTTTCCTCCCGGAAACCACTTCCAACACAAAGATACCAAATTCAAACACATCGGCTATTTGGCTCACTGCTGCTTTAAACCATCTAGATTCCGTGACCGAAAGCACAAAACCAAAATCACCTAAAGCTCCTCTGAAGCTAACATTGAGAAACACACTTGATGTTTTCATGTTCTTGTGAGCAAGTTGCTCAGAGTTGACAAAACCTCAAAGCTTCGACATTCAACCGCTGAGACCAGGGTAAAATTCCAACTCCAAACATATATTTATCTAGACTCCCATTGGTATAAAAGAGTCATACAAAACCATCAGTAGTTCACGATTATGATCATGACAATGACACCATGAACTAGAATTGGGTGTCGAACTCTGCTGATGGCACCAATTTCCTTGAGAAAGCGTCGCCTATCGAGTCCCTACTGCAGTTAGTCTCTCAAGAACAGTGCATAGAATCGCTTCACTGCCACCTGACATCCATTGGGGAGCTTCCCTCTGTAATAAACGCCTCTTGAATCACTACCCGAAATTTTAGAGAGAGTGAAACAATGAGGCTTATTAGGAGGCCTTGGTCGTTTGTTTTCTTCTGGCAACACAATATTCTTGGATTTATTATTTCGACCAAGCCTGCAATTAAAGAAGAAACTGAACAAGGCAGCAACGAGAACTAGTACAGCTGCCACAAACACAAAAATAAAGATACTGCTAGGCATGTTAGATTTGTGTTGGTTACTTGGACCACCACCACGGCTGTTCTGATGAATCTTACTCTCGCACATCTCAGATGAAGGTATGCGAAGGGAAGCTTGGCTTGAGGAGGTGAAGTTTCGTGAGAGTACGTTGTGGATTTGGGTCATATTGCCTATGGATGCAGAGAATCTTACGAACATGTACTCGTTAAGAAAAGGGGACAAATCAAGCGGCCCAGAGAAGACAGATTTCGCGAGATAATAATTGTCACCTTCCAATCCAAGGCAGACGTCCATGCATCGGCTTTGACGGTCATATGAAATCCAAGCTCGGTGAACTAACCCCTCTTTAAAGGACACACCAACATCTGAAGCATTGATAATTGCAGTTGAAATGATGCTATCCAGATTGATACCCACAAATTCAGCATTCTTGCGCGTGTCAAACTCCACAGCAACAGCCTTGTAGTTGTCCTGGCAAGCATCATTGAGCATCCCCAACCAATGGCGAACTCATCGGGGACTATGATGAAGGTGAGACCGCTTCCACCATGACCAAACATTTTTGTTGTGCTAGAAGAATTGGTATGGATAACATTGGTGAATTGAAAAGCGAAGGTGATCTCAAAAGAAATAGGGTTCCCTGTGAGTGGATCGAGCAAGCGAATAGGAGATGAGTAGATGGCTCTGCCTGCTTGATGTCTCATATCAGTTGCTTGGGATTCATCTGGAATTTGGATTATACCGTTTTCATTTGACAGCTTAGCACTACCCAAGAGCTTTACGTCATCAATAACTTTGGTATTGTCTAGGCCAACATCAAGGAAAGAGATATGCTTGGTCACGTTGACTACAGATTGCCTCCCTTCACCACCTCGTAAATCAACAAAAACTGAGCATCCTATCAAGGCTACGAGATAAGGGGACCATATCAACAACACGAGGCGGTGCAGAAACCCCTTATCAAAGCCTGAATAGGAAGAACAAACCTTCGAGTCCACTATCTTTCATTGCCTTCACAATAGATTTGATCCTTCACGCTATGCTTGCTGTTCCCGGTGGCAATGAGATGTCGATCCAGTGAATCCTACTTATATCTAAGGTCGTGTTTAAATAACCTTTAGTTTACAACTTCATCATGATTCATGACACACTATATTTTGTCCTTGACTAATTTGGAAAAATTCAATTATACACACCTGAATACAAATCAAATTGTCTCCTACCAATCTAAAGACGGGTA
The DNA here is from genome assembly GCA_023935145.1 of Bretschneidera sinensis. Classification (NCBI taxonomy): domain Eukaryota; kingdom Viridiplantae; phylum Streptophyta; class Magnoliopsida; order Brassicales; family Akaniaceae; genus Bretschneidera; species Bretschneidera sinensis. The sequence continues at coordinate 166,477,469 of CM043697.1, read as the reverse complement.
AGGACAAGTCGTATCATGAGCTTTCGGTGGGTGCATATTAGTTCCCCAGTTCTCATCTATGGACCCATGTACTTAGTGGCCCCAGCTCTATTATTGTGCTTTTTACCACCCAATATCCAAGAATTATTGTAAAGAAACCTCACTTAGTACCATGAACAAATAAATTTTATAGTATAATTGTTATATTTAAAAAAAAAATTTAATTTTCAAATTTATTTCGAAATAAATTTATTAAAATTATTGTAAATTCTATCAAAATTTATAAATAAATTTCACTTTATCTTCTATTTTGAATTACATTAATGAATTCTACAGAGAAAAAAGAAAATAACCAAACTTAAAAATTTATTTCAATTCATTTTTTAATAAATTATAAATTTTCATTTGGTTTTAAAAGAAAAGGAAAGGATATGAATCCAGAATCCTTGCATTCTTCACCAAATGATCCATTCAAATAGCGGAGAATTCCAGGCTTAAAATGGCACAGCAATTATCATATTTGATTAGCTATTATATCGTGAGGGCGGAAAAATTCTCATCGGTCCAACTGTACAATAATTCCACAAAATAAAACATTTGGAACAAGGTGTAATAGACTTAGAAACTCTCAATGACCACAGAAAAACTGGGTTTGAAATATGAAGACCCGGCCCTCCCTAAATAACAATATGACGCACCTCAAAACTTAGAACTCTTCATTTGCATTCCAAAAATTACGGCCAAAAAAACTAATCTGAACCCTATTGATTCTAACAGATCTGGATCACCTTGCCAGGCATTATCTTACTCAGGAGTATCAAATAATAATTCAGGCATCCATTTTCCATACATTTTTTTTTTCAATTAATGACTAGCTGATAGTTACAACAGGTTATCAGCATGCTAGATCCATAATTCTGCCAGTATGATATTGGCCTCATTAACCCCAACAAAAGAGAAAATGATGGAATAGTTCAGATTTCGAATGTAAACCTCAACCCACATTCACAAGAACTTCAACCCAACTCACAAAGAATAAAAAAAATGGTAAGTCCATAAACAAACACAAGTATAGATACTCATCCAAAGCATATAGAGGGCACAATCATTTGGAAATGAACTTTCATAACACAAAATTGTAGATCTAGTCTTGAACAAACTTGTAAAAGGTGTCTACCAAAACTCAGTGATAACAAAAGAAAAACTAGCCAGTTTCATCAGAAAATAAACAAATCCAACAAAGTTAGAACAATAAAAATACTCCAATCACTCCTCAAGGAGGTTTCCCTTCTCACTAACATAGATACCATCAAGGAACTTCCGGATATCTTTGTTCTTAACATGGCATTTCTGTCCCAACCAAAAAAGATTGCAGCATCAGCAACAAAAAAGTAATCAATGCAGGTGAATACATATCAATGTTTTAATTATCCAAGCAAGCAAGGAATGGAGTCAAGGAGATACCTGGTTTATGAGGGCTGCTGACCGCGAAACAAGCTCAATATCATTTCCATCCAAAATCAATTCATCCTTCACCTTCTCAGACCGGAGAATGTTAACTCCCTCAAGCATATCCACTTTTCTCACCTAAGGCCACCAACAAGAAGAACATATAATTCATTCGGCTAATCAACTAACGTATGCTGCAGGTCCACTACTGATTCTCGTACAAGAATCAACCTATCTGCCATTGAAGTCTTAAAACTACCATCATTTGAAACTAGACTGCTTGGCAACGAATCAGCCTAGAGTAACAATACATGATTCATTTTTTCAAAGGTAAGAATACAAGATTCATGATTAACCCATTAGAAACAAGCTCCGAATAGCTAGCAGACTATTAATGCTACGTAAATGCGCTAATACATTATAGTATAACCAAGATAAACAGAAAAAGGATTGTCATTGGTAAAACATATATTTGAGGATACAAAAATAATTATAAGGGCACACCTAAATGTATGACCAATCTTTTTGGTCTGGGATCGCTGTTATATATGCTTAACAAGGAATCATATAGCAATGAATGCACGCAAAAATCTAATAAGAATTATCTAATTAAACCATGCCGCTTCATTCTATTCTGATCTGAAGATTAAATCATTCAACCGTGTGTAGCTCTTATGTCGCACATGAAAAGTACTAACAGATTTCTTAGTGTGAATGCCATTATGCAATCCAACAATGTTTATCGCATATGACAACCCAAAATGAATTGACATGTAATTTACAATTGATTAAAAGTAATCCCCTATAAGATTACATAAAATGATTTTTTTTATAAGCGAAGATTACATAAAATGAATTAAATAAGTCATTAGGAGTATTTGATAAGTAAACATATGATTCAAAACGCAAACACACAAAATAAATGGAATTAAATGCAAAAGATCGCTGCAAAAAGAGAAAAAAAAGAGAGCAGGGAAATGAACATCGTAAATACCATCTTTCCATCAGTTAATAACCTATTAGTATAATCTGAAAATACATACATATATAATTATTTAAAAAAAAACAAAAAGCAAGAGAATAGTAGAATACCCTCTTTTCACCAAGGAAATTTCTTATCTCGATGGACTTGCTGGAGTTGCTGATGGAGGCGTTGATGGGGAAGTGAGCGTAGACGAAGCGCATCTTGTAACGGTAACCCTTGGTGACACCAGTGATGAGATTCTCAACGTGGCTGAGGGCAGTGCGGATAGCTGCGCTAGTCTTCCTGGAGCCGAACCAGGCGTCGATCTTGAGCTTGCGCTGGCCATTCTCCTGGTCCTTGACGAGCTGGAAATCAAGGTTGAGGTGCTTGAAGTTGCGAGTCAGCTTCCCACGGGGGCCTTCCACCTCTATCACCTTCGCGTTCACTTTGATGTTAACCCCTTCTGGGATCTCCATCGTCTCCGATGACAGTATCGACTTCATCGGTTTTTACTCTGTTTCCCTCTCCCTCGCGTAGTCCAGTGATACCAGCGGCTCTCTCTGTCTCTCGAGTTCACCCCAATGAACCCTAGTCAAATGACTACACATTATATACAATCAAATGGGCAATAAAAAAACCTAATGTGGGCTACAACATTCTCAAGTTCCACTTATAACAGCCGTAATACCAAAGTGTGGATCTCTTTAGCATGGACTTAGCCCAAAGGGACCCATCAGAATTTAGATTTCATTTTTCTACCCTTTTGTTATTGCTAGGATTTAAGTTGGACTTCATATATTGGGCCCAGCATATCACTTCTCTTGGGTTAGGCTGCCCATTTTTGGATGAAAATTTTTGGATTAATGCATTATTTGATGAGTATTATATCAATACTTTGAATGATGTGATATTTATCTAATAATTCATTGATAAATTTTTTTTTTCAATTATTAGAAATGATCTTAACCCATATATCTATTTAAAATGCTTTTAGTATTTTTTTATGATACAACAATAATACTTTCAACATTTTCTATCTATAATTTTGCAAACCCAAGTCTCGAATACAAATTTACTTTGAGAGTTTAAGACGTATGTTATTCCATAATAATCAAATTTACTAAATCGAAATTATTTAAATTAAAAAAATTGATTGAATTAATTTAATATAGGTTTTAAAACTCTTATTTAATTATTTATTTATTTTTTAAAAAAATTGAGTTAACGAGATGTAATCATCTCTTATGTTTTATCTCTTATCTCTCGTATCTCCGGTGTGAGTGAGAGTTGATTTATAATCTATTGTGCGATAACAAACGACTCTACTAAGTAAACTAGTTGGCACCCACTCTGATATGTAGTATTGGTATCATAATCCTCAACATATCAGCACAAACATATAGCATTTTTTGATAAGGAGCTGCGATACTGCTTTGCCGTTGAAAAAAATACTAAATTCTAGCATCAAAAGATTGAGTCCATCGCACAATTTATCACGTAATCACAAAAGCAACAAAAACAAGATGCAATAGATCCAGAATTTTGATGCGTGGATTTAAGTTTTCCCTCTTTTATTCGGATCCAAATGCAATTGGACATGTCAAATTATAAAAACAGAACAGAAGTTGAGTGCATGATCTTGGAGTGTACCATATTCCCGCCATCAATAAGCATTTTGCTCAATACTGTTAGCCACAATTGTGCTATGCATTATGATAATCAGAGGGCATACTTCAGTTAAAGGGTAAACCGTGCAAGTAGATTTTACGGTGAAATTTGGAAGCCAACTGTATGATGACATCTTGTTTCTTGATTTGTATGCGTCCTCCGTTGTGACTTGTGAGGATTTGGTTTTATTTTTGTTTCATCCATCATAAGAGGAAAAAAAAAGGCATGAAAACTGGATTTATAACGTGAAAATTACTATTATTGATGGATCCTACATGAAGCATTACTAATACATATCATACAATTTAAGTAATTTAATATTTTCAGGAAGAATTTTAGTTATTTGAATCTATATATATTATTAAATCAGAATATTCTTTTGATGTTCACCTAATAAAATTTCAATTTAACATCTATTAATTACTATATATAACACGCTTTGATGTAGGGGAAAATTCTCTCTCCAATAAACCGATAACATTCCACAAAAGATATAAAAATAATTCCACCGCAAGGTTCTTATCAGCACGAGGTTGTTACGACTAGGTGTCCTCCCACATACCAAAGCTTAACAACTCGCACGTTGTTTCTTCCTGCAAAGAAAATGATTACGAATAACCGAATTGATTCTTCTACGAGATTATAAATAACGTTCTCAAGGTATGCCTAAGAACCAACTCTCTTATTTTCTTCAGATTCCTTACGTAGTAGCTTCCTTTCTCCTTCTTTATTTTATCTCTTAGAAATCCAAAAACTAACAAAAGCATCGGAGCTTCTCCGGAGGTACCATCCCCTATTTTCCTCCAGTGACTTCCTAGATCACCCATTTTTGTTTATCGTGTGCAGATCCAATCTCCAGATCACCCCATCCGACGAACCGATTTTTGGCATCAATAGATTGGCGCCGTCTGTGAGAAAACCACAATCTCTTTATCGAGTAGAAGTGAACAAATCTTCAAGAAACTCATTTCTTGCCATGCCACCCAGAAATACCATCAAAAAACCGGTGAGAGAATCACCGGAGCTAGTGCTGCACCTACGTGAATGGGCAATCATAGCTAGCAGTCTGGTTCGAGGTTCCCCACAGTATCTGAACACATCGCCCCTGATCACGACCCACTTGCTATTCTGGGAATGCAACACCCATGTCCTGGGTTAACAGAAATGGATCCACCGAAAGATCTTAAAGAACTTCCCTCAGTGCATCCCGCAATCCCAATGATCCAGGCGCAGTTTTCAAAACTCTCCCGTCTGGTGACAGATTTAGCCCTAGAAGTTCGAGGAGGGGGCAGACATCCCTTGCCCCCACATCCTCACTATGTTCCTAGGCAAACCGGTCATCCTGGCCACAAGTACTCCGGCGATAGTCACTCCACTGCAGAGTCTTCATCACCTCACGCCAACAAATCTAGGGGAGGTTCTTCTTCCAGAATTAATTTCTACCTAGACAAATGAATCGAAGAAATGGAAAAAATGATCAATGAAGCTTTCAAAAGCTAGAGTAATAATGTTATAAAAGAGCTCAACATACAGGATCCATCATTCAGCCAAGAAGTTCTTGAAACTCCACTCATGCCAAATTTCAGGATGCCACTTATCAAACCATATGATGGCTCGATGGATCCCCTGGATCAGTTACAGCTCTACAAGACCATCATAATGTTGCACCGACACTCTAATCCTCTCATATGTTAAGCCTTCCCCCTGACACTTGAAAAGGCCGCCAGTATATAGTACTCTGGATTGAAGCCGGGAAGCATCGGTACTTTGAAGGAGCTTAGCAATGCCTTTGCCTCACACCTCTTCAATAACAAAGGACCCAGGAAAACCTTAAAAAGTCTTTTCAATATCATTCAACATCAAAGGGAGGAACTCCAAGCGTATATCTCGAGGTTTAATGATGCTGCTTGGGAGATTCCTGACCTTGACCCCAATGTGCAGATACTGATGTTCAAAAATGGGTTAAGGTCTGGGATTTTCAACTCTAAACTCAACAGACGACCATCTAGAGATACGAGTGAGATCCTGGCTCGGACTGAGAAATATATGTTCACTGAAGATGATCAAGCCTTCCGAAAGGAAAAATAAAGGGGAACAGAGAAGAAAAGAAAAGATGATGGTGATTCTTGAGGTGTTGTGACCAAAAAACCCCATCACGAGGGTGGTTCTAAAACAGCCACTAGTTTTGAAAGCTTTACTCCGCTCAACGCCTTCAGGACTAATATCCTGATGCAGATCCAAGATAGAGAAATCCTTCAATGGCTTCCACAACCACTCCATCCCAATGGAAATCGAAGCAAATGGTGTCGATTTCATAGAAATCAAGAGCACGACACCGAGGAGTGCCATGCCTTTAAACAATAGATTGAATCCCTTATCAGCCGTGGTTACTTAAAAGAATTTACTGAACCATGGTGAGAAGAAACATACGAAGACCTCCGAAAAAAGCCTTGGATGTCCCTCCGACCAAAACCATCGAAAGCACCGAGCTACTAGAAGGAGTCCGAAGCTGAACCAGGAAAAGCATGGTGAAGAGAACCAAGATTTCACAATCACCAGAATTATCAAAACCATCTGTGGTGGACCAGCAGCTAGAGGTAACTCTGGACAAACCAGGAAAGCATACGTCAGGTTTGTGGCTTCTGTAAGCGGGCCTCATAAGTAAGTAAAGACAAATCAGACAATCTTTTTCACATATGATGATTTGAAAAGGGTACAGACCCCGCATGACAATGCTGTGGTGGTTTCCCTACTTATTGCCAACCATGATGTTAGGCGCATTTTAGTGGATAACGGAAGCTCTGCGGGCATTTTGTTTTATGATGCCGTTCAGAAAATGCAACTAAAAGACGACCAATTGAAACCGATCTCCACCTCGCTATATGGATTCTCAAGAGCCCCAATGTTCATTGAAGGAAGCATAGTTCTCCCGGTAACCGTAGGGGTGGCTCTACGGACCACCACTTTGTGCACTATTTTTCTGGTAATAAAGTGATCGTCATCATACATTGTGATCCTTGACAGACCTACGCTCAATGAACTAAAAGCGGTTGTGTTCATTTACCATCTAAAAATGAAGTTTCCTACTTACAATGGAGTGGGTGAAGTCAAAGGGAACCAACAAATCTTTAGGTCTTATTAACTAAATTCTGTGAGAAGAGAGAAAATGACTGAAACCTTGTCCCTTGAAACAGAAGACCTCAGGGATGAGATCAAGACCCCGTGAGGACAGCCCATAGAAGAACTGACCATCGTTTAACTTAGTGAAGACGCTTCCAAAACGGTCCAAATTGGCTCTGGTCTCCCCAAGGATCTCAAAGAATCACTTATCTCCCTCCTCTAGAGGAATCAAAACCTGTTTGCATGGTTAGCCTCTGATATGCCTAAGATCAGTCTTGAGGTCATCGTGCATTGACTAAACGTGGATCCGAACCACAAGCCAATTACTCAGAAGAAAATATCATTTGCCCTCGAACGACAAATCGCCATCAAAACTGAAGTCGATAAACTCCTCGCAGTCGATTTCATTCAGGATACAGACTATCCCGAATAGGTGTCCAATGTGGTGATAGTAAAAAATCCCAACAGCAAGTGGTGAATCTGCATTGACTTTACATACCTAAACAAAGTTTGTCCAAAATATAGTTTTCCCATGTTATGGATAGATCAACTGGTTAACACTACCTTAGGGCATGAGTTCATCAGTTTCATGGACGCCTACTCTGGTTATAATAAGATCCTTATGCATAAGTCTGACCATAAAAAATAGCTTTCATCACTGATCAAGGGTTGTACTACTACAAAGTCATGGTCTTCGAACTTAAAAACGTCGGGGCAACCTATCAGAGACTGGTGAACAAGATATTCCACAAGTAGAACGGGAAAAACATGGAAGCTTACATAGATGATATGTTGGTGAAAAGCATCGAGGCCAGAGACCATAACTCTGATCTGGAGGCCTTCAAAATACGCCGGTGCCACCAGATGAAGCTGAACCCTGCAAAATGTGCCTTCGGAGTCACCAGAGGAAAGTTCATCGGTTTTATGGTCACCCAAAGAGGAATAAAAGCTAACCCAGAAAAGATCGAGGTCATCTTAAATACGAATCCTCTCCGAACTATAAAAAAAGTACTGAGGTTAACCGGACATGTAGCAGTACTCAGCTGTTTCATATCAAAATTTGCAGAGAGATATTTCTCATTCTTCAGAGCCATCAGAAAGGCCAAGGATTTTATCTGGACTGAAGATTGTTGGAAAGCCTTTGAAGAGTTGAAGGAGTACTGGAGCTCTCCTCCACTTCTGTCCAAGCCTATCACGGGAGAAAAACTCTTCTTGTATCTGTCGGTTGGGCAAGAAGTAGTGGCCTCTATCTCGATCGAGGAAGATATGGGTTGTAATACCCGTGTTCTTAAAGTAAGGGTAAAAAGATAATTTGATAAATATTACATGAAATTAAAATAATATATACATGAAATATTTATTATTGAATGAAATAATTATTTTGAAAAAAAAGATGAGCTGGACGTTTGTTGTCACAAATGAAAGGAAAAAAAAAAAAAAGATCCAGGTGCAGCGTGGGTGGTTCAAAATAAGAAAGAAAAAAAAAAGGAGTTGGATGTTTGTTGTAACGTGGGTGGTTAAAAAGAAGAAAGAAAGAAAAAAGACAAAAGTAGGGACAAACACCTGGAAGTCCAGGTGCAGTCCCCACAATACATGTAAAATGCATGTAGGACAATTAAGGAAAACAAGCAGGAGAATGTAATCAGTGGAAAACGGTGCGGAGTATAAAAACTTAGTTTTTTTTTTGTTTTTGTTTTATTGTTCTTACCAAATCCCGTTTGGTTTTCTTTTTTCTTCAATTCGAATTTCTTAGCAAAAGTTATGAAGAAAATTTCTCCAATATTAGAGATAGCACAGTCATCTAATTTCAATAGTAAGACTTCATCATATTTGAGGTAAATTTTAAATAAGACTTATAACTAAATAATTATATTGTTTGAATTAAGTTATGACATAGTAAGATTTATGAAAGTTTATGATTAGGTGTTGGTGATCAGCAATCTCAAGAAATTGCTGAAAAGAGCATGAAAGGTAAGAAGGTGATCCACGGGTAGCTTTAAGTGCTACGTGGTGAGTTAGATTTACTTTTAATAATCGAAACCAATAAAAATATGAAATTATGATATTTGAATAAATGGGTAAATTACAATGATTTAATGATGTATTTTTTTGTTATATATGAAAATTGATTGATTTATTGATTAGGAATTGGAAAGTGTATTGAATATTAATTATATAAGAATTTATATTTTAAATAGGATGGACGAATGAAAAATATGTTGAGAAGTTTTATGAAATTTCTAAAAAATTTGATTGAAAAGTGGATATGATATATGAGGAGATAATTTAATGAATATGATAAGAATAGTAATTTTGAGAAGGAGCTAGATAGCTAAATTGAATGCTTGAATGTATACTTGTTTTCATATTATTACTCATATGCATAAAATAAAAGACCAGGAAGGCAGTTAGTCTGCTTATTTTCATATTACTGCTCACATGCAAAAAATAAGAAACCGAGAAGCCAGCCGGTCTAGCTGAAAATAAAAGATTGGGAAGTCAACCGATCTAGCTGAAAATAAAAGACCGAAAAAGCAGCCGGTCTAGCTAAAAACAAAAGGCCAGGAAGGCAACTGGTCTAGCTGAAACATGTCGACATGTGGGAAGACGTTCCCAAGTGAAAACATGAAATGATCTGATGAGAAAAAAAAAGATAATTTAAATTCATGCATTATATTTACTTTAAATATTGATTATTATTGATTGAGATGATAAAGTATCATTCTTGATTGTGAAATTTATTGATAGACAAATGAGTATCATAGAGAGACAAATATGATGAGAAAGAAATGTGAAAGTATGATATGACAAATTTTTTTTGATTGATTGATTATACGCTGTGAACCTCATAAAAAAGTAAATAATAATATAAAAATGATAATCTCAAGATGATTAAATATATGAGAAGAAAAATTGATATGTTTGATGATTAATTTAAGATGAGATTGATAAATGGTTGAAATTATAATAGGATGTTATTATTGATTTATATGAGATAATAGATGAATGAATATGGAAATATTATTTGAAAGATTGAATGATTATCTGTGAAGAAATAGATGATTTATAATGGTAAATTTGAAACGCTTGAATTATAAGATGTGACCGGAAGTATATAATCTGGAAGGAGGATGATGATGTATCTTCTCTGAGAAGAGTTAAGGATTGGATGAAATTTTTTATTTCAGTTGATGTATTTTTGTATTGTTTTATATATGTGTCGTGCTGGGATTTCAAAATATGACGACACCATCTCAGGGGTGGCCAACTTGGGATAGGTCGTTATATGGGTATTCAGAAATCCCTATACTACGTCAGCAAGGTTCTCTATGATGCAGAAGTAAGCTACCTCCCAATAAAAAAGATGGCATATGCTCTCTTAATTTCAGCTCAGAAACTCTAACTGTATTTCCAAGCTTATACTATCGTCCTTTTGACAGACCAGCCTCTGAGACAAGTGCTTCATAAGCCAAAAATTTCAGGGAGAATGGTCAAATGGTCCATAAAGCTCGAAAAATTCGATATTCGGTATAACCCTTGAAAGGTCATCAAGGCTCAAGCCTTAGTAGACTTTATCGTAGAAACAATGCTCATTACTGATCCAATCGAAGTACCGAAACTAGAAATGGCCAAACGAACTCTGTAATGGACTCTCCATATAGATGGCTCCTCTAACAATGCTGAAAGTGGGGCTGGACTCATCCTTTGTAGCCTTAACGGGTTCACTATTGAATATGCTTTAAGGTTCGAGTTCAAAGATTCCAATAATGAGGCCGAGTACGAGGCGTCACTTACCAGGATGAAACTGGCAAAAACAATGGCCACTAAAGTCTTCGACACCTATATTGACTCCTAGTTAGTAGTAAATTAGATGAACGATGAATTTGAAGCTAGAGGCGAAAGAATCTCTCAGTATCTCAAGAAGGCCAGAGAACTCGTCACAACATTCAAAATATTTCAAATAACGCAGGTTCCTTGGATAAAGAATTAGAAAGCTGATGCGTTGTATACCATACTTACCCAAGTCGTCTACCCTGAGACTCTCGCCAGCCCAAGCATTAATGAAGTACTTGTTTTATCGGTAACCAAGGGGGAAACATGGGTAGACCTAATCCTCCAGCATTTACGAGATGATTAACTCCTTGAATAGAAAAATGAAGCTAAAAAACTTATCTCCCATGCCTCATGGTATGCAATTGTGGATGGACAACTGTACAAGAAAAGCCTCACCATGCCTTATTTGAAATGCCTTGGGCCTACCAAAGTTGACTATGCTCTTCGAGAAGCTCACAAAGGTATATCGAAAACTACCTCAGAAGTCGAGCGTTGGGCTTCAAGATACTTTGTCAAGGATACTATTGGCCCAAGATGCAGAGAGACACCGTAGAGCTAGTTAATAAATGCAAAAATTGTCAGCATTACTCATTTGTACCACAAAAGGCCGCCAAATCTCTTTACTTAGATCACCAGCCCACTTCCCTTCGCCATGTAGGGAATGGAAATCCTTAGCCCTTTCACCGGAGCACCAGTTCAAAGAAAACACCTTATCATGGCAATAAATTATTTCACTAAGTGGGCAGAAGCTGAACCACTCGCTAGTATAACCGATCACAAAGCTCGAGGTTTTGTTTGGAAGTCAATAGTATATCGATTCGGCATACCCTAAGTATTAGTCACCAATAACGGCAAACAGTTTGATAACACTTGGTTCAAAGCATTCTGCGAAAAACTTCAGATCGAGCATCAATTCTCTTTAGTAGGGTATCCACAAGCTAACGAGCAAGCCGAGGTAACCAATGTACGCTCTTGTAGGGCATCAAGAAAAGATTAGATGAGGCCGATAAGCAATGGATTAACCATTTTCCAAACGTACTTTGGGTTTACTGCACCACCGCTCGAACCCCCACCGGAAAAACTCCATTCTTCATGGCTTATGGTTTCGAAGCAGTCATCCCATTGGAAATCGGGGTGCCCTCGTTACAGGTGTAGAACTTCGAACAAACCAACAACGAAGAAATCTTATGGATGAATACTGTTCTTATCGAGGAAGCCCGAGACAAAGCTCAGATCCAGCTAGCCACTTATCAGCAAAGAGTAGCTAGGTACTACAACTCTCGAGTCCGAGAGACGAATTTTAGGCTACATGATCTGGTACTGCGAAAAAAAACGAAGTATCCCATTCTCGAGAAATGAGAAAGCTCCTACCTAATTGGGAAGGTCTGTACCACATCAAGAGAATTCACTGAGCTGGCACGTTTGAGCGTGAAGAGTTGAGTGGCAAGCCTGTAGCTCAAACTTGGAATGCAAAGAATCTCCGTAAATTCTATCAATAGTGTACTCGCAAAAGTTCTCCTTCGAGTTTTACACTTTACTTGTTTCGTTGATTTGACTTGTGAAATATCCCAGTTATCAATGAAAGAACATTTTGTTTTCACAACATTCTACTCGTAAGGCAGGCTCCCTAGCACCAAGACTAAGGTCCAAGACCTTTACCCCTCGGACTCCCTCATCAGTAAATTAAAAATTGTAGAAGGTAACAGATGGGAAAGATGACAGTTTCATTAATAAAAAATACATGTACAAATCAATAGAGTAGTTTTCGTATCAACTATTACGCTCTATAGATCTTCAAGGAGACTATACGAAGTACTATTTTAAGTAAGATGTTGAATACATATCAGATCTTTCAACAAACAGAGTGTATGTGGGTGAAGATGGTATCTTATTTTCTTCGGTGGTTTGCTGATCAAACTCTAGAAGTTCAAGGAAACTATCATGGTACTTGAAGTGGTCTACTTCACCAGGTAAGCCAAATCATCATTTACAGACAAAGTTATCTGGCTTCATGAGACCTAAATGCCATCTTACAACTTCGACACCAATATCAACTCAGCAGGTGCCTTGGTTGAAATCGAATTTTCTAAAGAAGGTAGATGACATTATTCCATTTGGCAAAGTCCATGTAAAACAAGCTGACATTAAATAACAACAAAGAGCAAGTGTAGTCAAATAATAATTCAGCAAATAGGGGTGTCAATGTTGATTATTTTCATTCGCCATGCTCCACAAAACTCGATTTTATTCACTTTGAAGGTATAACTTTTGCAAAATAAGGGAAGGAAATGAGATCCTCTCCACTTCCGCTTTTGTGTTGGCCTATTAGGAAAGCTAAGGTGTGCAAGAGCTCGGTTGATAATAAGAATGCATATGAAATAAAGGATACCATTTTTTTATGATTCCAAGTTTAAAAAAGTGGGTACGAATGCTTTTAGGTTAGTTTTGCCTTTTTTATTATTTTTTTATGACTTTATTTGGTTGCTACAAAAGTGTCGGAAAAATAAAGAATTTTGAATAACAGATAGTGCCTAAAAAACTATTTAGCTTTGTTTAGGTTTTTTAAAAACCAGAAAAAAGTAGAAGTTAATGTTTAAACATTTCTTTTTCTAAACTCTTATGAATCACGTAGTGCACTAATTTTATATCTTGATTTTTTTAAAATACTAGGTGGTATCTAGTTGGGTGAATTAAATCTATTATTTTTAATCAAGTTATTTTCTTTTTTGACTTCTCTTTGATAAATTTCATTAGAGATTGATATGATGAAGTAAAGCTTTTCAAAATTGTTGCTTGGTGAAGACTTGCAAGGTTAAAGTAAAGGAATCTGCACAGCTTTAGCTATCTCTAATGCCATCACAAATTTCTTTGATACTTTATCCCTCTCTATCCATATACTCTTTGTGCGTCTCTGTTGAATATATAAACCAAATTTATATATTTACAATGTAATTTTAAGCTATTATTGTATAAAGTTATTGAGAAACTTTGAAGATTAGAACCATTATTTCATAAGAAGAAATTAATTTGAGTAAGAGAAATAGAATACTTCTTTGTGTTAGTATCACTTTGTTGAATTGATACCCTCCTCACAATCAGTGTTAGAATTCTTTTTCTTTTCCTCTTTGGTGGGTGATCATTATTTTCATGTTAATTATGATTTTTGTAATATCGTTATTAATATAGATTTGAAGTTGAGATCAACGGCTTCCTGGGTTTTTTTTTATTTTTTATACTCTCTCTCTCTCTCTAATTAAAAAACAAATTGGTAAGGTTGTTGAAATTTAGATGCATAGAGAGAAGACTGCACAATAAGCATTTAGAGATGTTGCTCATAAAAACCACTTGTCATAAAAACAACATGAGCTTGAAACTATCTTGCATTCTTCTAATTCTTATATTTCACATCAAATATAAAACAGCATCGGCATTCAACTAGTTAACCAAAGAGAATTTTGCCATTACTTCTATTTTTCCATTTTCAATCTTTATCATATACATGCTAAAAAGTTTGATCCTTTTTTTTTTTCTTATCTTAATTTCTTTTCTCCCCACTTTGCACACAAAAAACTTATTTTTGTACATGTGTAAACACGATTAAAGTGTTGAGCTTGTTGGTCCAAAAAAATGCGCACACACGTTGATTGTTGATGGACTAACATTTGAAGTGTTTAATTAATATTTTTGTAACAGTATTTAATTGTTTTTTTTGTGGCTAAGTTGTAACAGTGTTTAATTAATTGTTTGTTAGACTTTAATTCTAATCCATCATAGAAGAGCAACCATTATTAAGAACGTTTAGGCCAAGTTATGGAGTATATAATAAGTGAGCTTTGATGGACATTTTAATTTGTTTTCTCAATAAAAAAGTAAAGAATCATGATGCCGCATATGGATAAAATTGCTCCATCTCTAAATTAAGGCTTAAATGCAAAAATCCTCCAAAGTTTAAGGTTAAGAGACTTTATCCCTTGAGTTTGGCAATTTAATCCATGAGTTTTACGAATTAGAACAATGTATCCTTTTCACCATATTCTGACCATAATTCGATCAAAAGATCACTGAAAATTTTAAAAAAATTATTAACGTTACCACGTGAATTCCTATAAACAAAAAAATCCGGCTTTCCTATCCCGGCTCTCAAACCCTTCTCTCTCTCTCTCTCTCTGCCTTTCAAACCCATCTCTCTCTCTCTCCTTAAGCTCTCTCCCTCCCAACTGGGTCAAAGCCGAGCTCTTCCCTATGAGCTGCTTGTGCAAAAGAAACCCATAAGCTCTTATGGTGTGTAATTTCTAGATTTTGATCTCATCATAGGGAAGAGGATGCCGGCCCTGTCGCCTTGACTTGCTGCGTAGATGCTGCCGTTGCGCCTCCCCTTCACCGGCTTAGCTGAAATGGGTCTCACCAACTGATTTTAGTAGAAAAGAAACAGAGACCATGATACAAAAGCTGAGAGTTCAGATTGACATGTCGTCAATGAAAAAAAGTTCCATCAGGTCGCATAAGCTGCCATTAAACTCCATCAAATACTGAAGTTATTAAATTTAAAAGGCGTTAAAGCAATCTAACAACAGATTGCATGCTAGATATACCAATTGAAAGTACCCTTTTTTTTCTCTATAAGTACCAATTGAAAGTACATTTTATTTTTCTATAAGTACCAATTGAAAATACTTTTATGAGCTCTATTATCTTCATAAGGGTATCCACTCCCCTGTAAAACTCTCATTTCCCCAGATCCAAAACCATAATGTCTCTTTTATCTTCATAGCTTAGTTAATTAAATTAGCTACTGCATAATTTTGTTTGGTCTTGGTTCCTTTTTTTTTTTGTTGTGAATAAGAGAAGATGATGGGCTCTGAGAACAATCATGGCTTTGAAGAGGCCGCCCAACTCTACTCATCGCGAGAGGAAATGGAAAATCTTGTTCTCTTGGACGACGACGAGCCATTGACCAACGAAGGTAACGGTAAATCGCCCTCAAATTATCGTAGCGTCATGTCGTTGCTCGCCGAATCGCACCACCCTCTCTTTCCGCCGATCCTCATTACCCCGGCCGACTTCGATCAGCTGCTCTCGTCCCCACCGTCACCACGACAACTCCTACATCGAACCCCCGTCCTACGCCGACACTAGAGATGAACTCGCTCGGTCTCAAGTATTTAGTTGAGGGGCTAACAGAGGAGACTCGTGCAGATTACTGGGAACTGACCGCCGCGGCAATCCATGATGAGTTGGGAGGGAGAGTCTAAGGAGAGAGAGAAGGGTTTGAGAGACACAGCGAGGTTTAAGAGCCGATTTTTTTTTTTGGCTTTTTTGGCACACGTGTCATAGGTAAAATAGGAGCTGATGTGGCAAGTTTAATAATTTTTAAAATTTTTCAGTGACCTTTTGATTGGATTGTGGTCGGAATACCGTGAAAGGGACACGTTGCTTTAATTTGTGAAACTTGGGTTAAATTGTTTTTTCGTAAAATTCAAAGGTAAAGTGTTACCTGACCATAAGCTTGAGGGGATTTTTGCATTTAAGCCCTAAATTAATTACTGTACTTTGGTTCTCATAATGTCTCCTAAACGTTAAGCAGCTATTGACTATAGATGATACAGAGAAAACATGAGAGAAAAAAAAAAGATTGGTATATCGATATTGAGATAATTAGAAAGTAAAAATTAAAATTTATTATTTTTTCTCTCATTTTTCATCAATAATTTTTAATATATAAAAAATTAAAAAATCAATCATCCCATAATTCCATCTCTCATATTTTCTCTCATTCAATTAGAACTTTAATCTCTATCTTTAGCTATCTCATATTTGGAACTTTTGTTTGCTTTGTTCCAAAACATTGTCTTGTACTTACATATTATTGGCTTATGGACACCATGGTCTCATGGATGTGCTAAAATACCCCAATGCAATGCAAGTTCACTGACACAACCCTTTTGCTTTGTGGACTAGTGTCACAGGGCTCTATGACACAAATTTTACTCACTGAGATCACACTTACGTCAATCAATTCCAAACATATTGTGGACAAAAATTTAAAAATGTAAAAAAAAATAAAAATACTATAAACCCATGCAATTACAGGAAAATTCCCAACTTTCTATCCCTATGAACAACTAGCTATTGTAAACATAAAGAAGCCGCCGAGCAATACATGTAAATTGGATTACCCACTTGTAGATCCCATAGATTTGTTCGCTCTTCACCATGAGCTCTCACATCACTCGTGGGTTCATATATATTCAGTATTTTTTTTAGCATATCTATATATCTACATACTACTAAAAATTGAACCCATTGGGGGGAAGGATGAGATCTGGACACATGAAAACCTAATAAAGATTTTGTGTTGTTTGATTTTAGTCCCATTCTTTGAAATGTTTTCAGATGCACCTCAAATTTTGCAAAATAAAAATTGAATCTATTTAGGGAGGGATGAGAGTTGGACAAGTGGCAACTTAAAGAGGATTTTGTGTTGTTTGCATTTTAGTCATAGTCTTTTGTATTTCAGATAGAACTTTAGCTTAGTAAAATTACTAAAATACTCGAAATCAAATATTTATTTATAAAATAACCCTAATGATCATTATTTCTAATATATTCAAGTCATTGATAAATTATTTGAAGTTCTCATTTGAAAAAAGATCCTAATCACCTATTGATTAATTCTAATCTCAAATTTTTGAAATACAACTGTGTTAATGATATAGATATAATCTTCTTGCATTTCATAAATTATAATAAGATTATTTATTTAAATTGTAAAAATATTATCAAATATCGTAATTATATACTTATCTTTAAAAATTCATTATAACTTTAACTTCAATTTGGATTAAACAAAAAATTTACATAAATTTTTAGCAATATATTTTGAACAATGATAGAGGGAAAACAAATCAATTATCGCCACATGGTTATCAATTACAACCACCATAACTTATCCTATTTTAAATTTGATTACATCAATCTCAGTAATTCAAAAACCCATTGACATTATTAATATATATTCTCTAAAACCAAACCAACACTAAACAAACTAATTTATTAATTAAAAAGTTACATTCTAATTATATTTTTCTAAAATAATTATATTTTTATAATTATAAAAGGAATAAATTAATCAAACATTAAAAAATATTAAAATAAATATTCCATTTTTTAAATGGGTGAATGAAGACAAAACAAGAAAAAAAAAAACTCTTATAATACACATTAATTAAAATACTACACTGCCATTCAGGAAAAGAAAATCTCATATAAAATAAATAATTTTGCTCCTCTCAAATAGAGTAGATAAATAATAATATTAGTTTACAAAAGTATTTCTAACCAAGTTTATCTAAATAATAAGTAAACAAAAATAACCATTAATCTGAATTTTTTTTTGTCAGCTTTTTGTTAAAGATTATAATATTATTGAGATAACAAAAAGTATTACATTCTCGATTATTTTGTTGATATGGTTTTGCAAAAATCAATTTGTTTCGCTGACACATTCTTTCAATTATGTTGCAAATTAAGTCAATAACTTTTAAATTAATATTTATCATATCAAGTTAAATAAATTCGGATACTTTGAGATTATAAGTTTGATTTTTCGTATCAATTGTTACATGAATGAATATAGTTTAATTGATAATCACTATACATAAATAAAATTTGTGTTGCAACTTAAAAAGAAGGTAGCTATATTATTATTAGTTATATCTTATATCACTCTAAATTTAAAACAATTTATTCATTACTTAGTCTATATCCGCAGCAACGTGCGAGTTCTTCGACAGTATATGCTCATAATTAATTGACCGAAGGCAATCAGATCCTATCAGCCTTCGCTAATTGAGGCATCTTTGAACTCTTCATACTAAACCATTTTCTAATTCCCACTTTCTCTCTGTTGAACGAGTCTTGTGAAGTCTCTCCCTTCTCGCTAATAGATAGCATGATTATAGGATTTAGTTTATATATTCCAATATATCAGCTCTTGTATTTATCCTTTACTACCAATATATTAGCTCTTGTATTTATCCTTTACTGTTATTATTTCCTTGTATATCGAACTGTATATTTCTTTGCCTATATATATGGCACTATTAGGGCGACGAAAATATATTGATCCTTTCACTGCTTCATATTTCTCTTTATCCTCATCATGTCCGGCGAAAATAATCTCGTTGTCGCTCCGGTCAGATCTGATCCTTACGCTATCCATCACTCTGATAGCCCTTCCACTGTCCTCGTTATGCCTCTTCTAACGGGTGATAATTATGGCTCTTGGAATCGTGCCATTACAATGGCATTACGGGCTAAGAGTAAATATGGCTTCGTCGACAGGTCGTTACCGATGCTGAATGAAGAAAGTGACATCGCCAACTGGGAACGCTGCAACGATCTCGTCGACAGCTGGATACTCAACTCTGTCTCCCCAAAAATAAGGCCAAACATTCTCTATGCTGACACTGCTACTGAAAAATATGGACAGATCTCAAAGAGCGTTTCTCTCAGTCCAATGCGCCCAAGATATATCAGCTGAAACACTCCATTTCTGCTCTGAAACAGGAAGGTATGATTGTTTCCTTGTATTTCACTCAGCTCAAGTCCCTTTGGGATGAATTAAGCAGCATTATTTCAATTATTCCGTGCACATGCGGCAATGGAAAATGCATTATTGAGCAGCAAAATCAGGATCGTGCCATGGAGTTCCTTCAAGGGCTCCATGATAGCTTATCTGCAGTACGGAGTCAGATCCTCCTAATGGAGCCTTTCCCGACCATTCAACGCATCTACAACCTCGTGCGTCAAGAATAAAAACAACAAGAGTTGAATGTTCGATCGGCTCCCGCTGTCGAGTCTGCTGCTTTTCAAGTTTCAAAGCCACCATATTGTGGCCCATCGAAGAGGCAACGTCCTTTTTGTGATCACTGCAATTGGCACGGCCATATACTGGAGAAGTGTTATCAACTGCATGGTTTTCCAGACAACAAGGCAAACGGACCGAACCAGGGTCATCTTATCTCGCTGCACCGACCACTCAACTGACGTCCGATCAGTACAACAAGTTGCTTGCTCTTATAGCGAAAGACGAGACTGGTGGACCTTCGGCCAACTTAGCAGGTACAGTTCTTTCTTGTATTTCTTCTTGTTGGATCATTGACTCTGGTGCATCTAACCACATATGTACGTCGCTATCATCTTTTTCTTCTTATACTTCATTACAAAAACATGTCTCTGTTCAACTATCCGATGGCTCATATGCATCGGTGACTCACATTGGAGTTGTTAAATACTCTCATTCACTTATTTTTGAGGATGTCTTTTATATTCCATCCTTCAAATTCAACTTATTGTCTATCTCATAATTAACAAAGCAACTTAATTGTGAAGTAATTTTCTTTGCATCTCAATGTCTTTTTCAAGACTGTGTAACGAAGAAGATGATTGGTCGGGGTAGTCTTCAACATGGCCTCTTCTACTTGGATGACGTTCCTCATTTAAATTCTGTTTTTCATTTCAACTTCCAAAAAAAATTGACCTCTGGCATTCACGCCTTGGTCACCCTTGTAATTCTCGTTTTCAATTTCTTGTTAAGAATTTTCTGGATATTTCCGCTAATAAATATTTTATGTGTGATGTTTGTCCACAAGCTAAGCAATCTCGTGATTCTTTCCCGTAAAGTGTATCTCGTTCTTCTATGTGTTTTGAATTAATTCATGTTGATATTTGGGGACAGTTTTCTGTTCCCTCCAAGAATGGCTCACGTTTCTTCTTAACTATTGTGGATGATTATTCAAGATGCACTTGGATTTATCTAATGAATAACAAGTCTCAAACTTTTCATATGATCACACATTTTTGTAATCAAATTAATCGGCAATTCAAATTATCAATCTCTGCTATACATTCCGGTAATGGTGGTATTTTTATTCCACAACTTCAAGTCCTTAGATCCGACAACGGTGCCGAGTTTCTTTCATCAACCTTTCAAAATTGGTTTCACTGTCATGGAATAATCCATCAACGAAGTTGTGTCTCCACTCCACAACAAAATGGGATTGTGGAACGCAAGCACCGTCACTTACTCGACGTTGCTCGCTCATTACGGTTCCAAGCTAACCTTCCCCTCTCATTTTAGGGAGAATGTATTCTTGCTGCTGCGTTTCTCATAAATAAACTACCAGCGCCCATCCTCAATTTCAAATCTCCACATGAAATATTATTTGGAAAACCTCCTTCCTATTCTTCTTTACGCGTCTTTGGTTGTTTATGTTTTGCCAAAAACATGCGTATTAAACATAAATTCGATGCTCGGTGCAAACCTCACATCTTTGTTGGTTATCCTTATGGCCAGAAAGGGTATTGCATTTACAACCCTTCTACTCATCGCATAACAGTCTCGTGTGATGTTATTTTCCATGAATCCATCTTTCCGTATCGGGATATTTTGGACTCTCGTCCTCGTGAACTTTCCATTACACCTCTGGATGATGAATGCCTTATCTCTCCATCACCACCATCTTCTATCTTATCTCAGCATAATTCATCAAAACCAATTGATATTCCTTCCGCTCTTCCTACTGATGATAATGTTTGGTTACCAAACGAGTCTTCTTCTTGTCCAATTCCCGCAGCAATCGTAGATTCTGATCGCTCTAAGAGAATTCGGTAACCACCATCTTATCTGAATGATTATGTATGCACGGTTGCTCCTTCATGTACTTCTTTTCCTTTAGCCAATTATTTCTCTTGGCACAACTTGAGTTCTTCTCATTGCTCATTTATGTCAAATGTTGTTGATAATAATGAGCCTCAGACTTATTCTCAGGCTGTTTGCTCTTCCGTTTGGCGTGACGCCATGTCCGCCGAGCTTCGTGCTCTCGAATCCAACAACACGTGGTCTATTTGTTCCTTACCACCAGGTAAGACACCCATTGGTTGTAGATGGGTCTATAAGATCAAATATCGTTCTGACGGATCTATAGAACGACATAAAGCACGCATAGTCGCTAAGGGTTACACACAAATCGAAGGAGTTGATTACCATGATACTTTTGCTCTGGTAGCCAAATTAGTTACTGTTCGTCTTCTTCTTTCTATTGCTACCATTAAAAATTGGTCTCTTCACCAACTAGATGTCAATAATGCATTTCTACAAGGTGATCTTTATGAAGAAGTTTTCATAAAACTTCCCCAAGGTCTTTCTCACCACAATGATAATCGTGTTTTCAAGTTGCATAAATCTCTTTATGGCCTTAAACAAGCTTCTCGTCAGTGGTTCTCTAAATTCTCTTCCACTCTAATCCGTCGTGGTTTTCGTCAATCCATTTCTGATTACAGTCTTTTTACGTATATTCATAATGAAATCTCTATATTTGTTCTTGTTTATGTGGATGACATTATTATCACGGGTAACAATGATGCTTTTATTTCAAGTACAAAACAATTTCTTGCCAAATCCTTTTCCATTAAGGGGCCTCTACGTTATTTTCTTGGGATAGAAGTCTCTCGTTCTAAAAAGGGCTTATTTTTATGTCAATGCAAGTATACTCTTGACATTTTGAGTGATTTGGGTATGCTCGGATCTCGTCCATCCCCATTTCCCATGGAACAACACCTTCACCTCCTTCCAGACGACGAAAACCCCTTTCCTGATCCGTCACTTTATCGACGCCTCATCGGTCGCCTCTTATACCTTACTGTCACTCGTCCTGATATTCAATATGCTGCCAACAATCTTAGTCAATTTTTACAAAATCCTCGTTCTTCTCATCTCGATGCTGCCCACCAAGTCCTTCGTTATCTTAAAGGCTCTGTTGGTAACGATCTTTTTCTCTCTGCCTCTAGTTCTCTTTCTCTCGTTGGCTTTGCTGACTCTGACTGGGCTGGTTGTCTCGTCACTCGCCGCTCTACTACTGGTTATTTTACAATGCTTGGTTCTAGTCCAATCTCTTGGAAATCGAAGAAACAACCTACTGTTTCTCGATCCTCTGCTGAGGCTGAATATCGTTCTCTTGCTGCGCTTACCTCTGAAATACAATGGCTTCATTCCCTCTTATCTGAACTTGGTTTCCCACCGTCCGCACCAATACCGATACATTGCGATAACCAGCCTGCCCTTCAAATTGCCGACAATCCTGTCTTCCATGAGCGTACTAAGCACATTGAAATAGATTGCCACTTCGTTCGGGAAAAGATTCTCTCTAGACTTATCTCTCCTTCCTATCTCCGCTCATGTGACCAGCTCGCTGATATCTTTACCAAACCACTCGGTGCCAACACTTTTCAACGACTACTTAGCAAGTTGGGCGTGCTTGATATTTCTCTCCCAGCTCCAACTTGACGGGGGGTGTTGAACGAGTCTTGTGAAGTCTCTCCCTTCTCGCTAACAGATAGCATGATTATAGGATTTAGTTTATATATTCCAATATATCAGCTCTTGTATTTATCCTTTACTACCAATATATCAGCTCTTGTATTTATCTTTTACTGTTATTATTTCCTTGTATATCGAACTGTATATTTCTTTGCCTATATATATGGCACTATCATGAATACAAAAAACTAAGTTTCAACCGTATTTCTATTCTTTCACTTTCTCTTTCTCTCTTGTTAAGTCATGCATGCGCATGATGCATTTACCCGTCATTAAATATTTTGAATTAGTTGGTCTTTATGGAAATAATTATTGATTTTACTTCAGAAAATTTTGTGATGATGAAGAAAATGGAGTAATTGGCAGTTCTGATACGTTTTGTGCATTATCATCCGAAAAATAATTATATTCTCACTCATATTAGGTGATTGCTAGGGTGTTTTTGCTAAAATAAAGTAATTTATTCTCACTCAAAAGGAGGCGCTAAATTCATAATGTTTTTCTCCCTATCCACCACAAAAAATGTCTTTTAGTGTTTTAAAAACTTATTTTACCCTTCCCTACACTTATTTGCCTGGCAGCATCACGAACTTCTGGCTTCTCAATTCTTCTCTTTTGAATAATTTCCAAAGCAGCACCCACAATTGACTTGGAGTAGGGCTTCTTGGTGGCACATCGTGGCCTCTTGGGCAATGTCCCGAACATGACAAGGTAACAACCATCAGTTAAACTGATATTGTGAACCACAATTCTAGCAAACAGAGAAGTAGCTATTTTTCATACAATCAGCATACAAGAGAGATGGTGGTGGGTTGACTTATTAAAGAAGACGTCCAAGTTTTGATTCGGAATTTTTTCATTTATTTGGATTTGGTGCTTTTTTGTGGAGATACCATCTGAAAATGATCGAAAATATCAAATCGCCACGACCTTCATCATGACCAATTTACTTTTTTGATAATTTTTAAATTGAATTGCTGCAATCATTGAGCTCTTCTAACTTGAACTGGTGACCATAATCTTTGAAGATCCACTCCATTCACCACCAGAATCATCGTCAATGACTTGCAAAACAAAATTTTTCGATATACAAAATCTAACGACTTTTGCTTTGAACCGTCACAATCATCGCGATTGTCTACCTCATACGACCTTAACTTAAGAAGTTCATTTCCATTCACCGCCTTGTCCTCCAGCGGTATGGTTTATTTATATTTTTTATAAAAAAAAAATTATGCTGCTAAGAAAATAGAGAATTTGGAAGAAAAAAAAGAAGAAAGAAAAATGAGGTCTTTGTTTTGTCGTCTTTTGGAAAAAGGGCAAAATTATCTTTTAAAATGCTAAAATACAACTTTTGTCGTGGATAGGAAGAAAAACGCGCCTCCCTAAAACAAACTACTTTGTTTTTCACCAATTAAGTCTTGGACACCACCCTCGTGTTGATAAGAGGCTTAATTAATCCTAAGCCATCATAGACCATATCAAGCATACCAAAAACAAGAATCAATACTAAAATTTATAATATACATACATATGCAGATATGCTGATATTCACACACTTCAATGGAAAGTATGTTTACTATATTTCTATAAAGAATGTACGTATATACATACTTTTATTCCCAGCCAAAAAAATTATAGAATTCTGTTTAAAAAAGAAGAAAATAAGTGAGAAAACAAAAAAAAAAAACAGAAGTCAAAAAGGGAAGTAAAGTCTTTAATACATATAAATTTTGATTATAAAATTATTCCCACTTATACATATTAAAATTTAAATAGTCTAAATCTATATGAAAAATGTGTTGCAATCTTTATTTCATAATTTTTACTGTAGAGGAATTGAACTCTCATTTTAATACCAATATACTTCCTCTTGTGCTAAAAATATATCACCAAAACTTTTCATGGGGTTTAACTTCTCATTTCTCTATTAAAACTCTTGTTCTTTGAAAAGTTTGTTATATGATCGATCAAATTCAAAGAATTGGAGACTCGAAAATCATAGTACTACCATTTTCGAGCAATGGGTTAGCGGAGGAAAAACAATTAGTAAAGAAGAACTTTGATATTTCATTCGGATTTTCGACGATTCAATCACTCTCATTAGAATCTCTTTTCTCCATAAAATTTCAATCTTTATCAAAATTTTTGAAAGGAAAATAAAGTTTATCTTGTGTGGAATTAAATACAATAATTCTTAAGAAAAACTCAAGCATGGTGTAAGATACAACTGTGTTTTGCATTGAAAACAAACAATTAAAAAACTTATATATATATATATATATATATATATATATATATATATATTATATGGTCGTCCAATCGTATAATTAAGGAATATTTTATCATTAAAAATATCCCATCAGTTTTTGAGTTGTATTTTTTACCCAAGTTAATGGCAAGAAATCTGTGAGGTAGACCCTAATCATCGGGTGTGTTGTTCAAATGGAGAAATAGATAGTAATCATGATTAAAACTTAAATATGAATTTATATCTTACTAACAACAGAACGATCAAAAAAAATAATGGCAAACTACACTACTTGGTAGGAGTAATATCTACGCAACATAGACGCGACCAGTTTAAATACGAGGGGACGTTAAAAAAAGACAGACCGAATTGTTAGGCGAATAATGAGCGTTGGTCGTTACCAATTCCTACCTGTTAACAGCTTCAATTTCGACGATAACCACAAACAATTGCTCCTAATACATTTTTGATTTCTTTCTTTCCTCGGAATTGAATTCCTTCTTCTTCTTTTTCTTCGGATAAATATATACAAAAATATAAATATAATAGGAGCGATCAAAATTCAAATCACATTCCTCGTAGGATCGAAGAAATACCTGAATACCACCATCATTATCAATCAGTCAATCGAATTAGAATCAAGGAATGAGACAGGAAAGGAGATCGACGAAGATGAACGGAAGGATATCGAGAATAGGGAGTTATGCGATTGCATCGTCGTTAAGGGACCACCACCAGCAACCCTGCATTACCTGCACCACCTTCAACATCCTCGCCCCCATTTACAAGCGCCTCTCCCATAAGGTTTTCCTTCTTTTTCCTTTCTTCCTTGTATGTATGCATTTCTATTTTGACTTTGTTCATTTTTTATGCGTCTTGTTGGTTGATGCTCTTGTTGTGTTCGTTTCAATGCAGGATCAAAGTCGCCGGGAAAGCGATTACAGAGGATATTGGCTGGTTAGAAATCATAGGATTTTAGATTGGTTGCTGTATGAAAGATCTTCTATTATTTGTCTCCAGGTTTATTTCCTTTCTTTTTTATTTTCCTGCATTTCTATGTATGAATCACAGAATTTTGAATTGCTTCTGTTCATGACCTTATGTTTCCATACTATCCTAGGAGTAATTAATAAAGGTTTACGTCTATTTCCTTTTTTCTGGAATGAATTTGGACAGGAGTTTTGGGTAGGAAACGAAGAGCTTGTTAATATGTATGAAAAAAGACTTGGGGATGCTGGTTATCTCAATTACAAGCTTGGACGCACCAACAACCGTGGGGATGGTATCTTTCTCCTTCCTTATATTTCAAAATTATTCTAAGGGCTAAAATGTTTGGATTAACCAATTTAATTTTAACCGCATTGTTGGAATCTGCCTTTGTATCGGCCTGCCAGAGTTGCATATATGATCGCATGTCACCTTATTTTTTGAATTCTCTTTTAAATCTAGTGTTTGTTAACATCGCTCCCTGCTAAATGCTTTAATTCTGTGGATTTGTCAATTGATATGTACTATAGGAGGAGGCCTATAATTAAATTTTTCTCCCTTTTTTAAAAGTAAAAGAGAACAAATAAAAAGATTAATTTGATTAAGAGAAACATTGTCTCTTTATCATAGAAACAGTGTTTCCTTTATCCGGTGATATTGACATCGAACATTCATGATTACACCCTTTTAATCATGCTATGTGTACTAGTGTTAACTTTTCTGCTACAGTGATAGTCTTCAGTGATATTTTAGATTAACTGTCTTATGGCTGCTAAAGAGAAAAAGGTGTGATGCCCAATGGTTAGTATACAGTACCGTCTTATTGGAAGATATACGAATATTATTTTCAGTACTTGAATGATAAACAAATAAAATCATCAATTCCTGTTTAAACAACTTTTTCTAGTTGCTTCCATCTCAAGTACCATGTTTTTATTTGATCTTTTAGGTTTGCTGACTGCCGTGCACAAGGACCATTTCAAAGTTCTTAACTATCGGGAGTTACTCTTCAATGATTTTGGAGACCGTGTTGCCCAGTTGTTACATGTTGAATTAGCTTTTCCCTTTTCACAATGCAAAAACAATGACATTCGACAAGAAGTTCTCATTGTGAACACCCACTTATTATTTCCTCATGATTCGAGTCTATCTATAGTACGATTGCAGCAAGTAAATTCATCTTCCATTTTATAATTTCTTTTCATTATTCTTCTCGACAATGATTGTTTATTCTGTCCATATTACCACTCACCATTTCTTATTTTGACCTTTATAGCATGAAATCTTATAACAGGTCTATAAAATCCTGCAATATGTGGAAGCCTATCAGAAAGAATACGATCTCAATCCTATGCCTATTATACTTTGCGGGTAAATATATAATAAGATAACTTACATTGTGATAGATTTTTTGCTCTTGTGGAACAAAATTCATTTGTTTTTCCCCGGTGCATTTTTTTTTCTCTCGCGGCAGTGACTGGAATGGAAGTAAACGTGGGCATGTTTACAAGTTTCTCAGGTCACAGGGGTTTGTATCATCATATGATACTGCTCATCAGTACACTGATGCAGATGATCAGAAGGTCATTATCCTCTTCTTCATATTACGATTTTCATTTCCTTTTGCCACAGTATTTTCAAAGCTTATGTCATCGATTTATCATATATCTCATGCGTTCCTAATTTTTTTGGTGAATATATCTTTTTTATTTTCAACACAGTGGGTCAGCCACCTGAATCATCGAGGGAACATATGCGGTGTGGATTTTATATGGCTTCTTAATCCCAATAGGTATCGGAAGCTACTAAAAACAAGTTGGAGTGAAGCCATATTTGGCATGTTCAAGGTTGGAAGTTTTTCTTTATGTTAGCCAATCATACACTTTTTTTTTTATCATCGTATTCTTTTTTGTTTTTGCTTGGTGTTCAAACATATTAAGATGAGATAGCTACGTCGAGCATGCAACCTTTTTTTAGTTTATTTTGGATTCACTAAATTGTTAGTGCCATCAAAATGAGAAGCTAAAATTGAAATACTATCAAGCTTTTCTGATGGTGGTCATATTTTCAGATGCTGGCAGGACAAGTTGCCAGATCCTGGAAACATGATCTCCCTGTCAAAATTCTTCCTGCCTCCCATGGAGGTAGGCCTGACAGTCCTTGATTATATGACTGTTAATATGGTTTCAGCTTGCATACACGCCATGAAATGGAATCCAGGTCCTCCCTCTCCCCCCCCCCCCCCAAAAAAAAAAACAATGGAACGGAACCATTTTCACTGGACTTAGGTATTTGTAATCTTTTTAGGAATCCATAAGAATAGAGAGATGATTAATTTGCCTCTCAGTACCATATCATTGTGGATCTCATTTTCTCTCATGCCCTTGTCTGGCTATTAGTGTTCTTTGACCCGAATGCAGCCTTTCATTATGGTCTATTTTAAGCCTAAGTCATTCTTCCTGTCAAATGGGAAAAAATGAAAAGGGGGAAAAAGGAGAGAATAAAAATAAAGATATCCATATCTTATCCTATTCTCACTTGTACAGAAGAGAAATTTTACTCATCATGGCAATTGTGTTTAAAGGATTTATAAGGACATAAAACTTTTTTGCTTTTCTTCTCTGACAGTGGAAATTTTCAATTTTCAGTATCTGCTACGAAGAGCTTCACTTACAGAAGATGATGCTTTTGCCTTTCTGAAGGCTGATAATGACAGTGACTACATTACCTACTCAGAGTTTTGTGATGCTCTTCGACAGGTATGGTATTCTCATCAAATCTGGATTTGAACTTAATTTTTCTGTCTTTTCTCTGTATTTTTTTCTTCCCTTCTGGTTGCCAACTAGGATGAATTCGGTGAGCGTATAATCCTGCCGATGTTCTGTCCTTCTACAGCTTAATTTAACGGGCCATTGCCATGGGCTTAGCGTTGAAGAGACAAAGGACTTGTGGGTCCAAGCAGATATAGATGGAAATTGTATTCTTGACCATAAAGAATTTCAGGTAACATATCTGGTGAAACTTTATTGTTATTGTCTCCCATTTATGTCAATAATTCCGGACAACCTCTTAATCTTGTTCACTATGGTAGTAGTGCTGGTTTGCAGACTCAAGCTCTTGGATCAGCAGTCCAATGTTTGAACTGTTGAGCCAGCGCAATATTGCAACCGGTTGATTAAGTCAATTCTTTTGTTGCAGTAGCTAGGATAAAATGAGTGTAGCTGCTAGCTAACAAGGTGTCTCAATGTATTATGTGTTTGCACACGCACACGCACACGCACACCCTCACACACTCCCAAATGCACACCCACACAAAGGAGAAGAAACGCTTGTCTACCATTGGAGAGTTTTCTCCATTGTTTTATGTTATGATGGTAAAGTTGTGAATGATTTCATTACAGCAACGAATTTGGAACCCTACATGGTCAGAACAAAGAGATGAAATCGGCAGTGAAGTTCAGGA
Organism: Bretschneidera sinensis; assembly: GCA_023935145.1. Lineage (NCBI taxonomy): Eukaryota > Viridiplantae > Streptophyta > Magnoliopsida > Brassicales > Akaniaceae > Bretschneidera > Bretschneidera sinensis. The sequence goes on along the minus strand of CM043697.1, from coordinate 166,447,375 downwards.
TGCTGAGGTAAAAGGCAGTCAAGAGCAAATCATTGGTTTTAGCGTGAAGAATGCAGTTCTATTCCCTCCTGAAGTGGAAAAAGGAAGGTGGCCTGAAAATTACTTTCTTTCTGATCATGCCCGACTTACCGTAGTGTTCTCACCGATAAGAATGCCATGTTCTCAGTTGATATCCTGACCAATGTCCATTGTGGTTTGTCTTGGGTATAGAATTTGTATAGAAGAAGGGTTGGAAGTAGGAATGGGTAAAAGGTTTGAGGGCCATGGAGAGTTTGTGCCAAGGATGGCGGTCTTGCCGTAGAGAGTATGAGCCTTTCCCCGGTCAATGCTTGCTGCATTGATATTCGCTGTGATTGGGATGTCATCTCTCTCACGTTATCATTGAGGGGAATCCTGCAAGAACAAACTAACCAACATAGGAGCTCTAAACTATTCCTCAAGTGTCCTTACAGTTGGCCATTGTTAAATAGAGATGTGGCTAGCTATCCTGTACCACTCTGTTCTATTTAGACATCGGCTCTGTTAATCCCACTTACAGGGAAGAAAAGAACGCCAAAGGAAAGAAGGTTCAGATCTGTATACTTGTCAATGCATGTAGCCTGCAGCAATCAACTTTTGTAACAACGTGAATGCACATTACAGAGCTTCTTACATATGGAATGCATTCAGAACACATAACCATCATCAACAGATTTATCTCTGCCGTGAAAAAATGGTTACCTTTAATGGAACAGTAACAAATAATAACTGTACAGGACTATAGCTTGTTCGTTTTATGAAGTATGCTTCAAAGATCTTATTTTTCAAGCTGATAAAACGGGAGGTTTATGAGAATTAGAAAGTGACATTTAGAACAGATACTATTTCAAGATGTCATTTATTCTTGTTTCTCTCTACTTTATTTCAGATTTTAGCAGTTAACTGTTTAGATTAGATGAAAGAGGCATAACTCTCGAGTGTCCTTTGATGATTTGATAACAATTTGAGGGTCAGAGATATATCAATATCGTAGAATCGAGCTCCATTGACCTTGGTGAAAAATGGAAAAAAAATAATGATTTTATCAGTTTCTGATCAGTACAAGTGATATGCATTGTTTTGGCTGAATGAAGATTTTGAATGTGACATTTTCATCATGTGCTATATAGTATTAAATGCGGCTTTGTCTACAAATCCATCAAAACTAAATATAAATGAGTGATTCTTTTGCCAAATAATGAGTGTAATTGAATGGAGGCAAATATATTAAAACTAGCATAGTTCCGCATGTCTAAATAATAAAATAAAGTTAAATAATTATTTTTTATCACTTGGAGTATTTAATTATAATATATTTAAATGAAACTTCTTAAAATATAATATGCTTAAGTGTTACGCTAACTTGTTGCATTTTTTCTAAAGTATTAATGACAATTTTAAAAAAAAATGACACTGATTTATCTTAATTAAAGTAAATTGATATATATCTAATTTATCATTATTTCTTAAAATCTATTTTCAATCAGATTTTTTAAACTTGGATATAAATGGAAAATTATGAATCCATACATCCATTGTAATGTTAAATATGTTTTGACGCGGGTAAAATATACCATCCCATAAAAATTAACACATAACAGATGGATAATAAAATAATTTTACCATGAAAGAGAAATGATTACTTATTCCACAAAAGAACTCTATCTTTAATATTCTACACAAAGATAAAAAAGTAATTTTATCTTGAGGATTCAATCACTCTTTTTCATTAAAATAAGATTCTTAACCCTATATAAATGATATATTATTCTAAATATATATTCATTCTATTTTCCAAATAATTTTCTCTCATCTACTCACCTCTTCTCTTTATTACTTGTCGACTTAAACATTGAACGACTTCCATTTTCAAGTTCCTTTAAAATTGAGAGGCCACTATATAGCCAAATCTTATACAGTATATTCTCAAATGGGCTGTTTGCATATTGGAGTCCAATCATTGGACTTTTACCGTATAACACATCCAAATTTGGCCCATCCAAGTATCTAGGATCTTTCAATACAGAGGGCCTTTCAATAGAGGCCCACTCAAGTAATTTTACTTCGATAAGAGTGAACTTAAAATAGATTATTTAATAATAAATGTCTCGCTAACGATAATTTGTGATCATCCATTATGTACAATAAACTATTTTGAAGAAATTTTAATATGTTTCGGGCATATAATAAATCTGTGCAAGAGAATTTATTATTTTCTCTTTCGTCATTAACCGTATAAATGCTACTTGGCACATAAATTTAATATATGCCCAAAACATATATTTAATAAATTTTCGCTCCCTTGAGTCATGTCTACGAAATATATTCCGAGCTTTAATCAAAACATAATTTTTCTATTTAAATTTTTTTACATAAGCTCATCCCTAATTACTTGAATCCCGACTAATCCAACTACATGTGTGAACCGACGACAGTATTTCTCATTGTCCAAAAATGCCAATTTAGAATAGTATCAAGTATTTACAAAATACCAATACCAATACCAATACCAACTGGGAATTCATCCAGCTTCTCATCATGTTGCATGTGTAAACTCTGACCCTTAATTTAAAATGCAAATATAAAAGTAAGACTATATGACTGCATAGCATCTTCCCATATGTCAGAGGCACATAAATGGAGATGAAGAATTTCAGTTACCCACATTCAACTATTACACTGCTGCTACTAAAACCATCCATATGAGCATGCAAACCTAGAAAGATTTTCATGTCTGGACAAGCTAAGAACTGAAAACACAAGCTATCTCCTTTCATCAAGTGGAAAGAGGATGTTAACAGCCATTAACTACTAAGCTATTCTCACGAGTTGAAGCCAGGTTGGTAGTGTTGGCCTTCTTGGCATAAAATCTCTGGTACATGAGTCAACTTCGGTGAGGTAGTAAAGTCCCAGCTGGTAATAAGAGGCTATTGTCTTTGCTTGTCACTAAATCCTTTGCCCCATATTGGTGCTCCATGAGCTTTACTGGGTTGACAGGTTTTCAGGAGGAAGCTGCATTTGGAAGGAAAGAAATTATTACCATGCCAACATTGTAGAAATAATTAGCCAAAAAGCTCAAATGTTTGGCGCAACTAACAAGTTGAACAGCCACAGCGGAAATCCCCTCTCCCCTCACATAAATGTGAAAAATAAATTACACCATCACTAGGTTATTTTGTAGCTTACGAATGCCTAATCTTCTCTTTCAACCTCTAAAATCACCTTAAAAATGCATCTTAATATCCCAGGTAACGCAGATAAAAAACCAATAAAAATAAATTCACTTAAGATTACTTCCTAGATAAAAGTACATTTACTTTTAAGTTTACATCCTAGGAATTGTTTGCGTGAGTGTGTAGAAGGCAATCATATCATAAAGCAGTTGATGTCTCCCTAACTCTAGATTTATACTTTCCAAAAACATTCATAACTGTCAAATGTTTGACAAGCTGAAAGGATGAAGAGCATCTCGAAGGTGTAAAGAAATTACATTTTAGAACTTAAACTACTCCCATATCAGAACATTATTACCCGCTTATCTGCCCGAAAATCAATAAACAAAATTATACTTGAGAATTACAAATCCCTAACACTACAATACATACGTGGCAATCTATGGAAAAATATATTTCTAAATAATTTTTTTCCAGTCAGCTATGCATTCTTGTTGTGAAAAAGGTATGCCAGCATGAAGGCATGCAGTGCACATGTTACCAACTTGTTATGGAATCAGGATAGATGGTTGCACCTTTAGATCATATAGATGTTTCGCAACTTGCTGACTAGCCTGTTTATTCGACAAGACCAGAAATCATCTGTGAGAAAATGCCATGTGTGGTAAAAGAGCAACTTCATTACTGTCACGGCCAGACCTTTTCAAGATCCTGGTTCTGATAGCTCTCATCAACAGATAGAGCTGATAAAAGGGCTAACTTTTCTCTTGCAACCTACAAAGCTGAGGAAAAAGAGAATATGCTGAAGATATTCAGACACCCACTAGTGTGCATCAAATAGACGCCTAAATTTGGGTTGTGATTAATGAGGTGCTGCTTTTAGAGTTAAATTACCAAGTATACATAAATATGGCTAAATACTTGTATTTGTCTTACAACTATTGATAGCGCTCTATTTTGATAACACATCTACAAATCGTACCAATCAAGTCCTTAAACTATCTTTAGTTTACCAATTCGACCCTTTCGAGGATTCAAGGCATGAAATCTAACCGGAATTCCATCTCAGAGTTAGCTCAACGCTGAGGTGGCTTGAAAGCTCATTTTGGCAGCAACATCCCCATCAATTATAACCTAAAATCTCCTTTCCTCCTCTCGTTTCCTCTAAGCTGAGAAAATATGTAACCCTAAATGCCTAATTCAAATATAGTCCCAAATAAAAACCTAGTGCTCATTTTTTGTTCTTAGGTGCACACTTCAAAGCTTTTTGCCCGTTGAATGATATCCACTTGTAGAATTTCAGGCTTTAAATAGGTATTAAAGCCCATAAATATAGCTATATAAAGAATGTCGTTCTTTCTTAAAAAGAAAAAAGATAATTATTTCAGTAATCCATTAAAAATCATTTCTTGAAAACTAAGTACAATTTCTATTAATTACACTTTGCCTTCTTTTTACAGGAAACTTTAACCAGAAGATTCATGAGTTTAATGTGACAAGGCAACCCAAAAAACCCATAACTAAAATAGTAGTAATATGATGGTAGGAAATAGAGACGTAGCTGGACTACTCTGTGATCTTACAATAATGTTAAAAGAAATTAAATTAGTTAATATATAGAAATTCAGAATGCATTCAAACCCTGCTGAAAGAAATGTGGCTTGAGAAAAAAGAAATACAAAACTGCGATTCCTCAAGCATTGATTGTAGTACAATGGAGTAAAACTTTTCTGCACAAGGTGCAGTAACAGTTCCAGCAAGGAAAAAATAATTATGAGACGCCCTAAAGAGTTTAAATAGCATGATCAGAAGTGCAAAACTGCAATACCTTATTGTATGAAGTGTAAACACAAAATTATCAGCATTTGAGATTGAAAATGACCTTCCCTCCAATTTTTCAAACCTATAAAAAGCAGAATAGGTTTATTGGCACAAGTAAAGATAATATGTTCTCAAATAGAAAAATAAATGCTTTTGCTTAAAGCAGTCGAGACTAACTTCTCACAGAAATGTTTGTAGCAAGAATCCAGTCCCTTGAGATAACAAATTTGTACCAGCTTTCCATCGACAACCTATGAGAACAAATTGGATATAAGATTCATAATGACCGAAAAATGCAGCATGAAGATTTTTAAAAAGTAATTATCCAATATAAAGTGGACCATCACTTTGAAGATAATAATACTTTATTTCGTGAAGTCTGCATAACTGTACAAAATAGCATAGACATGTGGGACACAAGCATTTTAATATACTCATCCCTTTCAAAGTCTTACAAGAAAGTAAGTTCAATAATTGAAAGATGCAACTCAATAGGTCATACCGTCAGAGCACATCAGCACATTATCACATCCCAAAACCCAGATACAGTTTAAATATGTTAGCACCAAAATCTCCACTACTTGAAACACAAAGAAAAGAATTCCGCATCAAAATAAGCCTAAGACCTTTCATGTAGATCTTTATCTCGAGTTCATTATTAATCCAACTTCACTTATCAAAAAAAAAAAAGTATTAATCCAACTTCCAAGAAAAACGAAAATCATTTTGTAATGCCTTCATTATAAAATAAAGTTTTTAATGTTTTGAAGTTAATTCACATTCAGAATGTACATATTGATTGGTAAAACACACACACTACTCCAACCTGAGACCTTTAGGATTTAAGGCCTCAGCCTTAACCATTAGGACTTAAGGCCTCAGCCTTAACCATTGAGGCAAGGCTTCCTCAGCTCAATTTGAATTAACTTTGGACTAAGTACAATGGACATGGATGGAAGAAGAGTTGAGTCCAATATCGCAGGAGGAAATCAAATACAAATAGGAGATATTAAGAAGGAATTCCAAGATCCTGATTATCATAAAAAAAAAATGACCAAGATAATGGGAGGAAGGTTTACAGGATTCACTTGCAAGTTTGGGACTAGCAAAAATCATAGGCATGACACATGTGACTGCCTCTATATTTGCTCCCTAATGCAATAGGAGCATCTGGACCTGTCAAAATAGCAATCACAGTGACACATCCAGTAGGCCGAGCTGGTCCTTCTGCATAGACCTGCAACAACGAGTTGGTCCTTATTTCCTATTATGTTTAGGATTAGTTTATTTCCTAAAATGTTTGGAATTGGTGCCTATATAAGCATAGTTGATTATTGAATAAAGTTTGATCTCTCTCTCATTGTTTTTCCTCTCCCTAGTTCTTCATCTTTGCCGCCCTATTCCTTTGGTTCTTTTTCTTCTTTCTCTATTATTCCTTGCTCTTCTCATTTGTTGCTCTCCTCTTCTACCTATTCAATCAGTTTCTTCTATTATTCTCCCCTTTCTTCTCTCTAAACTATCTGTCCTACATTAAGTAGTATATCCTTTCACACAAAATCACCTATGAAGGAAATAGTTAAAATTTGAATGGAGTCCAAAATTCGATGAATAATGATCACAATCATTCAAATTTGCTTCACAACCTTTATCATTAGGCATTTTAGAGAAGGGCTCATATAAAAATTCTTCCTTCATATGATAGAAAAAGAACCAAGGAATGTGAAGAAGCAATTGACTTCTCCACATGAACTTCCATCAGTAACTATCTCAAGAAAGTGCTGACATCAACTCTTGTAATTGCTTTGTTTTTTTCTTTTCATATCTAAATAATATGGAATGAAACAATTCTAAACCCTTTCAGAAAGATATCATACCATGGTGTCTGTGTATACAAACAAGTCCGTAGCGTCCATCCCATGAACTACTCTCCCCCCAGTTCACACAGTTGAACAAAACTGGAGGTCCTACATAGCAAGCATTTGTTGAGTCAACTCATTCAATGTTAGTATTACCACATTCATACTCATAAGAGCAAACATAAGGCAAACACATGGATATGTGATATTACAGATACAACAGGATGCATTTTGTATGGATCATATGACCTATTCCACTTTTCATCTTGACTGCATCTAATACGTGCAAGAAATATGCCAAACATACAATACATAGGATATATGATACACAAAGAATTCTGCTGTTTCCACTTTCCACTCCATTAACAAAACCACACTAAAACCAGAAAAAGCAACAGAAAAAAAGAGAGGAAAAAAAATATAGAAGCTGCTGCCTCTGCCTCTCTTGTGCCATTTACTGTAACGTTTTCTTTTGATTCCTTTGTTCTTTGATTTTCTGCTTTGGAAAACAAAACGAAAAAAAAAGAAGGAAAAAAATGGAAAGAGAAGGTGCTGCCTTTGCTTTTTTTCCATGATTATGTGAGGTATTTTTGTTGCTTTGTTTCCCGACCTTGTGATTTGGCAAAGAGAAATGTATGAGAGTGCTTAGTCTAGTTTATTGGTATGCCCGTCCGTACTTGGAAAAAAAATTCAACGAGTCGAAGCTCAACTAGCCGTTGACTATTCACGTTTATGTGAATTGAGATCTCTAAGGGCAACATATGGCTCCCACTCTCTTCACCATAGCTTAAATGAGGAATATCAAGCACTTACGTAAGAACAAGCGAAGACTTGAAAACCTCAATTGGCAATACGAGTCTGAGTCTGGATGTGACAATGCTTCTAGTGATTATGATAATTATGATGGTGCTTTTGGTTCTAATGAGAATGTTACATTTGAAGAAGTTGTCGCCGACCAAACGCCTAAGTATGACTCTACAACTATATTTGAAGAGGTCCTTGAGATACAAAAGGCATTGAAAAGCCTTCAACAAGAAGTATATGAAATTCGAGGAGTTTTGACACAACATGAAGAATCAAGGCATGAAGATGAAGTCAACAAGAAGGACGATATTCAATGGGAGGTTGACCATGTGACATAGTACCGTAGGCAAAGAATATTGTAAAAAAAAGGAAATAAAGATAAAACAATCCAAATCACATAGATCTTCTCAAATTATATGGACGCGAAGAACTGCAACTAAATCACATGACGCGAAACAACAACTCATTCACCGAGTGTTTGATTTCAATAACCTCATCTTTCATTTTATTCCAAAGCTGACTACAAATGACCTAGGGACGTCTTTTATATAGAGATCTTAAAACCCCAGTCCTAGACCGATAAGGAAACTGAAATGTGAAAATTAACTACATCTAGATACCCATAATATTTATTAATTACATAATTATTAAATATCTCTCAATTCCTAAATTAAAATTCCTAATTCTAATTTTTCTCGTGTTCTCCACCACCATGTTGAGCAAGTTTCATGTGAGGTTGTCTTAGTCGAACCAATCCAGCAAGATGAAGAGTTTGTTGAGCATATTGAGGATGTTGAAAGGGTTCACATGAAGATGAGTTTGATGGCAAGATTGAGATTATGGTTGATGTGCGAGTCCTTGATAACGATTTTATCCTACCTACATAGTTTCAAGCACCTCGACAACAAACATTTTCAGTGCATTTTTTTTCACCATGTTGAGCAAGTTAGATTTCAAAGAATTTCATGACTACAGGTTTTTTCTCCAAGCCTATGAGATCCTTATACTTCATCAATTCTCAACTCGAAGTCGAGTTTTTTCCAATTGCTGGACTACACAATGAAGAATAGATTTAGGGCTTTGGATTTGGGAATTACGGGTTATTTGGATTATGGGGGTTATTTTGTAATTATAGTTCTAGTAAATTTACATTTTAGTAGGGCTAGGTTTGCCCTATATAGTAAAAAAAACCTTATATTTGTAATTATCTTTTGAGTGAATGAAAAACAGTTTCTTTGAAACCAAAAAACTATGTGATTGAGTGTGTTCTTCACGTCCATGTGATTTGCGTCTCCCATATGATTTGGAAAAATCCATGTGATTTAGATCGTTTTTATCTTTTATTTTCTGTTCTTATGCTGTTCTTGTTCGATTTCTCTTTGTCACTTGTGATTTTCTTCCTACCGTTCTACATCAATTTGGTATCAGAGCCAAAAGATTCCTACATCATCAGCATCATCAATCATCTTCAGTTGCTGGAAAGAATAACCAAAAAAATTGCTGAGCAGTAGCAGAGAGAGGCAGAGGCAGCACCTTCTATATATTTTTTTTTCCTCTATCTTTTCTGTAGCTTTTCCTGGTTTTTTTCTACTACAGAAAAGTAAAGCAATAAAAAAAGTTCAGGTCTACAAGTTTACCAGTCGGGTCAGCAGCCGACCCGGATTCCCTCCGGTGTAGATCCAAGCCAGAAACTTAGGGGTGGACCAGATTTTCGATTCCGGTCACCCTGGTGGGGTTGGGTTGGCCGGGAAACGCCAGGAAGTGGCAGATAGGAGATTGACAGTACCACAAAACTTCCAGAAGCTTCCCGCGGTGGAAGGAGATGAGGTTCTTGAGTTTTGGTCGCCGGAAGCTGAAGAACGGATGGTGGCAGTGGATCTTGATAAAGCGCATCGGAAAAGGAGATCGGACGGTTGAGGTTGCGGTGGTTTGCTGGAAATTTCGAGGATTTTACAACTAAATATGGGCGTGTGGAGAGCAAGGTTGGGAAGATCAGAGAATTCCAATCCGGATAGTGTGCTCAGATTCGGTTGAAAAAGTTACCCGGCGGCACATGCGGCTGCGAGTGGTGGCTGAACGGCGACGTATCTGACTGAAACTTCAGGGTTTTGGTTGCTAGCGGTTTATGATCCTGTTGGTTGTGGCGGTGCATGGCAGATGGTGGTGGATGGTGTCAAACTCCAAAAGAGCAGTCACTCCTCCCTCTCTACCACTATTCAGGAATTTTTTTCGTTATTCTTTCCAGTAGCTGAAGATGATTAATGATGGTGATGATGTAGGAATCTTTTGGCCCTGATACCAAATTAATGTAGAACGGTAGGGAGAAAATCACAAGAGAAATTGAATAAGAACACAATAAGAACATAAAATAAAAGATATTAACGATCTAAATCACATGAAACCACGATGCAAATCACATTGACGCGAAGAACACACCAATCACAAAGTTGCTTGGTTGCAAAGAAACAGTTTTTCATTCATTCAAAAGCTAACTACAAACATAAGGTTATTTTTACTATACAAGGCAAACCCTATCCCTATTAAATAATATTACTATAACCCTCATAATCCAAATAACCCCTAATTCTCAAATCCAAAACCTTAAATTTATTTTTCATTGTGTACTCCATCAAATTGTTTTTTTTTTTTCTCTTTGATAAAGATGAAATTATATTTATCCAGAAAACATATCACATAGTAGGCTTCCCTGTATCAAAGATTACAATGCTACTCAAGACAATTACAAACCCCTGTTCCTGACTGTGCTATCATCAATGCTACTCAAGTCAATTTTTGCAACGCCTAGCATTTTGTTTCCCACATCAGTAACAATCCGTTATAGATTTTAAGATTAAATCCATTGGCACAGGAGGTTGTTAATCAAATTAGAGTTCAATCCTAGATTTCTCACCAAGTACAAAATGCTAATGTAGAAATTTAGGTTAGAGAGAGATGAGAGATTGAGAAGAAATATTGTAGAAGAATTCTTATTATTGTTGTTGTTATGTGAATAATCCAGCAACCCTATATATAAACCTAAGACTATAAATCCCAATAAGAATAAGAAATATAAACTGAGAATGCTAGGAAACCTAATATATACTAGAAAACCTAATACGTATGTGATTAGGAAATTATTTCTCTCAACAGCTAGTAATAGGAAAGTTGATCCGGAGTTGAACAATGAAAAAGGGAGTACCTAAAAAATACGCATCACAAAGCTCTTGATTGATTTTCTCTTGTCAATCAGTGCCTCACTACCAACCTCTAGGCATCCAACTTGAGTTGGATTAACTTTATATTTCTCAAGGGAGGTAACGACTGTCAAACTGAAAGACAGATGAAAGGACAAATTAGCACCAATTAATATAGGTGAAAAGTTACAATTATCAGAAATGCCAAACTGTCCAGCTAGAAAACTCTTCCACCGCACCTTTGTCTATCTTTCCTCCCAACCTCCCCCGCCACCCCAAATTCTTCTAAAGGTAGCGGTGGGTGGTTGGCTTCAGTCTATTAGAGAGAAGTTTTAACTGGAATAATTTCACATTCAATCTGTATAAGATGAGGTATCCAATGTAACAATACTAGATGCAGTTCGAAGAGCCAAGAGCATTTTAAACCATCAAAGTAGATGTATTCAAGTAGTATAGTCATATGCAAAATTCTAGCAAAAAGCAAAACTATCTTACACTTGAATTGTAGCAAGAAAAGTCGCTAATTATTTTAAATGAAAAAACTATGGCCTTTTGCTTCTCCACCGCAAAGTAACAAGAATTGGTCTAAGGCAATTTTTTGTTAAAGATGAAGATATGTTAGATTTTTTGGATTTACTATCACATAGATAAGCCTTATACATGGGTTGCACCCCCTCGCTGCTTTTCTATACAACTTTTACTTAATAAAAAAAAGATTTGGAACTTCTCATATGACACTTAACAAAGCAAATACTATTAGGTTTCACTAACCACTGCACAGTCCAAAAGCTTCTGAAAAGGGTCCTAAAGTGTGCATGCCATTCTAAAATTTTCTAACACATTGATGCCCAATCATTTTTTTTATATTTTTCACCATTTGTGACTATCACTCCCCTGTTAAATAAGCAGCAATGCGTTAAACCAGAGATTTCCACATCACTATGCCTCTCAAAGGGATGCCTTTTAATACTTTTAACTTAAAAAGGCAAGGCATTCAAGCCAGAAACAGTAAGAAGTTCTGGTGTAAGATTGTTAGAAATCAGAGATACTGCAAAAGAGATGACCTGGATTAAGTGAATATTAGTAGACTCATAGAGATGACGTCTTCCACTTCTGTATAAAATGCCATGCAATCTTGTTCAAACCCAATAATGTATTTTCCTCTGCTTGCACTATCATGAGCCTCCAAAGCTTCCTTCGAGAGGATGCTAGTGGGTTGGAAGAGGCAATATCTTTCAAACCGGGAGAGGTTGACTCTCATCAAGAGCACCCTCTCAAGTCTTCCAATCTACTCTCTGTCTCCCTTCCCCATTCCTTCTTCTGCGGTGAGGAGGTTGGAAGATATCCAAAGAAGGTTCCTTTGGGAGCACACAAGAGAGGAGTTCAAGTACCACTTGGTGAGATGGGATGTCGTTAAGCAACCGGTGGAGAGAGGTGGCTTAGGCATAAAATCTCCTAGTTAGTTTAACAAGGCGCTCGTCAGTAAGTGGTTGTGGAGATTAAAGACCCAAAAACCCCATTTGTGGAGGAGGGTGGTGGATGGTATTTATGGGGTGGATCATAGTGGTTGGATGTCTAAAGAGAGTAGGAAGCCTTATGGTATGGGATAGGGGTTTGGAAGTGGATTAGGAAAGGTTGGGATGAGTTCTTCCCTAAGGTGAGATTTGAGGTTGGTAATGGGGCTAATGTTCACCTTTGGCATGATGTGTGATGTGGGGAGACCCCGCTTAAAGATTTGTTCCCAAATCTGTTTGCCCTGGCTAGAGATAAAGATGCTTTGGTAGCATCGAGTGCTGTGATGACTCCAGATGGTCTTGTTTGGGATATGCCCATTGGGAGGAATGCTCAGGATTGGGAAATCGGCTTTTTTGAAATTTTTCTCAGCAAGTTGTATAGGTCGAAGGTGCCTTTGACTGGGGAGGATAAAGTGAAATGGTCCTTGAAGAGGCTTCGTGGGAGAGTATTTTGACCCTAGACAATCTGTAAAAGAGAGGGAAATTCCTTGTTAACAGCTGTTATCTTTGTAAGGAGGCGGCTGAGTCCGTCTCCCACCTTTTGTTGTACTGTCCTTGGACCAGGCAGGTGTGGGATTTGGTTTATGCAATTTTGGGATTGAGTTGGGTGATGGCAAGCACTGTTAAGGGGGAAGTTTATGTGGGGAGTAGGTTGGGGGGACCTAAAGAGTGGAGGAAAGCTTGCGGGTTAATTCCTATCTCCATTTTTTGGATTGTTTGGTCGGAGACGTTTGATGGGGTGGAAAAGTTTTTAGGTGTGATTAAAGATAGATGGCTTCGCACTCTAAATTTTTGGTTTAGAGGTAGGCCTTTTGTAAATGAGGAAGAGATTCTGAGTTTTTTTTTTTTGACTTGTAAATGATTTTCGTAGTTCCGGCTGCACCCCTTTGTGCTCTTATGAATATACTTTTTATTTATAAAAAAAAGAATTGGAACTTCTCATATGACACTTAACAAAGCAATTCCAATTTAGTTTTCACTAACCACTGCACAGTCCAAAAGCTTCTGAAAAGGATCTGAAGTGTGCATGCAATTCTAAAATTTTCTAACACATTAATGCCCAGTCATTTTTTCCTTTTTTTTAATAAAATTTTCACCATTTGTGCAAATGGTGGACTATTACTCCCCTGTTAAATAGGATGCAATGCGTAAAACCAGAGATTTCCACATCACTGTTACTCTCAAAGGGATGCCTTTAACACTTGTAAACTTAAATAGGTAAGGCCTTCAAGCCAGAAACAGTAAGAAGTTCTGGTGTAAGAATGTTAAAAATCAGAGATACTGCAGAAAAGATGACCTGGATTAAGTATCCTCATAGAGATGACATCTTCCACTTCTGTACAAAATGTCATGCAATCTTGTCCAAACCCAATAGTGTATTTTCCTCTGGTTGCAATATCATGAGCCTCCAAAGCTTCCTATGAATGCCCAAAGAAAAGTACTTACCATAAATAAGGGATACTTTAATAATACCAACATGAAGGAGAACAAGTAGGAGTGGAAATCAGGAAACAAGAGAAGGAGAAGGGGAACAGAAAAGAACAGATTTAATAGCATCCCAGATGTTTTAAAAACTCTTATTTTTTGATTTACGAACAATCAAATAGTTACATAATTTAAGATATGGCTACGCATTTACAAAGTGAAAAGAATTTAAAATACAGCAGCATAAAAAAAGAGAGAACTTAAATAAAATAAAATAAAAAAGGATTATGTGAGCAGGAGCTCTTAACCGTAAAATCGAGATAAAGATATCAATCCGATGGTTGTGGACTGGTGCTAACAATGAACACGACGAAGCTGGTTGTGAAATTCTCCTTAATTATCACTACAGAGCTGCAAATCTAGAGAAAATGGATAAGTTCTACATTAACAGACAATAATACCCCTGGAGTTTCCAGATAAATCCACAACTACATGTTAGATCGTTGGAGGCCTGGGCACTCGCCACCTGCCCAAGATGTCATTGCTCCCGTCATCTGTGTGTCTCTTTTTAGTTTTTATTCCCTGGAATTAGAAGTTGGCATAAAATATGTTAGAAGCTGAAAAATACTGCAAAATATTCAACCAGAAGTTCTCAACCATTAAAATTCAGAAACATCCACCAACTAATCTACCTCTTCTCCACCCCAATTTCACACAATCTCATCTCTCATCATTCCCTCCCCCCCCCCCCCCCCCCCCTCCTTCAATAATCAATCAATCTAATCCAGAATGAGCTGGTGGTGGGCTGGTGCTATTGGCGCTGCTAAGGCAAAATCACACGCACTTGTCTTCCTATAAATTGATTGATATGTATATCTTCATAATTAACATACATATTTAATTTTGCAGAAGAAATTGGATGAAGATGAGCCACCGCGAAGCTATCAGAGCGTGGGGTTAATAATCGGGGTGACCGGGATCGTCGGCAACAGCCTAGCGGAAATCCTGCCGCTCTCGGACACTCCCGGGGGCCCATGGAAGGTATACGGGGTGGCAAGGCGTCCCAGGCCCAACTGGAACGCAGATCACCCGATCGAGTACGTCCAGTGCGACGTGTCCGACCCTGCCGATACCCAGTCCAAGCTCTCGCAGCTCACAGACGTCACCCACATCTTCTACGTCACCTGGACCAACCGATCCACGGAGCTCGAGAACTGCGAATCCAACGGCTCCATGCTCCGCAATGTCCTCCGCGCCGTGATCCCCATTGCACCCGATCTCCGCCACATCTGCCTTCAGACAGGGGCCAAGCACTACATCGGCCCCTTCGAGTCCTTTGGCAAGATCCAGCCCCACGATCCGCCTTTCACGGAGGACTTGCCCAGATTGGACGTGCCCAACTTCTACTACACCCTTGAAGACATACTCTTCGAGGAGGTCGATAAAAGGGAAGGACTGAGCTGGTCCGTTCACCGACCTGACGTCATATTCGGGTTCTCACCGTACAGCTTGATGAACATCATCGGCGCGTTCTGCGTTTACGCAGCGATCTGCAAGCACGAGGGGACCCCGTTAATGTTCCCGGGGAGCAAAGCGGCGTGGGATTCCTACTCCGTCGCGTCCGATGCGGACCTGATTGCGGAGCAGCAGATATGGGCGGCGGTGGACCCATATGCGAGGAACGAGGCATTCAATTGCAACAACGGCGACGTTTTCAAGTTGAAGCATTTCTGGAAGGTGTTGGCCGAGCAGTTTGGGATAGAGGAGTGCGAGTTCGAGGAAGGGAAGAGCTTCAGCCTTGTGGAGAAGATGAAGGATAAGGGAGCGGTGTGGGAGGAGATTGTGAGGGAGAATCAGTTGCAGCCCACAAAGTTGGAGGAGGTTGGGGCTTGGTGGTTTGCGGATGTGATGCTGGGAGCGCAGAATCTGTGGACTAGTATGAATAAGAGCAAGGAGCATGGCTTCTTGGGGTTTAGGAATTCCAAGAAATCTTTCATTTCTTGGATTGACAAGTTTAAGGGTTACAAGATTGTGCCTTAATAGAAGTATGTTGCTGCTGCTCGCTGGATGTTCATTGTTTTTATAAATAAGCTTGGAGAGAGAAGAGAAGCATTGTTCACTAGAGGGAAGTGTGGTGTTGTGGATCTTGTTACTCATGTAATGGCATTCCTCAAGAAAATTGCATTTGTGGTTTATATTGTTCTGCTAATTACGTGTTTCATATCTAGTTTCAAATTATATTATCCTTATTTGGTCATCCAAAGTTAAAACTTGCTTTCTGTCTGTCTATTTGAAGAACACACTTTGGTCGGGACTCGGGAGTGATGACTCCTAAGGCAGGCTATCGTTTCAATATTTGGCGCTGATAAATGATTTTGCGTCATGCCCCAAATGCCAAACAAAAAAAAACTGGTAGAAATAAATTGTAACAAAGAATTAAGGATTTCATCTTTTGACATATAAAACAACGTTGTTCGGTGATATCCAAGTTTATAAACTTAAATTTCCCCCAGGCCAATCGCAGAGACGTAACAACCTTTTAAATTTTCCATCAATCACGATCAAGTAATGAATCTAGACAAACAGAGCATACAGATAGAGCATAAAAAAAATGCCATTAGGCTAAAATCGATAAGCCATTCCATTTGGCTAAGGTTTTGTTGACCACAATTTTAACTAAATCGTTTAAAAAAAAAGGAAGCTATGCACGAACGTCCTTCTCTTATGACTTTTTCCATCAAACTATCACGATTTTAATTAGAAGAACTTGATTTTGCACACGAGAATGCATTTTCATGGAACTCCTCTTACCTGGAAGCGTGTTAAAGCATATCCTTAGAACAATATTTACTGAAAGACTGCTAGAAGAGACATACAATTCTACATGTTTCAATCAATGAGCTATATGTTATGACTCCAAGATGTATTCCTCGATTAATGGCTTCTTGTAGGATCACAAAAGCGGCATCCGTCTTTCCAGCACATACCACAATATGTACTTATGCACTGAGAAAAACCTGCATGAAAATTAAACCTCAGGAACATGTCTTGGAATTGTTAAAAGAAATTCATTGATTGGGTTGCAGGTTGGTATTTCCTTTTACCCAAACCACATTTCTTTCAGACGGGGTTTGAATGCAGTTCTTAATTTCTTTAATAACTAATTTAATTTCTTTTAATACTATTGTAAGATCACAGAGTACTTCAACTACTTCTCTACTTCTTATAATCAGATTACCACTATTTTAGCCATGGATTTTTGGGTTGCCTACGCAGTAAAGAATTTAAATAGCATGATCAGAAGTGCGAAACTGCCATACCTTATTATATCGAAAATTACCTTTCCTCCAATTTCTCAAACCTATATAAAGCATAATAGGAAAATAAATGCTTTCCCTAAAAGCAGTGGAGACTTAATTGTTTATAAGTTAATTCATATTCAGAATGTAAATAATTTCAATAGTTAAATTTTATTTCATTTTGGACTAGTTAGTCACTGCAAAAGATTCATGAATAAGTACAATGTACATGGATAGAAGTAGAGTTGAATCCAGTATAGCAGGAGGAAATCACATCCAAACAGGAGACATTGAGGAGTTCCAAGATCCTGATTATCAATAAAAAAAATAATTGACCATAACGGGAGGAAGATTTACAGGATATTCATTTGCAAGTTTGGACTTGTAAAAATGATGGGCATGAGACATGTGACTCCTTTATATTTACTCTCAAATGCAATATGAGCGTCCAATCCTAATAGCAATTACAGCAACATCTCCAGTAGGCCGAGCTAGCCCTTCTGCATATATCTGGAACAAGTTAGGTTACTTTAATCAAATGGAATATATCTATGTCTTAAGTAACGATGGTCAAGTATGTCCAAATCCATTTACTAAATAGATTTCATGTTACTCATAGCCAACACATGCTTCATTTGTAGATGAGAGTTAAGGGGAAAGTTAAAATCCTGTTCAAATGCACACCATCTAACACGGTTATTAGTAGTAGTATATCCATTCATGCAGAATTATCTATGAAGGAACTAGTTGAAATTCAATGAATTTGCTTCACAACCATGATCATTAGGCATGTTAGAGCAAGGCTCATATAAATATTCTTTCTTCCTACGATAGTAAAAGAACCAGTAGTGAGGAGCAGCAATTGGCTTCTCCACATGGACTTCCATCAAAGACTATCTCAAGAAAGTCCTCACATCAACCCTTGTAATTGTTTTGTTTTTCTTCTTTCATATCTAAATAATATGGAATAAAGCAATTCTAAACCATGTCAGAAAGATATCATACCGCACTAACTGTGTATTCAAGTCAGTAGCATCCATCCCACGAGCCACTCTCCACCCAGTTCACACAGTTGAACAAAGCTGCAGCTCCTCTGTAGTAACCACTTGTAGAGTGAACTTCTTCAATGTTAGTATTACCACATTCATACTCACAAGTGCAAACATAAGGGAAAAAACATGGATATGTGATATTACAGATACAATAGGATGCATTTTGTATGCGAACCAAACATACAATACATAGGCTATATGATACACGAAGAATTCTGCTGTTTCCACTCCTTTAACAAAAACCACACCATAATTTTTTCTCAAAACAAATTGTTTTTTTCTTTTGAATAAAGATGAAATTTTATTTATCCAGAAAACAGATCACACAGCAGACTTCCCTGCTAAAAATAAAAGATTACAATGCTACTCAAGACAATTTCAACCGCCGGTTCCTGACTATACTATCATCAATGCTACTCAAGTCAATTTTTGCAACACCTAGTATTATGATTCTCACATCAGAAACAATCCACTTTAGAAATGTGTCTACAGTATGACAAGCATGTTGGTAAAGTCTGGCATTTCTCTCTTGACACAAATGATAAATGTATGTGCTCCACGAAAGTTTAAGCATAAGAACATAAGAAGATTTCCCTTTAAAAATCTTTTTTGCCCAGTCCAATTCAGCTGCCCATGACCCAACTGTAGCCTTACTCAACTTTGCTTTCAACTGAATTTGATACGAACTAATTGGGGCATTAGCTTGTAATTAAGTTGTTTTAGTTTGTTTATTGTTTAACTTCTCTTTGTAAGCTTTGTTTCTTATTCCCTTTTTTGTATCTCTTTCACAGGTCTCCTGCAGTGTTTTCAGTTCTCGAGTAAATAAGATCTTTACATTTATCCAAAAAAAAAAAGATATTCGATACCAGATTTCTATAGAGTAATTCCATCCAAAGAAGATATGATATTATATTCACTGCTAGATTACAGAAACAATAATATTTCCCCATTTCTTTTGCCCTGCCCTATTGGACAGCCTACCCAAGATAGCAAGCCAAGTGACAAAACTATGTTTACGTTATATGTTATGTTAACTGGAACATGGCTTCAAGCACATGTCCTTTGAATTCTCATTTTAATCCCTATGAAATGCAATCTTCCACGGGTAAATCTGATAGTTCGCAACAGTAAAACTCTAGTAGACACATCAGACTTAGTTTTTGGGGACAGTGCAAGTCCTCACACAGCAGTAAACATATTGCCTCTAATTTTGTAGCCAAAACGAAGTCTTAAAAAGGTGTTCTATAATTTAAAGATTAAAGCCACCAGCATGGGAGGTTGTTAACCAAATTATAGTACAATCCTACATTTCTCACCAAGTACAAAACACTAGTAATAGGAAAGGTGATCCAAAGTTAAACAATGAGAAAAGGGAGTACCTCAAAAGTACGCAGAAAGGTCTTGTCAATCGTCATCACACTACTAACCTCTACGCATACTTTGATTGAATTTTAAAATTATTAAAGGTAAAATTAAGTTTTCAATAAGTTTTGATGAGTTGTCATAAAGTATGACTAGATTTTGAACTAGTGACTAATAAAAAGCTAACGGAAAACTAACATAAGTGTATATTCTAAAAACGGAAGTGTAACCATAGACTAAACTCAGCTAGGTTAATGTAATTTACCCTAAAGTTGGTTCAAACATGTTGATTTTTTGTAACTTTAAAATTCTCATGAATATTTGCCATAATTAATTTTATTTTTGTAAAAGTAAAATTTTTAATAGAACTTCGTGAACTATGTAAGGAACTTCATGAACTATGTAAGGAACTTCATATACACTTTACCCATTGATGGAACCCACAAATACTCTCAACCATAGGGACACTGACACGTGGGGTTTCCCATCCCCAATAGAACCCTGACACGTGTCCAGCTACTGCAACATGACCAGGCATAAGTGGATTGGGTTAATCACGTCATCGCCACGTCAAAGCATGGTTAGCAGACCTAACCCCCTCTGAGACACGCGACCCTCTGAACACAGACTAAGACCTGTCGCCAGAGGCCCGGAATCACAAGGACGAGGCCATCCCTCCCCCACGTGGCCAACCTCCATTGGGAACGCTATAAATAGCCTAAGGTATGAACATTCAAGATACGACACTTTTCACTTCACAAAGAATCCGCACTTTTCTACTTTAAAATTAACCCTCAGCCTCGGCCTGACTAGAATGTCGAAGCGCCCTCAAAGATCTCCCCCTCCCTTCCTTCCGAGGGTCCTTTAGTTCACCTGTGCAGATCTCGGGAAGTCAACCCTGGACTATCTAGGAGTCAACGCCCCGTCAGCAGCATTTTAGTGGCATCAACAGATTGGCACCGTCCGTGGGAAACCAAAATCTTTTGCTGAACAGTACAAGCGAAGAAATCTGAAGAACTCATCTATTGTGATACCGCCCAAACACACCACAAAAAGAGCCGACAAGGGAGCCCCAACGACGTGCTTTGCCCCCATCCGGGGCAGCTCTCAGAGTTAGCGATCCGGGCCCAGATTCCCCGAGCATGCAACCCCTGGGTCAAGCAGACGGCCCCCGGTCAGAGAATAGCGTCCTTGTTACTCCGGAACCGACTCTCACGACTCTAAAAGAGCCCCCGCGCACCCTCAGACTACCCCAGTGACTAAGGCTCAGTTCCAATAGCTCTCCCGAATGATAGCCGACTTGGTGGCCCAAGTCCGAGGCCTGGGCCAGTAACCCCCTCTTTCTCCCTGCCAAACTCCCTAACAAATGGAATCTTCTGGAAGCGAAGATCCAGCCTACAACCATTCTATTGCCGAGCCCTCGCTGCCTTACGGTCGGACCAAACAAAGCTCCTGCTCCAAAAGCAACCTCAACTTGGACAGACGATTTGAGGAGATGGAAGAAAGAATAGACAGAGCCCTCAAGCATAGAAGCCACAACATCTTGGATGAGCTTAGTAACCAAGACTTTCCATTCACAGAGGATGTCCTCGAGACTCCGCTCCCACCCAACTTCAGAATGCTGTAAATTAGAATGTACGACGGTTCGGCGGAACCTCTAGACCATTTGCAGCATTACAAGACAACCATGACGCTGTATTGGCATTCCGACCCGATCATGTGTCGTGCCTTCCCCTTAACCCTTGAGAAAGCTACGAGTATATGGTATTCTCATCTAAAGCCAAGAAGTATTTGCAACTTTAGAGAGCTCAGTTACGCCTTCGCCTCACACTTTCTCAATAGAAAGGGGCCAAAGAATACCTCGAAAAGCCTGTTCAATATCGTCCAGCATAGGGAGGAGAGGCTTCGAGCCTATATTTCCAGGTTTAATACAGCCGAATGGGAAATCCCAGACCTCGACCCGAATGTCTAGATGCTAGCGTTCAAGAACAGACTGAGATCCAGAATCTTCAGTTCCAAGCTCACTAGGCACCTGCCTAAAGACATGAACGAGATCCTGACCCAGGCTGAGAAGTATATGCTGGCGGAAGACGATCAAGCCTTCAGAGGGGAAAGAGAAGGAGAAACGGAGAAGAAATGGAAAGGCCTCGACCCTCAGAGAGGAGTGATCAAAAGGCCTCACAAAGAGAACCTCGGCTCGACGGCTTCACCCCCCTCAATGCATCTAGAACGAATGTCCTGATGTAGCTCCAAGACAGGTCAGTCCTCCAATGGCCACCTAAGACACCGCACCTCGGCAGGGACCAGAGAAAGTGGTGTTGATTCCACAGAAATGTGTAGCGCCACAGTCTGAAGGTACAGATCGAAGCCCTCATCAACGAAGGGTACCTGAAGGAGTTCACAGAGTCCCGAGGAAGGGAGGCACCTGCCCAGCCAATGAGAGACTCCGGACGTCTCCATCCCCAGCAGCAAGAACGGTGGGACCCTCGATGAGACCCCAAGCCTGAGCAATAAAGGCCTAGTCAAAGGAGTCAAGAGGTGGCGACTACCACCCGAATCATCAAGACAATCTGTGGAGGTCCAACTGCCGGAGGCAGTTTAGGGCAGAGCAGTAAAGCGTATGCCAGAGTTGTGGCCTCCGTCAGCGACCCTCACCAGCGAAGAAAGTTGGGTTTGGTGATCTCTTTCAAGGATGACGACTTGGAAGGAATACAAACTCCACATGACGACGCAATAGTGGTCTCTCTCCTAGTGGCCAACCACGAAGTAAGGCGTGTCCTGGTTGATAACGGAAGCTCGGAAAATATCTTGTTCTATGATGCTTTCCAGCAAATGGAGCTAAAGGACGAGAGCTTAGAGCCAACCCCGGTCCCTCTCTACGGTTTCGGTGGAGCTCCCGTATTCGCAGAAGGAAGTATAGTCCTCCCTGTTACCTCGGGAACAGTACTGTGAACAACCACCGTTCAAACCCCCTTCTTGGTAGTCAAGCAACCATCCTCTTACAACATAATCATCGGTCGGCCCACCCTCAACAAACTGAAAGCAATAGTCTCCACTTATCATTTAAAAGTCAAATTCCCCAACTACGAATGAGTAAGAGTGGTCAAAAGAGATCAGTAAGCCTCCCAATCCTACTACCTGAGCGCCATAAAAGAAGGAAATAAGACCGAAGTCTTACATCTCAAGGTGGAAGACCTCCGAGACAAAGTAAAGACTCTAAGGGGACGACTTATGGAGGATCTAACCTCGGTCCCCCTCAAAGAAGACCCATCCTGGACAGTTCAAATCGGGTCTAATCTCTTAGAAAGCCACTGAGAAGCGCTTCTCTCTCTCCTCAAGAAGAATCAAGACTTGTTCGCCTGATCCGCATCAGACATGCCCGGAATCAACCTTGGGACTATCGAACATTGTCTGAACGTGGACCCAAAGCACAAGCCCGTCGCTCAGGAAAAGAGGACTTTCGCCCCGGAAAGGTAAATCGCCATCAAGACCGAGGTAAGCAAGTTGCTCGAAACCGGCTTCATCCGAGAAGCAAAATATCCTGAATGGGTGTCCAACGTGGTGATGGTCCGAAATACCAACAGCAACTGACGGATTTGCATCGACTTCACCAATCTAAACAAAGTCTGCCTAAAGGACAGTTTTCCCCTGCCTCGGATCGATCAGCTAGTAGACGCTACCTCGGGGAATGAACTCCTCTCCTTCATGGATGCATATTTCGGTTATAACCAGATCTTCATGTATGAGCCCGACCAAGATAAGACCGCCTTTGTCACCGACCAGGAGTTGTATTGCTATAGGGTTATGCTCTTCGGGCTCAAGAACGCCGACACGACCTATCAAAGGTTGGTGAACAAGATTTTCAGAGAACAGATCGGGCGAAACATGGAAGTTTATGTGGATGATATGTTAGTCAAAAGTACGGAGGCGCGGAACCACAGCTCTGACTTCGAAGAGGCGTTTGGGGTACTACGCAAGCATAAGATAAGACTGAACCTGGCAAAGTGTGCATTCGGAGTGACAGTGGGGAAGTTCTTGGGATTCATGGTTACTTAGAAAGGGATAGAAGCTAACTCGGAAAAGATAAAACCATACTTGATATGGCCCCTCCTAGGACCGTGAAAGAAGTACAGCGACTCACCAGACAGATAATTGCTCCGAATCATTTCATGTCCAAATCCGAGGAGAGATGCCTCCTTTTTTTCAAGGCCATCAGAAAGGCCAGAAATTTTGCCTGGACAGAGGACTATCAGAAAGCATTTAAGGAGTTGAAGAAGTCCCTGAGCTCGCCTCCGCTCTTAACCAAGCCGCTCCCAAGTGAAGAATTGTTCCTGTATCTATCGGTTGGGCAAAACACCGTGGCCTCCGTCTTGATCCTAGAAGAAGAAGGCATTCAAAAGCCCATCTATTACGTCAGCAAAACCCTCCACGAAGCAGAGGTGAGGTATACACCTATAAAAAGGTAGTTCTCGCCCTCATAATAGCTGCGAGAAATCTTCAGTCATCTCACACTATCGTCCTCTTGACTAACCAGCCCTTGAGGCAAGTTCTGCACAACCCGAGTGTGTCCGGGAGAATGATAAAGTGGTTAGTAGAGCTAGGAGAGTTCGATATTCGGTACCACCCTAGAAAGGTAATCAAGGGTCAGGTTTTGGCCGACTTCATCGTCAAAACAACCCTCCTAATGGATCCAAACGAAGGAACAGGACCATCACCTGACGAACCACCTCCAAGGTGGACCCTCCATGTGGATGGGTTTTCGAATACCACGGGAAACAGAGCGGGACTCATCCTCTGCAGCCCAGATGGCTTCATAGTCGAGTACGCCTTAAGATTTGAATTCAAGACCTCCAACAACGAGGCAAAATACGAAGCCCTACTGGCCGACCTGAGATTAGCAAAAGCATTGACCGCCGAGATTCTAGACGTGTACAGCGACTCACAGCTGGTAATAAGTCAAGTAAAGGGGGAATTCGATGCCTGAGGGGAGAAGATCGCCCGGTACCTGGAAAAGGCGAAAGAGTTCGCCGCAAAATTCAAGACGTTCCGAATAACTCAGGTCCCGCGAGTAGAGAACTCCAAGGCGGATGCCTTGGCCTGCCTAGCCTCGTCCCGACACCTAGAGCCAATTTTGGCCGTCTATTATAAGACCCTCTCCATCCTAAGCATAGACGAAGCTCCAATCCTGAGCATAGACGACCCTCTCCATCCTTATAAGGATCACAGTAGCAAAGACGAGGGACATTAATTTCCCCCAGCTATAAAGACATGACCCTTGATGTCACCGAGGCACCGTTCGCTCTCTTCAAAGCATCAGTTGTCATAAATATGCGATCCTCCCCATGCCCTAGGCACTGCCATACAAAAAACAACCGACCAAGTATTTAATGCGCCTAAACAAGACCCAAAAGGCCCATGAAGACAAAGCCTAGGGGGCCTATAAAGACAAGGCTCAAGAGGATGAGGCCCGGGCCCAACTAAAAGAAGAGGCTCTGAGGAAGATCTCCAAGTTCGAGCATATGGACTACTTGTCATACGCTTGGCCTGAAATCTCCAAAAACCGAGCGTGTGAGTTGCTTGTCACATGCTCGGTCTAAAGGTCTCCAAGTCCAAGCGTATGGACTGCTTATCATACACTCGACCTGAAATCTCCAAAGACCGAGCGTGTAAGCTGTTTGTCATATGTTCGGCCTAAAGATCTCCAAGTCTGAGCGTATGGATTGCTTGTCATATGCTCAGCTCAAAATCCCCAAAGACCGAGCATGTGAGCTGCTTGTCACATGCTCGGCCTAAAGATCTCCAAATCCGAGTGTATGGACTGTTTGTCATATACTCGACCTGAAATCTCCAAAGACCGAGCGTGTGAGTTGCTTGTCACATACTCGATCTAAAGATCTCCAAGTCCGAGTGTATGGATTGCTTGTCATATACTGGGCCTGAAATCCCTAAAGACCGAGTGTGTGAGCTACTTGTCACATACTCGACCTAAAGATCTCAAAGTTCGAGCGTATGGACTACTTGTCATACGCTCGGCCTAAAATCTCCAAAGACCGAGTGTGTAAGCTGCTTGTCACATGCTCGGTCTAAAGGTCTCCAAGTCTAAGTGTATGGACTGATTGTCATACGCTCATCTTGAAATCTCCAAAGACCGAGCGTGAGAGTTGCTTGTCACATACTCGGCCTAAAGATCCTCAAGACTGAGCGTTTGAACTGCTCCTTAAAAGCTTGGCCCAGATTCGCCAAGACCGAGCGTTTGAACTGCTCCTCAAATGCTTGGCCCAGATTCGCCAAGATCAAGTATTTGAACTGCTCCTCAAACGTTCGGCTCAGATTCGTCATGACCGAGCGTTTGAATCACTCCTCAAACGCTCTGCCCATATTCGTTAAGACTGAGCGTTTGAACTGCTCCTCAAACGCTTGGCTCAGATTCACTAAGACCAACTGTTTGAATTGCTCCACAAATGCTCGGTCGAGATTCGTCAAAAACAGAAGGTACACTCATTCCGATATCTCCCAGTTCGAGGCCATAAACTATCTGTTTCCTAAATATCCCAAGTATAAACGCTTTACCACGGCATGAACATCACATATTACTTCCTCGAAGCACGAGTGCCTGAGGAAGTAGGGGTCCTGTGATGGAACCCACAAATACTCTCAACTATCGAGACGCTGACACGTGGGGTTTCCCATCCCCAATAGGACCCTGACACGTGTCCAGCTACCCAACATGACCAGGCATATGTGGATTGGGTTAATCGCGCCATCGTCACGTCAAAGCATGGTTAGCAGACCTAACCCCCTCTAAGACACGCGACGCTCTGAACACATGACTAAGACCTGTCGCCAGAGGCCCGAAATCACAGGGATGAGGTCATACCTCCCCCACGTGGCCAACCTCCATTTAGAACGCTATAAATAGCCTAAAGTATGAACGTTTAAGACACGACACTTTTCACTTCACAAAAAATCCGCACTTTTCTACTTTAAAATTAACCCTCAGCCTCGGTCTGACTAGAATGTTGGAGCACCCTCGAAGGTCTCTCCCTCCCCTCCTTCCGAGGGTCCTTTAGTTCACCTTTGTTCACCTGTGCAGATCTCGAAAAGTCAACCCTAGGCCCTCTAGGCGTCAACGCCCTGGCTGCCAGCAGCATTTTAGCGGCATCAACACCCATAATTAAACTCAACTTTCCTCGGTTTTAATCTAATTGTGGACTCAACTATTTGGCAACTTAAAAGTTAATGATAATTCAATTTGAATCTTTTCAATCGGTTTCCTAAAAATAGCTACATACGATTATACTGCAAACATAAACGAAAAACTAAGCAGCACATTGTCATAGCTATTTAAATCAACCAAAAAATAATAAATTAATTGAACAAACGATAACTGTAGCACAAAACAGGTAAAATAAAGATGAAATGGAAAGAGGATTTTAATTTCACCTGCTGAACACAAGCAGGAAGGAAATATATGTCCATGGCGAGAATTCCCAATTTTTTTTATGCGAAACCATTTCTCACTACCGGATCAAATGCCTCAATTTTCCCTCGCTTTCTCGCTCTTAGTTCTTGTTTGGGAACCGAGAAAATGAATGAGAAAGAAAGGTATAAAAAAAGGTTGTTTAATTTTATTTTACTGAACATTAAATAGGTTTTTATTATAAATTATTTTAAAATCCATAAATTAAACCATAAATTTTATGAAATATTTATAAAAAAAATAAGAAATTGAATTTATGTAATAATTACTATTTTTATCATTTAAGCAAACACAATAATTTTAACATCAATTATTTTATTAAAAGTTATTTAAAAAACTATTTTGACAACTATAAACCGAAATTATAATTAAAAATATTTGTTCCTTTTAACCTGCATATTAAAAATTCAACTTTTACAAGAATATATGCAATGATGTGAGATTGATGTGATCATAGATGATCATTGTACAAAATATATGAAGCTTTCAATATAAAGGAAAAAAAGGAATATATGAAGCTCATGAACATAAATGGGTTTAATTTTTATCTTTTATTTTTTTCAAAGTATCTCTTATTTTTTTAATTAGTAATGTTGATGTCAAAAATTTGCTTCTCAGTTCTCTGCGCATTTGAGAGACACGTAAATTAGAAAGTCCCGAGGGTTGCACTCTGGGGGACTCTCTAACGCCTAAATCAGTCATATGCATGAATAAGAGGATAATAGTAAAGATGCATACATTTAAAAGTTGTTTGTTGTAAATTGTGAATATGTACCTTTTATAGTGAGAGCCCATTTATAGCATGTTGAAGCTTAAGAAATTATTTTTTTGCCCTTAGAGGTAGTCATGTGTCATTAAGTTACTGGTGAGGGAATTATCCCCTACATTAGAAGCCTTCCACTTCCTGTAAGCATATTTATGTTCTTAAGGAAGTATAATGGAGTTTGTATCGTTGGCTGTACATTTCAGTTTGAGAGACGTGGGTCTGAGCATATGAGGCTCAGTCAAAGTGCTCGGTCTTGGAGACGTGGGACCGAGCATATGAGGTTCAGTAAAAAAATACCCAGCCTTAGAGACGTGGGACCGAGCATATGAAGCTCAGTCAAAATGCTTGACCTTCGATACGTGAGACCGAGCATATGAGGCTCAATCGAAATGCTCGGTCTTGGAGACGTGGGACCAAGCATATGGGGCTCAGTTAAAATGCTCGGTCTTGGAGATTTTCTAGAGACGTGGGACTGGTCATATAAGGCTCAATCAAAATGCTCAGCCTTGGAGATTTTCTAGAGATGTGGGACCGATCATATGAGGCTCATTCAAAATGCTCAGCCTTGGAGATTTTCTAGAGACGTGGGACCGACCGTATGAGGCTCAGTCAAAATGTTCGGCTTTGGATATTTTCTGGAGACGTGAGACCGAACATATGGGGCTCAGTCAAAATGCTCAACCTTGGAGATTTTCTGGAGATGTAAGACTGATTATATGAGGCTTAGTTAAAATGTTCAGCCTTGGAGATTTTCTGAAGACGTGGGACCGAGCACATGAGGCTGAGTTATAATGCTCGGCCTTGGAGATTTTTTAGAGATTTGGGACTGAGCACATGAGGTTGAGTCATACTGCTCTGCCTTGGAGATTTTCTAGAGACGTGGGATTGATCATATGAGGCTAGTTAAAATGCTCGGCCTTAGAGATTTTCTGAAGACGTGAGACCGATCATATGAGGCTCAGTCAAAATGCTCGACCTTGGAGATTTTTTGGAGATGTAGGACCTATCATATGAGGCTTAGTCAAAATGTTTGGCCTTGGAGATTTTCTAGAGATGTGGGACCGAGCACATGAGGCTGAGTCATAATGCTCAGCCTTAGAGACTTTTTGGAGATGTGAGACAAAGCACGTGAGGTTGAGTCATAATGCTCGGCTTTGGAGATTTTCTGGAGACGTGGGAGCGATCATATGAGGCTCAGTCAAAATGCTCGGCCTTAGAGATTTTTTGGATACATGGGACCGATCATATAAGTCTCAGTCAAAATGCTCGGCCTTGGAGATTTTCTAGAGATGTAGGACCGAGCATATGAGGCTTAGTCAAAATGCTTGACCTTGGAGATTTTCTGGAGACGTGAGACCTATCATATGAGGTTCAGTCAAAATACTCGACCTTGGAAATTTTTTGGAGATGTGGGACCGTGCATATGAGGGTCAGTCAAAATGCTCGACCTTGGAGATTTTTTGAAGACGTGGGACTGAGCATATGAGGCTTAGTCAAAATGCTCGGCCTTAGAGATTTTCTGGAGACGTATGACTGAG
The DNA here is from genome assembly GCA_023935145.1 of Bretschneidera sinensis. Taxonomy (NCBI): domain Eukaryota; kingdom Viridiplantae; phylum Streptophyta; class Magnoliopsida; order Brassicales; family Akaniaceae; genus Bretschneidera; species Bretschneidera sinensis. Next base: position 166,418,073 of record CM043697.1, on the reverse strand, counting down.
CATATGAGGCTCAGTTAAGATGCTCGGCCTTTGAGATTCTCTGTAGACGTAGGACCAAACATATAAGGCTCAGTCTTGGAGACGTGAGACCGAGCGTATGAGGCTTAGTCAAGATGCTCGGCCTTGGAGACATGGGACCGAGCATATGAGGCTCAGTCAAAATGCGTGACCTTTGAGACGATGGAGAAACTGGTTTAATGGAGAAATCAGGCTAATGGAGAAAACGAGCTGATGGAGAAACATAGGTGATGAAGAAACATAGCTGATGGAAAAACATAGCTGATGGAGAAATTGATTTGATGGAGAAAAATAGCTAATGGAGAAACATAGCTTATGGAGAAACTGATCTGGTGGATAAACATAACTGATGGAGAAACTGATATAATGGAGAAACATAGCTGATTGAGAAACATAAGTGATCTGATAGAGAAACATAGTTGATTAGAAACCGGACTGATGGAGAAAATAAGCTAATGGAGAAACACAACTGATGGAAAAACATGGTTAATGTAGAAATTAGATTGATGGAGAAATTATGATGATGGAGAAACGTAGCTGATGGAGAAACATAACTGATGGAGAAACATAATTGATGGAGAAACATAACTGATGGAGAAATTGATCTGACAAAGAAGCATAACTGATAGAGAAACTGATCTGATGGAGAAATATAACTGATGGAAAAACTGATCTAATAGAGAAACATGGTTGATGGAGAAACATAACTGATGAAGAAACATAACTGATGGAGAAACATAGCTGATGGAAAAACTGATTTGATGGAGAAACATAATTGATGAAGAAACTGATCTGATGGAGAAACTGAGAGGAATGAACTGAGGTGTTTGGCTGTTTTGGAATTTGTACGACGTCTTGTGGAGTTCTTCTGTTTGTTTGATTTTGTGGCGTGTGTGAGGCCATTTTATGAAGAAATAACTGTTTTTTTACTGTTTGTAAGAAACTTGCCTAAGAAAGTCGAATTTCAAAATTTGAAGGCTGGTTCTGGAAAGAGAAGGCTGAAAAACCTTAGGAATCGGTTTGTACAAGTTTGAAACCAAGCTTGAGTTTGGTGCACGAGCTGGTCAAATATAAGTAAAAACTAATAGTTTATGAAGAAACTCATATGTACAAGCAGAATTTTGGACTTCTGAGTTCAGATTTGAAACAAACACGTTATAAAACCTTAGGAACCAGTCTTGTTAAATCTGAAAACGGATTAAAAGTAACTAAACCGGATGGTCTTGTTGAACTACTTGGTTTGAGTTTGAGGGTTAATATGCAATTTTCATAATGCTTAGGGATCAAAATGTAATATCAAGAAAGTATCAAGACTAATATGCAGTTTTGATAAATTGGAAAGATCAAATTGAAATATTCAAAAATTTAAAGGACCAAAATAAAATTTTCATAAATATTTAAGTACTGAAATGAAATTTTTTGGGCCTGTGTAACGTGGTGTCTAGGTGGTGATAATGTGGCATTGACTAACCATTCACATGCTGATGTCATGCTGATCAAAATATCAAAATTTTATTTTTCATTCGAAATTTAACAATTACGATGGAAGACTTCCTGACGTCTGATCGCCTTAAAACTTTGAAAGCATGTAGATCTAAGGATGAAGAATCTATTTCTCTGGGTTGATTGAAATTTTGATAGTCATATTTTTGCAAATTCGACATTCAAAATTATATTTTCCTAACAAACTTTTGACGGTTCCGATTGAGGACTTTTCGACGTTCGATAATAGTGAAACTTTGAAAACATGTAGATATAAGGTTGGAGAATTTGTTTGTGTAGGCTGATATGAATTTTAATGGTAGGATTTTTGCAGATCTGACGGTCAAAATTATGTTTTCCTAGCAAACTTTAACAGTTTCGATGGATGATTTTCCGACTTCCAGTCACCTTGAAACTTTGTAGGATGATAGATGTGGAGGTGGAGAACGTAGTAGTGTGCTCCGATTGGATCGTTGACGGTTAGATTATCGTGGATTTGAATTTTGGCGATATTTTGATGGTGTGTCGGCACTTCAACAGCTTATTTTTAACATCTTTACAAAAAATATCTTGTCGCTCCACGAACGGCACTATCTGTTGATGCCAAAAAACTACCGCCCGGATCCCTACCTATTTGAGAGATATATAACCTAGAAGGTCTCTGGGTTGCGCTTCGGGTTCTAACTTCTAATCAAACCACCATGAAGTACCGGAGTTTGCTGCTGGTGCTGGTCAGCATTTCAAGCTATCAATCAGTAAAGCAAATCAAGCTATGCCCAAATGGTATTTGATTATTTTTCTCAAAATAAAACTATAGATATCACCCGCTTTACATATATGATAATAAAAGACGAATTAAAGAAAATAATGGAGAGAGAGATTTGGAAGGAAAGAAAAAGAAAACGGAAACTTAAATAAAATATGAAAAGTCGAAGCTGTTTAGGTAGCATCTAAAAAAAAAAGGGTAGAAGAAAGAAAATTTGTAAAATGATGCCACAGAAAATTATAAAAGCATCTTTATGGTTTGATACAAATTAAAATTGCACTATTCTATACACTAATATAGTTTAAACTGTAATCTTATTAGTCTAAATTGATAAAAAAAATCATAAGGATTAGTCTAAATTTCCGTTACTCTTCAACACCCCACTTTCACATTTTGTTCTCACTAAACAGTTCCGCACTCGATCAGTATATGAATGCTCTCTCATGCACCGCGTACGTATAAATGATTTCTGCTTTACATAGTGCAAACTGCAAACTACTAGCAATGGCTTGCAAAGCTGTGTAAGTGAAGTTTGTTTCTCGTGCATTTATATGGGCAAGAACTTTGCAAGACTCTTCTCATTATGGGCAAAGTTTAATTGACATGAGCAAGACTATGCTTTCTCTGAAATGGGCTCTTCTAGATTTTGTTCATAGATGCAATTATCTCAGACCTTTCAAGCAAATCCATACTCAGTTAGTCACGGGCGGTTTTCTTCGTGACGACTTAGTGGTAAACAAAGTTGCTGAGTTCGTTGGAAAATCTGTTGATTTTGTTTGCTATGGGTGTCATTTTTTAAAACACGTTGATCAGCGCATAAGCTCATTCCCGTTCAATGCGCTAATTTCTAGATATGCGAATAGTGATAGGCCGCAAGTGGCGGTTTTGGTTTATAGACGGATAGTGAGGGATGGGTTTTTGCCTGATATGTATACGTTCCCTGCGGTTCTGAAATCTTGTGCTAAGTTTTTGGGTATTGGAGAGTGTAGGCAGATTCATGGAGCGATTGTCAAGATGGGTTTTTTGTGTGATATATATGTTCAAAACTCACTTGTCCATATATATAGTGTTTGTGGTAAATGTGGTGATGCTAGCAAGGTGTTTGATGATATTCTTGTGAGAAATGTGGTCTCTTGGACTGGCATTATATCAGGCTTTGTGAGGGCAGGGTTGTTTGAGGAGGCAGTGGCTTTCTTTTTAAAGATGGATGTTGAGCCAAATATAGCGACGTTTGTTAGCGTGCTAGTTGCTTGTGGGAGGCAGGGATATTTGAGTATGGGGAAGGGAATTCATGGGTTGATTTTAAAGCAGGCCTTTGGGAAATGTTTGGAGGTAAGTAATGCCCTCATAGATATGTATGTCAAATGTGAGTGTTTGTGTGAGGCAAAGCAAATTTTTTATGAGCTCCCTGAGAAAGATATTGTTTCTTGGACTAGTATTATTAGTGGATTGGTGCAATGTAAACGTCCCAAGGTGTCACTGGAGTTGTTCTCCGACATGCAAACATTAGGCGTGAATCCTGACAGGATTATACTCACCAGTGTGCTCTCAGCTTGTGCAAGCCTTGGGGCTCTTGACTATGGCAGATGGGTCCATGAGTACATTGATCGTAAGGGCATCAAATGGGATATTCATATTGGAACTGCTATGATTGACATGTATGCAAAGTGTGGCTGCATAGAGATGGCATTGCTGATCTTCAGTGGAATGTCAAGCAAAAATGTCTTTACGTGGAACGCTTGGTTAGGTGGCTTAGCAATGCATGGACATGGTCATGAGGTGCTCAAACATTTTGAAGAAATGGTTAGAGTTGGCATGAGGCCAAATGAGGTAACATTTCTTGCCATTGTGACCGCTTGCTGCCACTCAGGCTTGGTTGATGAAGGCCGTAGGTACTTTGATGAGATGACAAGTCAACACTATAATCTTTCTCCAAGGTTGGAGCACTTTGGATGCATGGTTGATTTGCTCTGTAGAGCTGGACTCTTGGATGAAGCTTTTGGGCTGATAAAAGCTATGCCCATGCCACCTGATGTGCTGATATGGGGAGCTATTCTCAGTGCTTGCAAAGCTAATGGAAATGTGGAACTCCCCCAAGAAATATTAGACCGTCTCTTGGAGCTTGAGTCTCAAGATAGTGGTGTTTATGTGCTTTTATCCAATATATATGCTACTAATAAAAGATGGGCAGATGTAACAAGGGTAAGGAGATTGATGAAGGAAAAAGGTATTATAAAGGCACCCGGGTCAAGTGCTGTAGAAGTGGATGGCAAGGTTCATGAGTTTCTAGTTGGAGATACTAGCCACCCTCTAAATGAGGGGATTCGTGAAGTATTAAAACTCTTCACTAATCAACTCTATCTTGAAGGACATTTTACACTCCATTTTTTATAAGATACGTATACTTTTGTGGCTAAATTGAAGTTCATCTCATCTGTTTTCTTGGATAACATTTTTATGTGACATTCTTACAACTTGTACCACGTGCTTATCATGCTTTCAACATTAGTAGAGTCTTTATGTTACAGGAAATCTTTGAGAATTTTGTTTTAGTCTAATTATTGTTTAGTCTTTTACTCTTTGATAATATTCAAGGTTTTATCTAGTATAGTATATGAAAGTAGACTTTATACAACTACTAAAAGGAAACGAAATGGAGATTAATTTAAGCATAGATATGCGATGTCTCTAAAAGCTAATGTTGTAGAACAAGTGAACAGAGAATAAGAAACAGATGGATAAGGGAAAGAGGGGAAGAAAAGGGGAGAGAAATAGACAAAATCAGGGAGAAGATTAACATATAGGGGGAAAGAATTAGAAAAGATAGGAGACAAAGGTGAAGAATTAGAGCGAGAGGAAAGAAGATGTCAAAATTCCTTAGTTATTTCATAATTCAGGTCCGACTAAAACTCAACATAATAAGGTGCTTATATAGGCACCAAAACTCCAAACAAATAGAAAATAACCCAATCCCAAATAAGGAGAATGATACGATTGCCTAACATATGACTCAAGCGATTCTCCTATAGGTCGTATACCCTTGTCGATCAAAAGTTTAGCCACATCCTCTGTAAGACACTAAGGTCATTTCTAAGAGACTGAAGTTCACCTTTGATATTGTTCAAGTCATAGTGCATAGTGTGAATTTCAGTGAATTTTCTGAAGAGGTAGTGTTGTTATTAGCCATGGTACAAGGAATGAATGGAAATGTCGAAATAACACAAATTGCACCAACTAAATGAGATGTTAAATCATCAAGATGCACACAAGCAAAGCTCCAAAATTCAATTTAGATGAATGTGAATGTAAAGTTTGGAAGTAAAAGGTAAACTAACGAACAAACTAAATAAAAAAGGTGGGCAAGAAAAGATGGAGCAGCAAGAATTCGGTATTATTTTTGTGTGTTTTTTTGACAAAATAACGAACCTAACAAAATTTACGAAATGTACCCGAATAAAATATTAATCAAGCTTTCAAAATGGAAAAACACACCTTATTGAAGTAAAATTGTAGAATCTATGCACATTCAAATCTCTGGTAACTTTTTTGGAAAAATCAGCTCTATCAATGTGGCCAACGGCTCGACTTCACTGGTTTGAAGTGTGCAACCTGTTCTTTTTTTTTTAACAAAAAAGAGAGACAGTAAATTAAAATCCTAGCCTTTCCGGTCAAATAGATAATCTGATTAGAAAAGAACCTGCCTTTGTTGGTCGAAGGCGGAGGTGTGCTGGTGCGGAATCCGGTGATGGGCTTTGATGGCAATCCAGGCAGCAGACCAGGCTGGGGTTTCGGGGTTGTGGTCGGCAGAGACGCGCGAACCCGACAGCGGCAACAGGGACGTAAAGCATATTTGGTGTGGCGGTGTGGGACTGTCTTGTGGATGTGGCGGTGTGATGTTTTCCGGTGACGGTGGCACGTGGTAGAACTCCGGCGGAGGAACCTGCTGAAAACTTAGGGTTTTTGTTGCGGGAAGCTCTTGATGCTAATGGTGGAGGTGGTGCTAGCTAAAAATCTCCGGAAGATGGCGAATCAAACTCAAACCTTACTGTTACTGTTCAACACTTCTTGTTCAAACTGATTTGGTGTCTAGGGTTCGTTTGGGCGGATGTATTTGGATGAAACACGAGATTTTGGTGCGATGGTAGAAGTGGTGGGAGATCTAGGTTTGGGCTTTGATACCACTTGATGTAGAACAAGTGAATAGAGAATAAGAAACAAAAGGATAAGGCGAAAGAGGGAAAGAAAAGGGGATAGAAACAGACAGAATCAAGGAGAAGATTAACAGATAGGGGAAAGAATTAGAAAAGATTGGAGACAAAGGTGAAGAATTAGGGCAAGAGAAAATGAGATATCAAAATTCCTTAGTTATTTCATAATTCAGGTCGGAGTAAAACTCAGCATAATAAGGTGCTTATATAGGCACCAAAACTCCAAACAAAATATAAAAACCCGCATTCCAAACAAAGAAATAGGAAATCAATAGCAAATCCCTAATAAGTTATAATTTTAAATTATCAATTAAAGTTCATCAAGTTTGTGTTGAGGTATTGGATCCACAGATTAGTACAAGGTAAACTATTGGGCACCCTCTAGACATGGATTGAGTGTATACATACTATTTCCCTTGAATTTTAGGTTTCTGGGTTTCATTTCTTCTTTCCAGAATATGTATTTCTAGAGAAAAGAACCTTAGTGACACTCATGATGTAAATCCTAGTTTTAATGGTGAAGGACCTGGAAGTTATATCCCTAGAACAACAAAAGAAATTTTGAAATCATTGTCATCTTACTTTGCCCATGCAGTTGTGGGCTTAAGCTTATTTGCTAATACATTATCTTAACACTGAGGTCAATTATTGGCAGTTTGCATGAAATGTGAATCGTTTTCTTCATTTTTAGGTTAGGATTATATCTCTCTGCATATTTTTCTTAGTAAAAAGTGAAAGACCTGTGACATCCCAATTTGATAAAGGAAAAGCTGGAGATAAATTAGAGGGGATTCCTTATGAGTTGCAAGCAACTTAGAAAGTTTGCCATATTTGTAAGAAGCTAGATTTGAATTTGCATTAGATTTAGAATATGATTTATGGCTAATTATCAGTCATTAAATTTTTGTTCCACATCATTACCTTTTTATGTTTATTTCCAATCATTAGATTTATGTCATCATTTTTTTTATGTTCATCAGACCTTGAAATTGACTATTTGTAAATTTGTTGAATAGCCACCAGCTTGTTGCTGTATCAGGGGGATATGGTAATTTATATAATTCTGTTTCAACCTTGCATTGAGTGCATTGTAAGAGATGATGATATTCATCCTCTACACATACTAGTTACCATCTAGCATCGTGGCTTTGATTGTTAAGATCATTGCTTTCTTTTCTCTTTTTAGTGAGTATTGATTGTTGTTTTACCCAGTATTGAAGCAAGGTGAAACTTTGTTCTAAGCATGGTGCTTGATGATTTTCTAGGGAAGAAAGTGAAATGATATACATTCTACAATTTACTAAATTTAGGCCTTTGTCTGTTGAAATGCGCATTCAAAGATATGATGTTGAAATAAAAGTCCATAGTATACGTAAGATCGTGTAAAGACTGCAAAGTTCTAAAGATATACTGTGAAAGAAGGGTTGGGTCACCTCCGGTACCTCTGGCAATTGACATTTTGTTTTTACAAATTGCTGATTTGAATGTACAGGCTTCCATTTTCTGAATTTCATAAAGAATAAATGCATGCTTTTCTTGTTTATACTTCAACAGTTTTCTGATTAAGAGCTGTGTATCTCCATCGCTCCTTCTCCACGAAGTCTGCATCCAGAAACTGAGCAACAAAAGCCCAAAGTTTATAAGTGTCTTCAAAATTTGCCAGGAATCCAAGTGCAGCTGTAACTACAGTTATTCCTGGTTCAGTTTTGTCTTTTCTCTTGTTTCCTGATGTACCCTTTGCTTCAGTAGCTCTTTTCTGAATGACTTTATCCTTTTCTTCTTGATACTTATCCTTGAACCAGATATGGTGTAAGAATCCGTAGCCAAGGGAAATGTTGCTTCTATCAGCAAGCTTCTGTACAAGAACAGGCTCAACCTTTTCTCCCTTCCAATCAAACACATTGAATGCCAATGCAGGTCCCCTGTCATATTTTATCTTTGGACCATATATTCTAACCAGGGGAATCCCTTCAGTGTTAGGATGCTGAAGCTTGATTAATGCATTTACGAGCCAATTGATCAGGCACCTTGCTCTGTTACTAATCATTCTCAGTCCCAGTGAATCCACCTGATCCAAACCTCTGCATTCAATCTCTAAGCTCCCATTCCCCTCTTGGATTAAATCAGTAGATTTTTCTGATTCCAGAGTTTGAGAAGTTTCCAATCCTTTCAGTTTGGCTGTAATCTCTGCCTTTTGAATCTCAAAGGTTTCCCGTTGTTCCAGTGTTCCAGGCTGCCTTGTTTGGACTGATATAGGACCTGAAAAGGAGCTTGATTTGTCTAATTCATCTTCTTGTAACTTAGATTTAGATGTGTTTTCAAGTTCTGTGTCAGTGCCAGAAGATTCATCAATTAACTGAAACAGCTTCTCTGCTTGCACAAGACTTACCATCCCTGAACTTGTGGAAGGTTCAAGCACTGGAACAGTTGATTTCTTGACAAAGAGGCAGCCAAATCCAGATGGGTTTTCCCCGAAAACCTTGTAGAAGGAACAAATGAGGAAGTCTGGACGATAGAGGGAGAGGCCGAAGCTGTCCATATCTTTTGGTCCCAATGCACCAGCATCGATCAATACATGCCAGCTATTCTCCTGTGCTATGCTCATCCATAGATAAGGATATCTGGCTCCTGTCATTCTAGAATGAATTGGAAAGACAAAAAGTCCCCTTTTCTTCTTTTTTCTCTTGCTAACGATAATCTTTCTCAGTTTTGCTGAATGAATCCTCAGTCTTGGCCATGAGAACTCTGCTGACATAACTCGGGCTCCTTTCTTCTCAGAGCTATTAATCAGAGCTTCCACTGCCTCACTCTTATAGTCATAAACTGTCATAAGCTTCCTATTAGACTGGAAGGGGTAAGACTCTGCAAGAAGTTTGAAAGCTGCCGTCTTGTTTGCAGTGAAAACCATGCGGTAATCATTTTCAGAAATATTAAGAAAACTCATTATTCTTTTCTTGATTGCAGATTCCAGTTTTGATTCTTGGCCGCCATGAAGTAGCTGTGTCTTTAGATTTCCTGTCTTGTATGATACGCCAAAGAAGGGAATGTCTGATATTCGAGGAGAGGATGGAAGTGGCAGGGGAGAAGAAGACGAGGCAATTTGGTACATTGAGGAATCGTATTTTTGTTGCTGGGAATAGGAGAAGAGGCCGATTCCGATATAATCGAGGCAGGTATTGTGGGAGAGTGAGAGATGATAGTATTCTTGGGCTCGTATTTGATCAATTTGATAGGTCTCAGAGTATTGTGGATAAGCTTTGTTGAACTCAGTGAATGATTCTTGCAAAGATGGGAGAGACTCATGGTTGGTGAACTGGGCGTTTGGGAAAATAGAGGAAGTAGTTTTTACTGCAAAATCGTGGCGACAAGCTGCGGAAGTGCTTCTGGGCTTGGAGACTGTATTCCCCCTTTCCTCATAAACACCGAGGAAAGGGGATGATGGGCAGCAGCCATGAAGGCATACTTTTGATACTTCTTTTAGACAAGGTGACTGCATTTTTCTTCTCTCCTCTATAATGTTTATGAGTTTTTCCTCCCTTTCTCTACATTTTGAAGTATAGTAGTTTACTTTGTTTTAAATGTTTTTGGACAGGGTGGTGATGAGTCACTTTATGACCACATTGAATAGGCCAGATCTGTAAGTTTACCTTTTCTTCCATGTTTCACAAGTTGACCTAGCATCATTTCATATGTTACCTCATAAGGCATCATCACGGTTCATGGTCCTTGCATTCACATTATACATGTTCTTTAGGCCAGTTGATCTTGACCATTGATCCAGCGGAGCTTATTGAAAATAGTAGAGTAAATTACATATATCTATTTTGAGTGAAGTATAATTGTAAGTACTTCTCTTATATTTTTTAAATTTTTATTTACATCCTTAATAAAAAAATTTAATCACGTAAAATCAAATTTAATTTTTTCTATCAAAAAGTGTAAGCATTTACATTTTTAATAAAAAAAATTAATCACATAAAATTACTTTAATTCAAATTTAATTATTTTTATTAAAAATATAAATAAAAATTTAAAAATTATAAAAAAATATATTTATAATTATACGTTACCTAAAAAAACTAGATATAATTTACATTATCTTGCTACTTTGAAAGGTAGACGCGGGAACAGAAAGCAACAAGCATTAGTGGTCGACAAAGCGGCCTTTATATTTGCCAGTTATCAACGGTGACCGATAAAAGCTTTTTTTCTTTAGAATGCTTCAAGTTTAACGCTTTAACAGCCTAAATAATGCAGGCTTAACTTCTTTGCAAGTGTGTGGTGAACACTGTCCATTGAGTGTGAACCAAGTGTAGAAGTAAATGAATACGTCAAAGCTTGGGTTGGTTTGGCTGAGTCCAAGAAAGTAGGCTGTGGGACCATGAAAGTTATGTTAATTATTGTATAAAATATCTTTCTTTTTTTTGATCTGTGAAATATCTTATTGTATAAAATATCTTATTTTGGTTGTTAGTTGAACTAAAATATAATTTAATTCATGTCATTGTTGCATTTTAAAGCTTTTTTTATGTGGTCCACGGTACTTTAAGCTTTTCAGTTTTCACAAATCAATATCGAGCATGCGAGCCAAGCTTGTCTAGATCTGATGAACAGAAGCGCAACTTTTCATTAGAAAGCGCAAAAAATGAGCATAATTTGTCTTTGGCAGTGAATGATGAAAAGCGAAAGTTAGAGGAGCTAGCATGAATGGAGGAGGAAAGAAATAAGAAATCAAGCACTGAGGTCTGAATTTCAACTTCTGTAATCATGATTTGTCCAGGAGAGGATCCCGGTTCAAGTTTGGCACATGGAAAAGTATCTTGCAAGTTAAGACTTCAATTTCAATTCACCCTTGGGTAAATAATGCTTCGTTTTTTTCCCAAAAAAAACAACTTAATTTGTTTATTATAGCAAACTGTACAACCAGAACAGAGATAGCCTTAGATACAAGTCTTGATATTGGTTTGGTTTGACGTCATCTACAGCTTAAATCTGATAATTTTTTGTCAGAGTTTTAGTTTATAAAAAATACAGGATATAAAAATATTTTTCATCATTAAATGACATAAAAAATGTGACAAATTTTTTATTCATCCAATAATAAAAAATATTTTATATTATTTATTTTTAATAAATCAAGGTTATACAAGAATTTTTCTTAAGTTACTACTTACAAGTTACAAAGTTGAGTATTTAATCTTGAATTATATTTGGACCTTTTCTTTAAAATTTAGTATATGGTTCACTTACAAATTAACGAGGTTTTAGTAATGAGTTGCTCTCATTTTGCAGGTGTTACTCAACGAAGCTAGCTTGATTTCTAGTCTTATGAACAGGAGCAGAAAAAGGTCTGAGTATACTTTCATCAATTTATTTACCCACCCCCCGCCCCACAAAAAAAATAAAAAATAAAAAGTGAGGAGGGGCTGAGGGAGGAAAGGAATAAAGAAGATACGGTTCATATTCTCTGTTTCTCTCTTCCTTTTTATTGCCACAAACAGCTGCAATAATTTGCCATTTCGTTTGCTATATAAGCTTTATGAACAAGTCATGTAAATTTCCAACTCACATATCACTAAGTTGTGGGCGTCATGACTTGTTGGCCTGTTTTCTGACCATTAAGTCACTGTCAAAGGATAGCTCGATTACAGCTATTATAATGCAAAGAAAAATAAAATAAAAAAAAGGAAGAAGAAAAGTAGAAAATTGGAAATATTTTCCAAGTAACCAAACTCAAGTGAGAAAACTTTTCTATTCCTTTTAACTTCTTCCTTCAAATACTGAGCAAACGTTAACAAAATTTGGCGAAGAAAAAAATGTAACAAAACAAACCTTGCCTGTTAGAAAGATTTATAGAATAACTAATTCCACGGAAAAGTAGTCAAAAATTCATCCCCTTCAATCTCAGTAACCTTACCGTTTGATGAATTGGAAGCAGTATTGCAATAATCTCCAAAAATTACACTAAACAGATCATAATTAAGCTGAAGCAATGACAGGGCAACTCTCCTTTGGCAAATAAGTGTTAGATTGAAGCAAATACGGCCATTACCTGCCGACTGAGAGCTGTCCTATTACTGCTTTGCTTATTGCACCAATTGATATTCCTCTTGAGCCATGATCTTTGCTGGACATCTTGCTCATGTAGTCTCTAAAGAGCTTTATAAAAACTTTGACCAGTGGCTCAAGAGGGAACAAGCCATCGGAGAATCGGAATATGCCACGAATATCCTTTGAAATGTGGCTTTTCATGGAGGTCTATTAATTCCACTCTATAGTGTGGATTCTTTTTCTTTACAAATCTAATCCAGGGTTTGGCAGAGAGAAAAATGGAAAGTAGGTGAGTGAGAACTTTCTTTTTTATCATTTGGTAAGAACAAAAAAATGAGGATAAAGGGCTTTTTTTTTTTTTTATTCAAATCACAATTTTTTCGAACTAAAATGATTTGAGAATGAAAGTTAAAATAAATTATTTTTTATAATTTTATTTTATTTTTTTTATCAAAATCATGTTTTCTTATATATTTTTTTATCATTTCTCTCTCTTTTTTTTATACCTTCCATTTTAAAGAATAAAAAAGAAAGATTGAAACTTGTTAATTAACCCTCCCTTGCTATCTCATTAATTTTTTAACATCTAGACAAAGGAAGGGTAATTATCTTACTTTTCCTTCCCAATCTCCTCGTGATTCTCAAACACAAAGGTTGTTTCTAATTTACATGTATTCTTATACTATATGTATCCTTGTCGATGCTTTATTCGCACTTGAGAAGAGGAAAATAGCAATTGGGACTTGGGAGGAGATTCTCCACCGCAATGAACGCGTCATTTTCTTTTTCGTTTGTTTTACTTTATTACTTGGCTTTTCAGTTTTCTGTAAGTTGAATTCTCTGTTTAATTTCCACAATCACAAAATAAATATTTAACAGTTTTTCTTTCTTTTTTTGGTATTTTTCAGATAAAAATAATTCCTTAATTTATTCCTGGGTGCATATATCATTGAACAGAGTTACAGAGGAACATGCTTTAGCCAAGTGGCCCAGTTACATCGTTTAAGTTCAAGGATTTTGTTTCATTTTGTAGTAATTGTAAAATCAAAAGTCTCGTCTATGTATTATTTGTGCTCAAAACCCCTAAAGGCCTCGTTGCGAAAACAAAGCGTTATCATGGCTCAACAAGGGAAATTCTTTGCTCTCTTGTACTCTGAAGAAGGTGAAGATCAATATTAGAAAGTACAACTTGATGTAGCCCGCAACACCCTGGTCCAGTAAAAAGCCCACACGTGGACTTTGGTGTCAACTATAGGATGATGACATGTGTCAAGCCTCCTCAGCATTGTAAGGCACACGTGGAACAAGCAAGGAACCTCACCGCCACATCAAAGGGTGATTAGCGAACCTAATCCCCTCTGAAACACGCGACCACCCTGACACACTCAACGCCCTGATCAGCTATGCCTTCCCCACGTGAACGACCTCCCCTCAAGAGCTATAAATATCTTGAGGTAAGTGAAACTAAAACTTAAGACTTATCCACAATCAGTATCAATTTGCTTAAAAGTTAATCCTCGGCCTCGTCCTAATTAGAGCGTCGGAGCGCCCTCAGAGGTCTCCCCCTCCCCTCATTCCGAGGGTCAGCATTAACAATTTTTGTGGCATCAACAGATTGGTGCTATCCGTGGGAAACCACAATCTCTCGCTATAACAAAAGCAAAGAAGTATAAAAGAACTCATCTGTTGTGATGCTGTCGAGAAGCAACGCGAGAAGGACCGACAAGGAAGCCCCAATAGCATACTCTGCTCCCATCCGGGGCAGCGCCCGCAGCCAGCAATCTAGACCCAGATTCTCTGCAATCCCTGAGCATGCAACCCTCGAGTCGAGTAGACGGCCCCCTGTCAGAGACCAGCGCCCTCATCTCTCTGGGACCAACTCTCTTAACTACGAGGAAGCGACCGCGCATCCTCATACTGCCCCCATGACCCAAGCCCAATTTCAAGAACTCTACCGGATGATAGCTGACTTGGCAGCCCAAGTTCGAGGCAGAGGCCAGCAACCCTCATTTTCTCCCCACCAAGCTCCCGAGCAAGTGAAATCATCTGACAGAGACGATCCGACCTACAACCAGCCCCTTACTGAGCCCTCGCTGCATGGCAGCAAGTCCAAGGAAAGCTCCTATTCCAATAGCAACTTCAACCTGGACAAACGATTCAAGGAGATGGAAAAAAAAATAGACTTGGCTCTAAAACACAGAAGTCTCAGTATCTTGGATGAGCTTAGCATCCAAGATTCCCCGTTCACAGAAGACGTCTTCGAGACCCCACTCCTCCTTAACTTCAGAATGCCACAGGTCAGGATGTACGACGGTTCAGGGGACCCTCTAGACCATTTGCATCATTACAAGACGACTATGATGTTGCATCGACATTCTGATCCTATCATGTGTCGTACCTTCCCCTTGACTCTCGAGAAGGCTGCAGGTACTTAGTATTCGCGTCTGAGACCAGGGAGCATTAACAATTTCAGAGAACTCAGCTATGTCTTTGCTTCGCACTTCCTCAGCAGCAAGAGACCAAAGAAGACCTCAGAGAGTCTGTTCAACATTATCCAACATCATGGAGAGAGGCTCCGAGCCTACATATCAAGGTTCAACACAGCTGCCTGGGAAATCCCAGACCTCGACCCAAATTCCAGATGATGGCGTTTAAGAATGGGCTGAGGTCCGGGATCTTTAGCTCTAAGCTCACCTGGCACCCATCCAAGAACATGAACGAGGTTTTGGCCCAAGTAGAGAAGTATATGTTGGCAGAAGACGACCAGGCATTCAAAAGAGAAAGAGAAACAGAAACAAAGAAGAAGAAAAAGAACGTTGACTTACAGAGAGGAGCGATCAAAAGGCCTCACCAAGAAAATAGGTACAACCCCACCCCTGTCTCGACGGTTTCACCCCCCTTAATGCATCTAGGACCAATGTCCTCATGTAGCTTCAAGATAAGTCAGTCCTCCAGTTGCCACCCATGACGCCATACCTCGGCGGGGATCAAAGAAAATGGTGTTGTTTCCACAAAAATTACGGCCACGATACCAAAGAGTGCCATGCCCTGAAGGAACAGATTAAGGCCCTCATCAGCCGAGGGCACTTTAAGAAGTTTACGAGGTCCCAGATGAGAAAAGCGCCCACCCAGCCAAGGAGAGACCCAGGGCATCTCTACCTCGAAGAACGATAGCGACGAGACCCTCGATGAGATTCCAGAGCCGAGCGAGAAGTGTCCGATCAAAAGAACCAAGAAGTGGTAACTACCACCCGAATCATCAAAACAACATGTGGAGGCCCTGTCGCCGGAGGCAGCTCGAGGCAGAGTGAAAAAACGTACCCCAGAACCGTGGCCTCTATCAACAGACCTCATAAGCGAATGAAGTCGGGGCTAATGATCTCTTTCACAGAAGACAACTTGGAAGATGTACAGACTCTCTATGATGACGTAGTAGTAGTCTCCCTCCTGGTGGGCAATCATGAAGTACGGTGTGTTTTGATTGACAACGGAAGCTCCGCGGATATATTATTCTATGACGCCTTCCAGTGCATGGAGCTAAAGAATGAGTGTTTAGAATCGGCCCCCCTCTATGGTTTTGGCGGATCTCCAGTCTTCGCCAAGGGAAACATAGTCCTCTATGTTACTATAGGGACAGCGCCGCAGACATCCACTGTGCAAACCACTTTCTTGGTAGTAAAGCAACTCTCCTCTTATAACATGATCCTCGATCGACCTACCCTCAACAAGCTGAAAGTCATTGTCTCCACGTATCATCTAAAAGTTAAATTTCCCACTAGTGAGGGGGTAGGAATGGTCAAAGGTGATTAGAGAGTTTTTCGGTCCTGCTATTTGAATGCTATCAAGGAAGGGAAGAAGACTGAAGCCCTGCCCCTTGAGGTGGAAGACCTCAGGGATGAAATGAAGACCCCAAGAGAGAGGCCAGTGGAAGAACTGACCCCAGTGCCCCTTTGGGAAGACCCTACCCGAACTATCCAGATAGAATCAAACCTCTCCAAAAATCACAGGGAAGAGCTCCTCTCCCTCCTCCAGAAGAATCGGGACTTATTTGCCTAGTCTGCGCCAAATATGCCTGGGATCGACCCCAGGACCATTGAGCACCGCCTGAACGTGGATCCGAAGTACAAGCCAGTCATCCAGAAGAAAAAAACTTTCGCTTCAGAACCCCACGCTGCCATCAATGCTGAGGTAGATAAATTACTTAAGGTTGGCTTCGTCCAGGAGGCAAAATACCCCGAATGGGTGTCCAACGTAGTGATTGTCCGAAAAGCCAGCGGTAAATGGTGGATCTACATCGACTTCACCAATCTGAACAAAGCTTGTC
The DNA here is from genome assembly GCA_023935145.1 of Bretschneidera sinensis. Taxonomy (NCBI): domain Eukaryota; kingdom Viridiplantae; phylum Streptophyta; class Magnoliopsida; order Brassicales; family Akaniaceae; genus Bretschneidera; species Bretschneidera sinensis. The sequence continues at coordinate 166,401,224 of CM043697.1, read as the reverse complement.
TAAAGGATAACTTTCCCCTCCCTCAAGTCGATCAGCTGGTGGATGCCACTTTGGGACACGAATTACTCTCTTTTATGGATGCGTACTCCGGCTACAACCAAATCTTCATGTATGGGCCAGACCAAGACAAGACCGTCTTTATCACCGACCAAGGGCTGTATTGCCATAAGGTTATGCTCTTTCGGCTCAAGAATGCTGGCGTGACCTATCAAAGGCTGGTGAACAAAATCTTCAAATGTCAGATAAGGCGAAACATGGAAGCCTATGTGGACGACATGTTGATCAAGAGTATGGAAGCACGAAACGACATGTTTGATTTAGAAGAAGTGTTTGGGGTACTGTGCAAACATAACATGAGATTGAATCCAGCGAAGTGCGCATTCGGAGTAACATGAGGAAAGTTCTTAGGGTTCATGGTCATCCAAAGGGGAACAGAAGTCAACACAGAAAAGATAAAGGTCATTTTTGATATGGCCTCCCCTAAGTCTGTGAAAGAAGAACAGCGGCTCATCAGGAGAATCACCGCCCTGAGTCGCTTCATGTCCAAGTCTGGGGAAAGATACCTACCTTTCTTCAAGGCCATCAGGAAGGCAAAAGATTTTTCTTGGACAGAAGATTGCCAGGAAGCATTTAAAGGGTTTAAAAAGTATCTAAGTTCACCCCCGCTCTTAACCAAACCACTCCCGGGTGAAGAACTGTGCCTGTACTTGTCAGCTGGGCAAGGTACTATGGCCTCTGTCCTAATTCGAGAAGAAGAAAGCATTCAGAGACCCATCAACTATGTCAGTAAGATCTTTCATGAAGTAGAAGAGAGGTATCATCCTATTGAGAAGATAGTTTACACCCTCGTGATAGCTGCACGAAAGCTCCGACCATATTTCCAGGCGCACACAATCATTCTCCTGGCCGATCAACCTCTGAGGCAGGTCCTCCATAACCCAAATATTTCCGAGAGAATGGTAAAATGGGAAGTAGAGTTAGGAGAATTTGATATTCGGTACCATCCACGGAAGGCAGTAAAGGGCCAAGCCTTGGCCAACTTCAATTTCGAGATGACCCTATCCACAGATCTAGGCAAAGCAACGCAAACAGAGTCCGATGGGCCACCTCCAAGATGGACTCTCCATGTGGATAGATCTTCAAATATGGTGGGAGGTGAAGCAGGACTCATCCTCCGCAGCCCCGACTGCTTCACGGTCTAGTACGCCTTGAGGTTTGAATTCAAGACCTCCAACAACGAGGTGGAGTACGAAGCCCTGCTAGCTGGTCAAAGCATTAGCCGCTGAGGTTCTAGACGTGTTTAGCAACTCACAGCTGGTAGTAAGTCAGGTAACAGGGGAATTCGAGGCCCAGGGAGAGAAGCTTGCCTGGTATCTCTAAAAAGCAAAAGAACTCGCTGCAAAGTTCAAGAAGTTCTGAATAACTCAAATTTTACGAGCCAAAAACTCCAAGGTAGATGCTCTGGGCAACTTAGCCTCATCCCAGCACCTAGAACCAACCCAAACTGTCTACCTGGAAACCCTCTCCGCTCCTAGCATAGACGAAGCCCAGATCCTGCCAGTAAAAAAAAGGGCAACATGGATAGACCCAATCCTCCGCTACTTGAAAGTTGGAAAAGTCATCGAATAGAAAAGCGAGGCCAAAAAGCTAATTTCCCGAGCCTCCCGATACACGATCATAAATGGGCAGTTATATAAGAGGGCTCTAACTATGCCTTACTTGAGGTGGCTCAACCTTGTCGAGGCTGATTATGCTCTCTGGGAGGTCCACGAAGGCATTTATGGAAATCACCTAAGAGCTCGAGCCCTAGCCTTCAAGGTTCTTCTCCAGGGGTATTACTTGCCCAAAATGAAAGAAAATGCAGCTGATTTAGTCAAAAAATGTAGAAACTGCCAACAGTATTCCTCAGTATTGCACCAACCTGCTAATCCCCTTACCACGATCACTAGTCTCCTCCCTTTTGTTATATGGGGGATGGACATCTTTGGCTCGTTTACCGCAACAACCAAACAAAAAAAGTATCTCATCATGGCAATCGATTACTTCACCAAGTAGGTCGAGGCAGAACCACTAGCCAACATCATCGATCATCAAACCCGAAATTTCTTTTAGAAATCGATCGTGTGTCTGTTCGGGATTCCTTGGGTGTTGATCATCGATAACGAAAAGCAATTCGATAGCTCTCGGTTTAAAACATTCTGTGAAGACCTCCACATCGAGCATCGATTCTCATCCGTCGGATACCCTCAGGCCAATGGTCAGGCTGAAGTCACCAACAAAATGCTTCTCTAAGGAATCAAGAAAATACTCGATGAAGCGGATAGGCAATGGGCTGACCAACTGCCTAATGTTCACTGGGCCTATCGAACAACTGTACATATGCCAACAAGAGAAAGCCCGTTCTTAATAATGTACGATTCAAAAGCCGTCATCTCGATCGAGATCGAAATACTATCGATACGCGTGCAATATTTCGAACCAAGTAACAATGAGAAAGGTTTGCGGATCAAAGTGGACTTGGTTGATGAAGTCAGAGACAAAGCTCAAATCCGTTTAACTGCATACCAACAGAGGACAGCCCGATATTACAATTCCCGAGTTCGGAACAGGAACTTCAAACTCCATGACCTCGTCCTTCGAAAAAAGCGAAGTGTCCCTTCCTTGACATACAGGAAAGGTCGTTGTGAATTGGGAAGGCCCATACAGAATCAGAAGAGTTTGCCGGATGGGCACTTTCGAACTAAAGGAATTGGATGGCAAGCTGGTCTCTCGTACTTGGAACGCTGAAAACCTCCGCAAGTTTTATCAATAAAGTGAAATGTAAAAGCTAAAAGTAAAGGAATAATAAAATTCAAGTTTGAAGAAAAAGTTCAAAATTTTAGTAAACTTAAAGTTCGAAATACAAAAGATAGGCACTATCGGCCTCAAATACAAAAAGCAAAAAATAAAAGCTATCCTAAAGAGCCTCGCCCTCTGGAGCTCCAACTTCTGTGGCCTCCTGGCTACCGGCTGCGATCGTATCCTTCAAGCCCCCTCAAGCAGCAGCAACGCTAACCTCCTCTGCGGATGACTCCAACTCCAGGCCGGAGAAGTTGACCTCTGGGAAAAGGGATGCAGCCTTCCTTTTGGCTTCATTGAAGCCCTCGAGGAACTAGGCACCACTCTTTTCCAGCAAAGCCTCATCTCTCTGCCCAGCTTGGCACTGGACCTCCTCCATCTCAGCTCGGATGAGATCCCTCTTCTTCCTGAAGGCATCCTCAGCCTTCCACCAGTGATCCCTCTTGAAAACAGCATCCTCCTTGGCCCTTTGGACTGTCTCGAGGGAAAAGAACAAGGCCCGGACCAAGTCTCGGGTCTCATCCAGCTTATACTCGGCCTTCACCAGACGCTTGGCTATATCAGCACTGTGCAGAGCAAGAACCTTGGCAAGGACTCCAGCCTGTAAACGGAAAAAGGCATTGTGAGAAACAGTTGCAATATGAAAAAGAAAACTAACTAAGAGTTAAGGGCGAAGAAAAGAAATTATACCTGGGAAGCCACGACCTCCATGGCCGGGCAAAACCCCTCGAAGGGTTTTCTCGTGAGCTCCAGCATATCATAAGGATTTGTCCCCCATGATCAGGTGCTCACAAGTGACTCGAGGGTATGCAAACATCGAGTCGTCAACCTTCAGTGCCCACTTGGGCACGAAGGAAGCAGCAAGCCCCGACCCCTCCCTGGCAAAAGACGACCCCGGGGTAGGGTTCGGTGCAGCAGGAATCGTCCCCGCCTCTGAAATAAGAGGCCTTGGAGGACTCTCTACAAGAATAAGCACCGGGGTTGAAGCCTGAGCCTTATTTCTCTGCTCTTGGGAAGAGTTGCTGGCCTCCGCGACCCTCTTCTTCTCTCAGACCATGCGTTTGGCCCTCTCCCTCTCCTGAGCAGCCATCTCCATCTTTGCACAACAGAAAGACATTAGTAACTTGGAAACAAAAATCAAATTTTAACAAACTAAAAAACTAAGAGCTAACGTGCTTGAGGTTTGCTGGAAGGCTGGGAGGGCAGAGGTTACGCTTGTGGAGTTCTTCGTTATCTCCAAGCACCTCGATATCTAAAGGTACGGCCAGCAATCCCTTCAGTGTCTCTTGTTCTCGATGTAGGAGGTTTGCCCAAGCCAGGCTATCTGAAAATGGGCTTTGAACACATTTATGTTCATTACCCCACCCACCTCCTGGCACACGGCAATGAATGCCAGGATCAACCAGATTGAGTTGGGCACCGGCTGACTCAGCGCGATACCAAAGTATCTGAGTACCGAGCAGAAGAATGGGTGGAGAGGGAGCCTAAGCCTTGCGTTCAGATGTTGTTCGTAAATGCACTACTCATAAGGTGGGCGGCTTGGAAGAGCATCACATGCCCTCTCCCCACCCTCTGGTGCCCTCAGATGGTACTCCATAGGGATTCTATACTTTATCCTCATCTCCACAAGTTCAGCCTCTGCCATCACGCTCGAGATGGAGTTTGCCTCAAACATCCACTCTTCTCTCTCGGCCTTCGTGCCATCCTTCCTTATGCCCAAAAGCATCCGATCAATATCCTCCCGGGGAGATTCTCCCTCCTCACTCTCTCCATCATCTCCCTTGGGTACATAAGGTATGAGAGATAGGGTGCCCTCCCGTAAGAAGGCCTTCAGGGAGGAGACCCCATCACTGGAGGAAACGTCCATTGTTTCCTCCAATTCCCTCGAAAAATCTCTGCTAAACTCACTGTCGTCTGACATTGCACTCATCAGAAAGTGTTTGGGGGTGACTTCTAAACTCCAAATGCTCTCTAAGTATTTTGTTGCATTGAGTATGCTCTCAAGATCTCTCAAAATGCAAGTGAGGAGGGAAATGATGATGGATCCTCTTATATAGAGGTTGCGGTAACAAAAACGAAGAAGCATTAACTCAACCCTCCAATTGAAAAGATGTGACCTTTGCCATCACCCAAGCACTGTTCCCTCTTCCCGAGATGCCAGTTGTCATTAAAGCACGACCCTTACTGTGCCCAATATGCCATCATTAAAAAAAAGCTGCTGTCATAATTTATTGCGCCTGTAAAAAGGCCCATAGGTCCAAGAAGAGCCCATAGGCCCAAGACAAAAAAAAAGAGCCCATGGGCCCAAGATAAAGAAAAGCCTATGGGCTCAAGATGAAGGAGGACATGTGGATCCAAAGCAAAGAAACACATAGGAGGGCCCATAACCCAAATTTCTCCAAGTCCGAGCGTATGAGCTGCTTTGCATACGCTCGACCTAAATCTTCCAAGTCCGAGTGTATGAGCTGCTTTGTATACGCTTGACCAAATTTCTCTAAGTCCGAGTGTATGAGCTGTTTTGCATACGCTCGGCCAAATTTCTCAAAGTCCGAGGGTTTGAACTGCTTGTCATACGCTCGGCCTAAATTCTCCAAGATCAAGCATATGAACTGCTTTGTATATGCTGGGCCTAGATTCTCCAAGTCCGAGCGTATGACCTGCTCTGCATATGCTCGGTCAAATTTCTCCAAGTCCGAGTGTATGAGCTGTTTGTCGTACGTTCGGCCTAAATTCTCCGAGTTCGAGCGTATAAGCTGTTTGTCATATGCTCGGCCTAGATTCTCCAAGTTTGAGCGTATGAGCTGTTTTGTATATGCTCGGCCTAAATTCTCCAAGTCCAAGTGTATGAGCTGCTTTGCATACGCTCGACCAAAATTCTCAAAGTCTGAGCATATGAGCTGCTTTGCATACACTCGACCAAAAATTCCTTGTCCGAGACTCTACCCCATTTCTAAAAAAATCACAAGTATAAACGCTCGGCCATGACACATCATATTTTACTTCCTTGAGGCACAAGTACTTGAGGAAGTGGGGGGCATGTGATGTAGCCCGCAACACCCTGGTCCAATAAGAAGCCCACACATGGACTCTAGTGTCACCTATAGGATGACGACATATGTCAAGCCTCCTCAACATTGTAAGGCACACGTGGAACAAGCAAGGAATGCCACCGCCACGCCAAAGCGTGTTTAACGAACCTAATCCCCTCTGAAACACGCGACCACCCTGACACACTCAACGCCTTGATCACACTATTAAGACTTACCTCTGAATCCCGGGATCACGGGGCAGACCCATGCCTTCCCCATATGAACGACCTCCCCTTGGGAGCTATAAATATCTTGAGGTAACTGAAACTAAAACTTAAGACTTATCCACAATCAGTATCAATTTGCTTAAAAGTTAATCCTCGGCCTCGTCCTAATTAGAGCGTCGGAGCACCCTCGGAGGTCTCCCCCTCCCCTCCTTTCGAGGGTATTTTAGTTCACCTCTGTTACTTGTGTAGGGCTACGTCAGCACCAAAGCCACTTCAGCTCCCAAAGCCACGTCAGCATTAAAAAATTTTGTGGCATCAACACAACTCATTGGTGCTCCTGGTATGACACACTTGAGTATCAAAAGCAGAAGAATTATTAACATAACATTGAAAGAATTCAATTCAAGACAATATTGATCTTGAAAAGAACTTCTAAATGGCGAACTCTTGGATACTCTCAACTTGACAGTGTTTTCTTTTCTTCCCCGCTTCCTGACTGGATTCGCTTAAGTTGCGCCATTACAGACCTTTGTTCTGGAATCCCTTAGTCAGTCATTTTCCCTTTTGCTTGATCCCTCATTTTGTCCTAATGAAATAATGTCTGGCTTGACCAATCACTAAAACTTTGGATCACAATCCTCTCTATTCAAGAATTGAAATGGATGTCAAGTTTATGATAAGATTGAATGCCACATTGACAAATTTGAATTTGAATATCCTACATTTAATGATGTGACATTCAATCTTACTGTAAACTTTACTTCATTTCAATTTTCAAATGGAGAGGATAATGATCCCAAAACTTATATAATATTGTGTGTACCACTATCCGACAAAAAGCTAGAGAGTGTTATACCAGCTCGGGTTTCCTCAGAATCGATCTCAGTCTTTGACTCGATTTGTCAAATGGATTCCACCAAATATTGAAGTGCTCAAACATAATTATGATGCTTCGGTCCATGGAGCCTCGAGGGTCGTAGAGGGTGGGGGTTTTTATCAGAGACAATAGAGGCAAGCGGGTGAAGGGCTTTTCAAAGCTGTTGGGTGTTTGTAATGTCTTAGTGACCGAGCTGTGGGCAATTCAAAAGGAGAATAGGATGTCACTATCCCTTTAGATCAATGATCTCATCATTTTTTAAGGTAGTAGTGGAGCTTCTAGAGTCACCATCGGATGATTGTGATCTATTGAGATTTCTCGAAGAATCTTTTGACCGAGTCAAATTCTATCATGTTTTCAGGAAAAATTATTAGATGTTCCTTACCTTATTCAATGTTACCATTTTTCCATTGGTAATATGAGGAGCTCAAGTGGTAATTCCAAGGAATTCAAGTGGTAACGCATCACGTTGGTATTACTCAAGTTCCTTGGAATTACCACTCGAGTTCTTTGGAATTACAACTTGAGTTCCTCATATTATCAATGGGTGAATGGTAACACTACATAGGATAAGGAACATTCAATAATTTCTCCGTTTTCAGAGAGGCAAACCAATGTGCGAATTTGTTATCTAGGACTTCTTCTATTTCTATTGCATATGTGTGTTTGTATTTTGATGATTCTCTTAATCTTGTTTATTTTTGTTGCATATGTTTATTTGTATTTTGATGATTCTTCGGATCTTGTTTGTTCGGCCTGCCCAAGTTAGTGAGAGTTCCCTTATATAGTGTTTCGGAGCATAGTCCGATTAGAAGAGTGATTGATCATTAAGTGTCATGATAGGAATGAGATTCTTGTGAATTGATAAGATTGGGTTTTATCTATAAGCCAAATTATTTAAATAATATTTTATCCATAAGCCGAAGTGTCATTGTAGTATTAGGACATTTGTGTGAAATTACCATTATAACTTTTGCCAAATATAACCATTTAATTGGTCAATCTATCTGAGTCGTGAAATTATTATTTTGCCTTTGAAAATTGTCACGTGTCGTATTTTCAATGTAAGAACCAATTTGATCGGTATAACTGCCATGTGTCGTTACGTCATTGAATGTGAAATTTTTCCATGCAGCACGGCCTATATGACAAATTGTATAGGAACCTTATTTCTTAGACTTATGTAATTTCAGTTTTTATTTATGAAGCTTCAGTTTACCAAAAAAAAATCACAAGATAATTAAATTGACTTATGCTGACCCTGTTCATGAATTCATGTGTGGGATGAGCTAGAAATCAAGAGGAGAATTTTGTAACTAATTTGGAGCATTTTTTTTTTTATCTGTGCGCTTCCCACTTTAGCTACCATTAAGATATATTTATCCAAACTGGAAGACAGATAGATGTTTACAGCTTGTTTGATACATCATATATTAGGCGAAAGAATGAAACAATTTTAATAAGTCAATGAGATGTGATCATTTTTATGTTTATTATTTTGGTCATGTAAGATGGAATAAATTTATCTCATTTTGTCTTTTTCATATTATAAATAATTATTGTAATTCAATATACCAGACACACTTAATGTGTCTTATAAGAGATAAAATAAGAGAAAAGAAAAGTAAGAAGATAAATGTTTTTTTTTTTTCATGTGTCTAGTAAAGTTGATGAAAAACTAGAAGGAAAAAGATTAGTTTTCACCAATCGGTCGGTAGGTAGTTGACCAACAGTTCAGTGGAAAAATTGAAAATATTTTAAGTGACCAACCAGTCGACTGGATAGTTGATCGGTCATACCGAAATTTTCATATAAAAGGATTTTTGAGAAGTTAAAATCATTTTCGAATGTTTGAAATTTTATTTTCTCTCTAGAAAAAGCTTGCAAACACTTCAAAAGCTGAAGGATTTCATAATCCTGTCTTAAAAATCGATTGATTCACAGAAGAATTTCAAGAATTTGAGGATAAAGCTTTGAAAAGGAAAAAGTTTAAGAAATTTATTGTAAGATTTGGATTTTGAGAGTTGTTCTTCTACTTTTCTTTAAAATGATTTTTATTGAAATTATTGAATTTGAGAAAAATGAACATGCATACATGAAATTAACCCGATACAGAGTATAGAAATTGAAATATCGAATAGTAAGATTGATAAGAATTTTATTGTTTGGTGATGGTGATTAGCAATCTGGTGAAATTGTTGAGAGAAACAAGAAAGGCAAAGAAGTGATCAACGATTAGTTTTAAATGCTATGTGGTGAGTACGATTTACTGAATACGATTTACTGTTAGTAAGTAAGACAAATAAAAAATATATACGAAACTTGAAATGAATAATATTATGAGAAAAATTATTGAATATATATGATGAACATGATTGATTTGATGAAAATATGAAATATGTGTTACTTGAACAATTAAATAAAAGTATAATATGATTGAAAGTGAGTATATATGATAAGTTGATAAATTGGCATCCTTGAAAGGATAAGATTGATGAAAAACTTATGAAATATATATTTGAAAAGAGATAAATCTCTTGAAATTATGATAGATGAGATGATATTATATATGAAGAGATGATTTGATTTATTGATGAAAAGAAAGATTTTATGAAAGAAAATGATTTCAAATTGTATGATGATATGTTATCCCTGTTTGTATGTGATTATTCATATGCATTGCCGGGCCACTCTTAGAGTTATGGTATATGGTCTTAGAGAAGACCAGAACCATGGCTGGTCTGGATGAAACATATCGATATGTAAGGAGACGTCCTCAAAAGTTGTACCAGATACTGGTATGGATTCTCGAAAATGGATGAATTATCCATACGTTGGTAGTATGGATGAGATGTGATATGATGTGAAAGAAAGAAATAAAATGATGAGAAATGAAATGGTGAAATGAGGATGCGGATATATTCATGTTTATATTATTTATTTTAATTGAGATGCTAAGATATCAGAATGATTATGAAATGTCGATATGAGTATCTATCTCGTGATGAGATAGTTGTGATGAGAAGTTGATGAATATAATATCTACATGATTTTCATATAATGAATAATATGAATATGAAACTCATAATGAGGATTATGATAAAAGATGATGACAATAATATCAAAGTTAATAAATTGGTTGAAATATATGAGATGAAGTCAAAATTTATATCTATATGATGATAAATAATATGATATGAAAATTGATAGATGAAATAAATAATTGAAGTATGAATACGAATTGTGTTATAATTATGACTAGAAGTATACAAATTAAGTATTTCTAGTAAATTGTAATTTTATTGAGCTTGTGAAGCCTATTTCTCAATATTAAATAAATTTCAGCCCGCGGGCAAAACCAGTAGATTCTTGACCTGAGACTCAAAGTAAGTTTTAGGTAAGTCATCCTAGTTGACATCCTCAAACAATAAAAAGAAAAGAAAAGAAAAGAAAAACAAAAGAAAGAAAAGAAAAATTGAGAAATGACAGTTGTATATATACATGCATATTGTAAATTTTGTTTAGACTCTAAATATTATAAATATTTGAGTATTTTGAAAAAGTTGTAAAGAAAGAATGTTGTAACTCTTCTATAAAATATTTGTTGTATATATATGTCGTGATTGCACCATTTTTAAAATTGTTAAGAGGATAGTTAGACTAAATTAAGCTTGATATGTGGGGAAAAAAAGAGAGGGACAAAAGCATAACAAGTTAAGTCTACTTTTGACGGAAAAAATAGATTAAAAGTGAGAAAAAAAAAACAGTTTGCTTTATGTTCATTGCATATTTAATTGAATTAAAAATATTATGACTGAACTATGAAAAAAAGGAATAATTTATTTTCTAAACTTGTAATTGTTAAGTGGATAGGTTTTTTTTCATATACACATGACTTTCTAAACTTAATTGTTTAAAAATAGTTAATTAACGATCAGTTTTATAATAAAAGGATAAAGAATAATTTATTTTCTGCCTGGTGGTATGATTCAATTCAAAAGAAAACATAGGCTCTCCCAGTTAAATATTTATAGTTGCCACGAAAAAGGAAAAAAAATCCCCAAGATCCACAAAATCATAAAACCGACATTCTTCTTTTTAATCGGTAAAACAAGAAGTTAAAGAATTTTTCGGGGGAACTTGGACTGTGGTGCCTATAAATATGAGCTACTAATTACTCCATGCAAAGTCCCAATCCAGTATCTTTTGTTAGGGTTTGATTCTCTCAAAACCCTAAAACCCTCTCTCCAAATCTCTTCCCTTTTTTACATTCATGGCTGCTCCACACAAGAAATTGTTTGCAGCGTTGGATGGTGAAGAAGGTGAGATTATATCGAAACTCAGCAACCCAAGTCCCAAGAAGGTTAGCCCTCCTCTCCCATGGGGGCCGCAAAAGAGGAAGCAGCATAAACCACCATCTAAGAAACAACAAGAAGCTAAACTGAGTCCTCAGATGAGAGCAAAGCCTCTCATTCTTCCCGCTCATGTTTTGAGTAACCAATTCGTTCTTCTCAGATCAAAACCAAGCGACAAAGAAGGCAAGCAGAGCAATAATGCTGCTACCAATTATGGTATGCAAAATCAGTTGCAATCTAATTACAAGTCCAATGGTATGCAGAACAACAAAGGTAGGTTAATCTTTAATAATCGATCCAAAATTGGCAGTGATGATCACAAGATTATTAGTAGTAAGGTTGAAACTGAAACTCAAGGAAATCTTGAAAAGGAGGAGCAAGTTCCAAACTTGACTCTTAAAGAATACGAGAAACAGCTTCTTGAAAAGAAGACGGCTTTGAATTCCCTAAACAATAGTGCTGAGCAGCAGAGAATGGTGGATCTTGACAAGGATTTCGAGTCTATGAAACTTGTCGGTAAGAAGAAATTGGAGGAATCTGAGAAGGACAAGAAGCTTAACAAGAAAGAAAGTTGCAACCTTGTAAATGAGGAGAAGAAAGTGGCTAAGTCAATGAGCATCAATGAATTCTTGAAACCGGTACAGGGTACTAGACAAAGGACTTTCGCTGCTAATAGCCAATTTGTGAGTAAATTGTCATCAGGGCAAGAAATTAAGGTGGAGGATGGTGCTGCTATCAGATTTGAGGATCCTAGACAGTTTCCCGGCCTGCCAGGAGGTTCTTCCAGAGCATAGAATTTTGCTTCAAATTACTAGTCGAGAGGAGGGTTTTCAGGTCTTCTGCTTCTTAGTTGTATATTTTTCCCACAAAATTTAGTCATAATGGCTCATGAGCCTACCAATTATCTGATAGTAATATTGTTCTCTTTCTAAATATTGCCATCTTAATGGTTCCTATGTTTTTAATTTGCCTAAGTCTTGGCGTTCTGTTACTTGCCAAAAAAAAAAGTATTGGTGTTCTGTTCAACAAATTAAGCAAGCTGCCCATTCCAAATAAGTTTCTATATTTGATGCCTTAATTTTATGTAAGTATATGTTTCTTGTTAGGCTTCTTAATTGGTAGGTCTGTTACCATGAATTTGAATTTGATATCTGCCTATCTTGCTCAATGATTAAAAATCGTCTAGATCAAACCGAAGAGATGCCATCTTTGAATGAAACTAAATTCTTAGGGATACACAGCCTATAGAAATCCCCAAAATTTATAGTAGTAACACATAAAGATAGGAAACCATACCATTCTTTTATGCATTAGCATGGAGCAATAATCAACAGTACTGATCGCATAAAGGTAGATTGTATTAAGCTGAAGCAGTCACAGGACAACTCTCCTTTGGCAAGTCCTTAGGAGTAGGTGGTGGTTACCGACCTAGCTATATAATGCAGTAATTAATCACCATTGCTTGCCAAGTAAGAGGTGCCCTACAACTGATTTGCTTATTGAATAACAAGTTCCTCTAGCTGTGCTGCATCTTCGTTTGAATTGCTTCTGTGATAACCATTGAAAGAGCTTTATAAGCACTTTGGTCTCCAAGCCAAGTAGAATAAACCATTGTAGCAGTAGCTTATGCTATGAATATACTTCAATATCTTCTTTTTTGAGTTTCATTCTTGTTTCTCTTATCCATATCCAGAGTATTGCAAAAGCTCTTTCCATACAAATTAAAGAGATTCTTCCTATTTTCTTGCCCATACTTTGAAGGTGATGAGGAGCCAAAAAGTAGTTGAGGGGAGATGCTCCATCATATATATAATGAAGGTACCAGCTAAGTAACAAGAAGAAGCATATGCTAGAGTCATATTCTGTTTCTTTTCTTTTGCTACTTTCATAAATGTTTGCCTTTTCTGTTTACTTATGTTCAATGGCCTTTAGTATATATGTTTCATTTTCCTTCCCTTCTAATTTTTAGTGTGCAAACTAGAAAGTTTATTCTTTACAAATTACAAGCAAAGTCAACTACCTCTTTATTAATTGCGCAGCTACTAACCAAGCCTCCTTAATCTAATTAGCTGCATACATTGCCATACATTCACCATAAGATAGAATTAATTCTCAAGACAATATATCTACTGTGCAGGAGCATTAAGTACATGTAACTTAACTCATACTATAAATTTGTAACATCTAGCAAACAAATACATAACAATAATGATCAAATTCTACTTGCAAATTAAAAAAAAAAAAAAAAAAAATCAATCTCCTATCATATTTTACTTCCTCCCATTAGAAAGCCTCCCCTGCAGAATCCTCTGTCCCATGTATCTGCATAGTTAATTTAACAAGATCATGATCTATAAATTTATCAGCAATAACTAGAACAAAAAAGTATGCTAGTAATACTAATGTTTACCTTCCAAGCATCATAACTGTAGCTTGAGGATTAGTCCCAGGCGATTTATAAAATGTGGAGCCATCAATAACCCTTAAAGCATCCACACCAAGAACCCTATAATTATGATCAACAACCCTACCAACTTGGCAGCCTCCATGATAATGCCAAATGGTCATTACAGTGTCTTTGCAAAATTGTTCCAAGGAAACTGCAGCACTAATATGCCTTGGCCTCAAGTTCAAAGGTAAGCTCAACATCAAACGTATAAGACCTTGTGCTGACATATCGGTGTAACGGAATTTGGAGAAAGCCTTTGAATTTATAACATTTATAATGGTGCTCATGCCTTGAACACATCTCCTTAAATCTTCTGCTTCTTCAAAGTAATTAAAAGTAACTGATGGGTTATCATCGGGATTCGTGGTTCGAAGCTCAAGATGGCCTGTGGAGATTGGTCCCATGATCTTCTCAAGAATCACTCCACCTCTTATTGTTGCATTGAGGAGAGGGTCCATGGCTTCAACAATATTAGCCATGGCTTCTGGTGGCTGCCCGGTCTGCATATATACACCCAATTCCTTTTTAGTGTAAGATGAAATGTAAAACTATTTTTAACGAACAAAACTAACTTAAAACTAACAATTGCTTTGCGTTGGTGTCTTTAACTAACATTTTCTATTTCAAATTAGTTTTCATATATTGATTAAGCATAACTCAATTTGTAATTATGTTTTTCAAAAATTAATGTTTGGGCCTTACATAGCTTAGAACATGTAATTTAGTCATAAAATCTTTGACTCAATCCATCGTCATTGGTCAAGCTCTCTCTGGTTTAGCTTTGGTGGCCTAGTTTCAAACTAATTACGTATAAATATTGCTAGAGTTGAAGAGAAAAACCTGATTAAAAAGCGAGCCTAATTCCTCATAAAGCCTGTGGGCCCAAGAATATGTAAAGCTTAATCCACTGGCTGCCTCAATGTAGGCATCAAACCTAGTGATGCCCACAACTTGAATGAGTGAGACCTCAACGGGTAGAGGAGAGGGGATGAAGACAGCATTCATGGGATTATCAGCCATCCCTTGGCCCACCAGGGGCTGATCCAATACCACTTTGATGCCATGAGCCCTTAGTTGATTATTGGGCCCAACACCACTTAGCATCAAAATTTGTGGGCTCCCCATTGCACCTGCTGATATGATAACCTCATTCATTGAGGAGTACTTGCCCAGCTCTGCAATGTGGGTTACTCCATATGCATCTTTGAAAATCACTCCATAAGCCCTTGGCCTTGGCCTTAGTCTCCCTGTGCAACATATATTTTTATATGATGTATTATTATTTATAAATAAAAAAAAATACGAACAATTAGTAAAAATTCTAATTTGATGATTATATTTATAAGAGGCATGAAAAATATAAACAAGATATGTAACGGGTTTAATTAAATTAAAAAATATACCTCTGGTGGAAAACAAGATCCTATGCACAGTGGCATGCAAATAAACCAGAATCCTATTTGGATCAGCATACTCCAACAAATTAGCAGCAGTGTGCCTATGACCTTCCCTATCAAAAATTGTACCACCAACTTTAGTCCCATAAATATGATCATATGTGAACCCACTGTAAGGCAACACCCCTACTTCAATTAACCCATCCCTAACAGCAGACTGCCATTGCAACATGGGTGGCTCAAAAGCCACTTTCTTTTCCACCCATTCATAAGAAGTGTTAACCAAACCCTCATTCCACCCTGCTTCCTTGACATAATTACTACTCGCGCGCGTGTAAAATCCTGCATTGAGGACCGAACCCCCACCCAAAACGCGTGCTCGGGTGTTGTACACTCCGTCCTCCGAGATGAAGAGCTGCGAGGGTGATGTTGGGGAGGTGTCTGAAAGAGTAGTGGCAAAGTTGCCTATGTTGGTCATGTTAGGGTTTGTATAGGGAGATCCCCCTCTTTCTAGGACTAAAACGCTAGCATTTTGAGAGAGGGTTGCGGCTAATGTGCAGCCTGAGGTTCCTCCTCCGATGATTATGTAGTCAAAGTATGAGATTGGTGGAGCTGATGTTGCTTCTTTGACAAATGTGTAATATGGAGCTACTGCAAACAATTTACTAATTAATTAGTGTTTGTGATCACAGAAAAAGTAGAACTAGATTAATCAATTTTAATCACACTGAACACATTTTCGTTTCAACTCACCAAATTAATTAATTACTAGATAATCCAACAAGTGAACATTAGGGTATGTTTGGAAATTAAATTTGAGAGAGAACAAAATTGGAAGGGAAAAAGAAACATTTTTGTTTTAACAAAACTAAGTGACAAAAAAGAGGCTTCAAATTGTTTTTTTCCTTTTCATTTTCCTTTCCTTCACATTTGTCATGATCCTAACAAACCTTTATAATCAATTTAAAGTTTCAAATATATATTATTTAATTAGCTAGAGAGAGAAAGAAAACAGATATAAATCCATACCTTCCTCCGACTGACAGAAGCCATGAAAAGTGAATATTGCAACAAGAATAAGAGCAGCAGTAACTCTGCACCAACTGATCAAATCCATACTTAGAAATTGGAATTAACTTTTGTGATCTGTGTCTTCTTTACAAAACCTTTTTATATGCACAAACACCAACGATCTAAACTGCATAACATTCTTTTGGTGCAAAGATCTCTGCTTAACTTCAAGTCTAATTTAACACAGAGAACTTATAGTTCAACTACACTTGCTTCACTTCAATTCATATAAAGATTCAATGTCCTTGAACCTTGTCGAAAATGTATTATGTGTGACATCAACCATTCCTTAATTCCCTGTAAATAAATCTCTATCTACCTGCACAAAAGCACTTAATTACCAAAAACAAACAAGCTAATTAATGCTTTTTCAAACCCATGTAGACTATTTAACTTTATTCTTTTCCAGGAAAACACAATAAAGGCATTATGCTCAAATCATTTGATATTTATGGTATTCTAGCTTTAATTTGTGCTAATTGCTTAATTCTTAATTTTCTTTCTTCTGAGGGAATATCTCTTCTTAATTAAAAGCTAGCTAGTCAGCAGCAATTTCACTAGTACTAAACTGTATATTATTATTCTTATTATGCAGGAAAGCTTTATTATCAAATTATCCTAGTAATATTGTTCTTCTCTAATTATAAATTGGCAATCAAGATAATAGGCAGTGGGTATATTTTAATCAAACCACCCAATTGTGAGTGACTTGGTGTGCAAAATCATCATTGTTTTACTAATAAGAGCAAAATTTTACTAGTATCTTTAATGTTCGTGTTGATATGAATATGATACGAAATAATCGTATCACAGAAATACAAAAAAATTGGAAAAAAAAATTAGTATCACGTAATATCTTTCCGTTTTGCCATGTATTATGATGTTTCTTTGCTTATGCATTGGTTTTGTTACCATCCACCGTATAAATTATAAAGGGAAAAACACAAAAATATATTCGAACTGTTTGCAATGGGCTGGGTTTAGAACAAGCTGGACTGTAGCCCACGAGTAAGCACAAATGACAAAACCTTTGGTTAATTTGTGGGTTTGGGCATAATTAAACTAAAATATATTCAGAGACAATGGCCCACGAGTCAGCACCAAACTACGGGTTTACAACAATAAGCCCAATTTAATACAATCGATTACCCTAGACACTTCTCATCCCTACCTTCTCCACGAAAAATTCTAATCCCCGAGTTAAAAAGAGTTTAGGTGGTGTCTAAGCAGCTTTGGTAAAAAACGTAGGGTCTCTGTTTCAGGTTCTCTCTCACAAAAAGGACATATCACAGGTGTGCGAACACCTCTTCTGATCAATCTAGTTTCTCCAAAGAGTAAACTACTACTTGATTAAAATCCCCAAGAGACAGCTAGGGCTCATAACAAGCAGACCTAAAGGACTGGATGCTCCTTTACCGAGGAAAAATAGTTTTTCA
Organism: Bretschneidera sinensis; assembly: GCA_023935145.1. NCBI lineage: Eukaryota > Viridiplantae > Streptophyta > Magnoliopsida > Brassicales > Akaniaceae > Bretschneidera > Bretschneidera sinensis. The sequence goes on along the minus strand of CM043697.1, from coordinate 166,383,545 downwards.
ATTGACAGTCAATACTAGCAAACATATCATTTGAGTTCAATTCACTAGTACATTGGAAATATTTCACGTTTGAAGGAAATTGCTATCACATGAGCCAACCATTCAAAAATTTCTATTGTCTTAACAAAACAATTTATTATAACAAAGTTAAGTACAAGCACGTAATTTTCATTAGTTTTTTCCTTTTCATGTATCCAGCTTTATGACTGCTAAATTAACCAGTATACAATGCACCATCGACCATGTCTTGTTTAATTCCCTATGGAATTTCCAATCTTGCAATATGGTTTTTTCAAATTTCAACCTCCAAAAACTCTGTACTTGAAGTAAAATTTCAGGCACCATTGATAACAGTATCTCCTCTTATTTTCTGCAATCGTGTAATCAAGGGGATATAAGAGATTGAAGATGTGCAACCCCAAGACTGATAATCTCACAATAAATTTTAACTCACTGTAGAGATTTCTGTCCACAGATCAAGCGTCTTGAGAGCTTTTCCTGATAATTGTACCTCACGTGCTAATGTCACTCCTTCAGCCAGGGTGTTTACATTGCTGCTGACCAAAAGGGCTGCCGCTGCATTTAGGATCTAACGGCCCATTGTTGTTAAATTAGAACTTTTTTCATCAAATTACTTGATGAGTACTACATAAATGTGTGTACATGCATGTGTATGGGGAGTAATGAGAATAAGAGCACTCGTTAGAGATCAGGGGAGCGTCAAAGTAGAAACTTACAAATGCATCAGCAATGGACCCACTCTCTCCTGACAGTACACGCCTAAGTACCTTGGCATTATAATCTGGACCTCCACCTCGCAAGCTATCTAGAGTGCAACGAGGAATGCCAAACTCCACTGTTCAATACACATTACATCAGCATGTATTACTACCCAAACAACACCAAAAGCTTTTTAACTCATAATCACGAGGCATCATGACACATATTAGTCTGAACTCCATTCCACACTGTTTAATACTCAACTGCAGCTGAGAAGTATTAATTCACTTTAGAACAAAGAAAGAGGAATAAATAACAAATCAATGACAAAATCTTACATGGATCAAACGAGAATCTCTCTATTTTTCCTGGAGTGACATCAAGGACTAGTCCCGGTCCTGTATTCAGATAATTTTGGAGCATTAGTATGATCAAAGAATGAAAATGATCAAGTAAAAACGGAAAGATTAGAAGTTGAATCTAAGGAACCAAAAGTTTGACAGTTCTAGATAGACATAACTTCATATTACCCCTAACAACAACAGCAACATAATAAGAGAAGAGGAAGGAGTTTACCAAGGGGACTCATTTCATCTAAGCCTTCTGAATGGACAACCAATGCTCTTCTCTTGCCATATCGTTGCAGTGCTTTAGCCATCTTGAGGACCTATCCAACACACAACAAGAAAATGACTCTCAGAAATGAATCCTGGAGGATAACTTCGTAAATTACAAACTATAGCCCAGTGCATTATGATAGGAATGTCATGTCTTTTACATGAAAAATAATCAAACACAGAAAAAATCAAATATTCATTTATCAAATCATTCACTCCATAGTCTGATAGATCTTTTGAATAACGGATTAATCGGACGAGAATAAAGATAGAGTCCCATTCTACATGTCAATACTGACAACAATGAAATTTATAGTAAGATGAAAATCCATCGACTTTAAAAATCATGAGGGTTCAAGTCCCTCTATCCCCAAAAAAGTCTGTTTGACGCCCTACTTATATCTCTTTATCCTACCCTCTCTTTTTTTAGTTATTCAAAATTTGTTATCTTTTTCATTCATCCTACTCTTTTACAAACAAGTCCTATGAGGAGTCCCTTTCTGATATTACGGTATTTACCTACTTTTGGAAGGTTTACAACACATTTTCTAAAATGTCTCACATGGGTTAGGGATAGTTTTACATGGTTTCTATGTCTTTTATAGGCCTTGTTCAAAATCCCAAGATGAATACAAAATGAAAGAGCTACCAGACCTTCCCCCAGCCCCCAACCCTTTCACTCTTCTTCAAACCCTGAAGTTCCAGTAAGTTTATTTCTTTCTCCCCCTACTTCTGCTGTTTCCTCATAACTAAAGCACTCTGACCACAATAAATCACTGTTAAGAAATAGTGAACAGATTTTAAGAACTTTTTTATTCTGCAAATCAGCTTAAATAAATCTTTTTTCTCTAGTGAACAGATTTTTTGGTTAGTGAAATTAAATTATTCGGAGATCTTCTTTCAAGTGGTGAATGGTCACCCGGTTCCCAACATAGTTCAACAATACTTAAATTAAAGCTACAGTTCATTATACACGCACTAACCAAATCTTCAGTGAATACACCGACGACAGCGAAAGGTACTTGTGCAGGATTCAACATAGGCCCCAATATATTGAATACAGTTTTTACTTTTAGCTTTTTCCTCACAGGGCTGACAATCTTCATTGCTGGGTGATACTTTGGAGCCATCATGAAACCAATTCCTGCTTCATTAACACATCTTTTTACGCCCTGAATTCAAGAAAAGCATTTAAAATTTGTCACTATGAGTTTCAATCCCCAAAATATTGTTCTATTCATAATTAAAAAGGAGAAACTATAAGAATTTGAAGGCAGAAAATTCACATGTCCCTGATGACGATGGCGATATGCTTTGATATCATGAAGCATGAGATGCAAGATACAGAGAAAGCAAGCCCCAGAAAAATTAAAAGGGACTAAAAGGTTTCTAACTCAAGTTAAAGAGTAAATAAAACTCATATTCAACTAGTATGAAAACATATATTTTTATTTGGTATATTGGTAGGGAGGGGGATCGAGCCCGGGTCTCTACAATGGAAGACCCGGAGGAGACCGCTAGGCCAACAGGCTGCAATCAACAGGATCTTGTACTAATATATGCAACTTATAAGGATTGAATTAGAGCCCCTAATGCTTGCAGCCTGCCAATATGAACTTTCAGTAATCCCTCCTCGGATGCCAAGTTGAATCCACTCTTCAGGTACAGCAACATGAATAAAAAAGGCTTAGCTAAATCAGTGGCCGGTCGGCTGGGTTTTTGGTAGTGCTCTCTTCAAGTAAGTACTAATGGTAAGAAAAAATGGTTCCCTGTTGTATTAATGACCAAAAGGACAATGGAAAGATCGATAAATATTCAATACTATGGTGATAAGATGACTTGTTATCACCGTCCAATAGAATTGCATTCATGCCCTATTCTATTGGGAATTCAATTCTGACGAGTTGCCACACTGAACAATGAATGCGAGTATACTAGATGGTTATATGTTATCATCATTGTGACAGTCGTACTGATTATTGGAAGGGCGATACCATCCCATGATCATAAAATGAGCATAACACTTACTAGCATCATACTATCATATAGCTCACATTGTACCAATGCCCTAGTATTGCCACCTCATAAACTCTTCTTTATTGCATTTAACAGTGTTTCTCGCTATAGGAAAGCAGCAAGACAGCCAACATGCGTTAAATTATAAAGCACATAATTCACTAGCAACTACCTCTGGGTCCAAGTCAATAACTACCCCCAATGCTTCCAAGACATCAGCGCTTCCACAAGCAGAAGAACTGGAACGATTCCCTTGCTGCAAGGTGGACAGTCAAATAGAAATAACATTTGAACCACACCCTAAGCAATTATTTGTCAGCTTAAAAATTGATAGCTTCAGACTATGGAAATTGTCAACCTTAGCTACTTTTGCACCACAAGCCGCAGCAAGTATTGACGCCCCTGTTGAAATGTTCACTGTGTTCGCCCCATCACCACCTGTTCCAACAATGTCAACCACGTCATCCAACCCTTCCACCTTCTTCGCATGCTTTATCATTGCCCTGGCCAATCCCACAACCTATTTGCATAAACTTGTATGATCATTTTCATTTTTAATAACTGCTTACTGTGTTAAAAGTACTTCTCTTTGAAGAAAAATTTCATTGATGTGAGCTCGTAGAACTCAAAAAGATGTAATTGCACATTGATTACTTTTCAAAGGAAACTTTCATTTCAGAAAACAAGAAAAGTAATTCCAAAATTCTTGTACTACAGGTGATCGATTCCTGTAATGGGATCAAAAGCTAATCCGGGATAACCTGTAATCCTAGATTACCCTAACGAAACGCCCCCTAAATTCAAATCGCTTACTTCTTCAAATGTCTCCCCCTTGGCTCTCAACAAAACAAGAAAAGCACTAATCAATGCCTCACTAGCCTCACTGAGCAAGAAATCGAGCGACGCTTCTGCGTCAGCCTCCGATAAATCGACACCTTTAACCAGTGACTCAATCAACTGCAAAAAAGAAGGGGAAAAACACAACAATATTTTCAAAATAAAAATTACCCAAAAAGAAATAGAAGATAAAGATCAAAAGCACTGAACCTACCTCAGTAAATGAGTCTATTGATGATCTTGAATTTTCACAAACAGTTGGAAGAGCATTACAGGAACCGGAGGTAGTTATTTTGCCACTCCTTAGCCTTGTGTGGGGGTAAATTGCTGCAGTGAAAAAGCGGTTTCGAGGGTCGAGAACTGGGCGGTGAGTAAATGAGGATAAATAAATTGACGAATACCGAAAAGAGACAGCTCTTGCCATTGCTGCTGCACAAAAAAGGAAGTCAAATCTGTAATAGCTCTAAAACTATGTTGCTTCTGTGTGTTAATCTTAGTGAAATCTAGAAATCTAAGGACTTCTATCTAAAATTATGCAGCCCAAGGCAAATGGTGAAAATAGAAAACTTAAGCCAAATGGAATTGAATCTCTACCTGTTGGCCTTCCGTAACGGCTCTCCTGTGTTGGGGGTTGCTCGGGCTACCGTCACAGTGAGAGGAACGCTCGAACGGGGCAGCAATTGAGCTGGCGGTATAAAAAATTATGAAAGAGTAATAGAAAGGGAAGACAAGAAGAGAGAGAGAAAGAGAGAGTCCAGAGAATCTGGTAGAGAGACCGGAGAATGTGAGAATCAAAGAGAGAGAGTAGAGACCAGCGGCGGGGTAGCTCAGGAAAGGAGGTGGCCTGCGGTGAAAATTGATTTTCAATGTTTATGGGAAGAGGAGAGAAATCAAAGAAGGAGAGTAACGAAGAAGAGAGAAGATAGTTTTTATTTTCAGGGTAAATTACATTTTCATCTCTAGGTTTGATAATAATTACAAAAAAAAAGCCGTCCAAAGTTAACTGGTATGATGACGTGTCCAAATTTAATGGGAAATATAGCCAAATTGCCCCTCCTCTTTCTTCTTCTCTCTCTCCCCAGCCTATCGTTCCACTCATTCTTTCTTTTTTCCTCGTTTTCTACTTTTAATCCATGGAAGCCATCCATCAAAACTGCCTGCAATTACCAATATAAAGAAAATCATACCCACAAAACCTTTTCAAATCTTCTTATTTTCTCGACAGATAATTTTAGCAATGAACTCTTATTTTTTAAGAGAGAAGAGAAAAAACAGCTAGTCCCAGATGTTAAAGGCACCTTAAATTCTGCAGGACGATATTATACACCGTTTCATCCAATTGGGACACGCGAAACAGTAATAATTAGTTTAAACAATAAATGAAAGTTACGGCACGATATTCTTGTATCTATAAGGTTTATTTGATTGAAGATGATTGGCTTTGATTTTGGTTTCTCTTTTAAAAAAGAAGCCCTGATGAGCATGGTATGAACGCAGCAGTAATTAACAGCAGCAAGGCAACATCACTTTCGGATTTTTGAAGCTTTTTTATAGCCTGCAATTTCATTTCTTATAGACTAATATACACCTGGAACTAATGCAGTTTAGGAAAGGCATAAAGCCAATAACAACAAGCCAAGCACAAGGCGTAGGCTATTGGAGCGAAAAAACAAACATCTAATCCGCATGGTACAAAGACGAACAGATAATTACAGCTCGCAAAATAGAACCTTCCCAAAAAAACCAGCATATTAAGAGCCCAAGCATGATCAAACCTTATAAGACATGACACATGCATTCACCAAGGCAAGAAGCCCAGCACACTAAATTCTAAAAAAACACACAAAGTAATAGCACACATAGCTGCTGCCCAGAACAAAACCAATTAAAATCAAACCTTCAAGGTACGTGGATGCTCTGTCAACACCTGATTTGGTCAATCTTTTTATTATGTAAAAATAAAAACCACAATCATCCCAATCATAGCCACCACACGCCACTGTTGCTACAACATAATAAACGTCACATACCGCCGTTCTTGCCGTCGCACCAACACTCAAATCTCTCAATTTTCCACCACAAACAAATTTAATCCATTTATGTCAGAATATGATAAAAAAAATCACACAAAATTTCTTGCCTCTATTCGCGATCTCATGCCGAATCCATGGTGTTGGGAGTTGGGACTGACCCATGGCTGCAACGATAACAACTAGCCACCTCGTGCTGCCACTGTCATCTATGGAGAGAATGATTAGATAGAAAGAGAAGATAGAAGGAGAGATAGAATGATTGTGCAAGATCAAAGATATATTGAGGAGTAGATAGATCAGCTATGGCGAGAGAAGGGGGGGGTGGGGGGGGAAGGAGAGAATATGGAAAATTAGGTCATGCTAAGTATTTAAGAAAAGGTTAATTGGACATTTCAGTTTTACAAATTTGACTAAATGAATACGAAGATTGAGTTGAATATTTTTTATATTTAACGTCTTTATTTATAATTGTAATTATAATTAAAATTTAAGGATGATAACGTAATTTCCTTTCTTTTTAATAATACAAATATGCCACTGTGTAATTATACGTTAGGCTTAATAAGCCAAAGTAACGACACCCAGTGCGAAAGGCTAAAATCCAAAATGCCTTTAAGCTTTTGAAAATATTTTCTATTTTTATCTTTATTTTTTTAAAATTATATTCAATAATTTACACATTTTAAATATAATTTAAAAAAAAAATTTTGCTTTTTGTATTTTTAATATATTTAAAACAATTTTTTTCATCCTTTTTAATATTACAAAGAAATATTGTTTTTTCAAATTATATTAATAATGTATAAATCTAATATCTATAAATATAAGTATTTGAAAAGTATTTTTTGAAAAACTTTATTAACATAATATGTGTTTTTTAAAGAGTGTTATCATTATAACATGCGTCCAACATTTTTTAAGTACAAGCATAAAATTACGTAATTATTAAGAATGCACAAATCTAATATCTATGAATATAAATATTTGACAAGATTTCTTGAAAAACCTTATTAACATGGCATGTGTCCTTTAATAAGTGCTGTTATAGTGATATGTGTTTAGATTTTTTAAATTCAAGCATTAGTTTTATAATTAATTTGGATATCAAGTTTTATTCATAAACTCTATAAAAATGTTTGGAATAATAAAACCCAATAAAAATAGTATAGGTTTTTATAATAATTAAGGGTATTATTATAATAATTAATTGTGATATGAAATACAATCCATAAACTTTATAAAAGTACAATCCATAAATTCATAACTGGTAAGTTTTATGAATTTATTATTTAATTTTTACCCATTGATATCTGTCCTCCATCAGGTATTTGGAAAAAAAAATTCCAATTTTTGATCGATAGGTATTTGTATTCTTTCTCTGGGAATTTCTTAGTCAAGTTTGGGTGATTTAATATTATATAGACTAATTGGATACTCATTCTTTGAAAATGTTCTTTCCATATAGAGAACGACTCTGGAATGATTAACCTGCAAATTGTCAAGGTACGTAGTTCAACTCAATTTATATAATCGTATGGGATCATTTCATATAGAACTCAATTCTGTTTAAACTTGTGTTAAACCATATTCTAAGAAATGGGTTATCAGTTTATCCGTTAGAGGGAGTACATGCCGGAGAAGGAAAATTTGTTGCAGGTATAGAAGACAATCGAAGAGAATTGAGCAGCATTGTTATGATCTATGCAACAAATAGGGATACTATGAATTTTGTTATTCAGTTTTTCAGAATTAACATTCAAGGGTTTCTAATGGATTCCAAAATAGTAGATTGTAGTATTAATTGGCGTTGACATCTTTCCCATTTCGTGCTACATTAGGTGGTATCAGAGCGAAGATTTATCTGGCTCGATGTCTAATAATAGAGTTATAAGCAATCTCTCTAATGTCAATATTGCATTAACGGAGAGAAAACTTTTTCGAGAGTGAACTATTAAAATCGTGGATACTATAGGTTTCATATTGGAAATGTCATTAATAGTCAACCTATTCATAGGTACATCCTTGATTTTGAAGAAATTCTATCCTTTGATATTCAAAATAAGGTATTGCTAGGTAACCATATGTATTAGGCCTAATTTTAGTATTTTGTCTATTTTCATAATTTTTGATATTTTTGCTTGTAACCCTAAAGCTATAAATAAGGCTTTAACGTGTTCAAGCCTTTTCAATTAGCATGGCACTGCAACATTGAAGTCATTGAGGGCTCATCAAATTGACAGACAATATTATAATGAGATGAGGTTAAGAAGAACATATTCCAATATATAATACTTTAATCTTATATTAGGTTTATAAGATTGTTAGATTTGAATTAAAGTTTGATAAATAAAAATCTAAATACCAAAACACCCTAACATCATTCATCATTCTTAACAATTTTCAATTTATTCACAAACTCTAAAATTTCACTATCATCATCATCATCATCATTTTTATTATATGATTATTATTATTATAACAATAATAATTATAGTAAATTTAATTATAATTTTTATTAATATAATCATTAATTTAATTATTTTTATTTTTATAATAATAATTACTTATTATTATTATTATCATTATACTATTATAATTTTAATAGTATGAACCCTAGAGTCCACTAAGTAAAATAAACCAATGACATGAATGGTTAACTTGGCCTCATATATCTGATCTCCTTCCTGCTTCATGCTCCGTTAGTTTAACTTGGTTTGTATGTGTATATAGGAGTATTGAGGGTAGAGTAAAACTGATTTTCATGTTTCTCTTCAGAGCGTCAGCGTAGATCCAACTACAATTCTGAAATTCTCATTCTGTATCCCTCTATCTTTTCAAAGTTGAATAAATTTTGCTATCTCTTTTCTCATTTATCCCTAAGCTGAAGTGGATTCATCTTCTCACTATGCAAACTACCAATTTTTTCTTTGATAAGCAATGGGTTTCTTTCAATAAGATTAAGGAGAGAGATAGGGAGGGAGAACAGTAACGGGTGAGAAAATGGTGAATTTAGAAATTTTCCCTTAAGTTGGTTGACATTGGAAAATTACACAGTTTTGTGTTTAATTTGTTAATGCTTCGGAATTTTGAACTTACATGTGTTTTTCATATATATTTTGGACGTTGGTGTACATATGTATGTATATTTCATTTTGGGTTTCGTTAGAGCTGCTTGCATTAGACTGTATTCTCAGTTGTATATCATATGAAGTTGCAATTCTTTTGTATTCATATGGAATTCTCTAAAAAAGTTTCTTAGCTTGTCTTGTTCTTGAGTAACTAAGTAGCTTAGAAGCGAATCATATAGAGTTTACTACGTAGTATATCATTATCAGTAATTGTCTTGTCTCATTATATCATTGCTATTGTTTTATCTTAAAAGAATAAAAAGCGAAAAAATAAATAGATAAAGGGTGTTCTTCTAATGTCTTCCGATTTGGAACCTTCGTAGCATTTTCGATATTCAAGGTGCCGCTGGTAGGGTTGGTGAAAGTGCAACAAAATTAGTAATTTAATTAAATCTACTATCTACTATTTAGCATTCAATTTCAAAAGAGAAAACAATATTAGGAATTTTTGTTATTCTTTTTTATATTCATGATGGAGATACTATAGTCATTGTGTGTTTTCTTTAGATGAATACGTTCTTAATTTTTTATGTTATTGAGGTGGAGCACAAAGACTGAATAAAAGGAGTGAGAGAGAGAAGGAAGTAAACCTTTGTTTTTTTTTTAACTGATCTTGTCCTCTGTGTGTAGAGTGTAGGCTTACTGTTATTATTTTGGGTGTTCTAAACCTTCATTTTGCATTTGATGTGGTTAGTGGTGAAGGAGATTTTCTATCTAATTCATTTTGCAGGACTTACCTAATTTTGCTTCTGTTTTTGTCTTGGATTGATGTGGTTAGTGGTGAAGGATGTAGCTTCTTCCTGTTCTGCTTATAAAATTATTTTTGTATATAATTTTTTTAATTGTTATCACACATTTTTTCTCTTAAATGCATAAATTTCTTCACTTTAAAATCTCATTTAATAAATTAAAAGAAATTTCTTTCAATTTATGACAACCGTATATCACGATATGATAAATATTGAAAGCAACCTTATTTATTCATTTTTGCTTTTACGTCATCATAATTGCATAAAAAAAATCATCTTATATGTTTTATTAGCTAAATCACTTCACCAATTGTTAATCTGCGTAAGCATGCTAATTTATTGTAAATTCTGCATTCTTATCCAAACAAAGTTTTTCAATTGAAATGGTAATTAGTTATAGGAATATTCATTTTTGAGAGTACTGGATCAAAAAGGCTTTGGACCCAACGATTAATATTTAATGATCACTGTTACCTCATTTTCTCAAGAAAGACAACGCCAATAATTGGCGACACGTCTCAAGTCAAAAAAAATGGCAAAATTAAATTTGCCAGCAAAAACCATCAAATTTCGAGTAACACACAATCGTTTTATGCTTAGAAAAAGCATAATATAAACAAAAATACATAAATTAAACTTTCAAAATGTCCAACAAGAAGGACGTACTGTCTTTTATCACCAAAGTCGTTGGTTCAGAGAACTTGAGATAAAGATGAAGGGCTGCTTTTTCTCTTTAACCCGTAACCGCCATACTTTTATGTTCACATGGAGTATTATATATATTTTTTCCAGATCTTTCTTCCCCTCCTTATTTATCAGTTAAAGAAAGCAGCTTTAGCCAAAAAGCAATCAAGCATATATCTTAAAAGCCAAGTACATGGGGGGTAGAGGCTGCTCAAAATTAACGTAGGAGGAATATTCCTTAATATATGGATATAAGTACAAAATTAATTATCAACAACAAACTGCAGAAACCAGGCCATCAACTATTATGAACACAACATCTCATGATTGTTAAAGTTTATTAAGCAGCTGGCCATGGTATTTATCTCCTATTACACACACACAAAAAAAGAAAGTAGAAAAGAATTCTCTTTTTAATTTGTTTTCCTTTTTCTTTGATATAGAAAGTATATGGATTATGAAGTATGATACACAAGAACATATACTTACAATCGATCAAGAGGTAGCTAGGAACTACTTTTCTGATCTCTCTCTATATATATAACTAGCTCAATAACTTTCTAGGATTTGAAGGAGTTATCTTGATGACAAGTCCAGGGTAGACATCATCGGGGTCATGGATATGCGGGTTGCGCTCCACGATAAAAGGGTCACCGCACTTGTCGCTGATGGTGTGGAGGGTCTCCCCTTCTCGGACAACGTAAATTTCATCACACGGTCGTCGGTACAAAAGCTGGTTCCCTCTCACAGATTCCTCAGCCAAAGAACTCTCTCTGATGGACCCGAACAATATCAGGGCTAATAGCACTATTGCACAGTACCATGAGGCTGCATCTGATACGCTAGCTATTGATGTTTTCATTATATTTTGGGTTGTAACTTAATTTGGATGTTTATATATGGGATAAATTAAAGAGGGATGGGATTTTTGATAGGAAAGGAAGGAATATATATATAGAGACAGAGAAATAAAGTAGCGTTTATCTTATAGAGATAGAGATTAGAAAGAAAGAGGAAAGTCTTTGGACGTTTTTGTTGGGAGGAATTAGTTGGGTTCAACGACTGTTGAGTCACATTCCTACGTACTCACCGAACTGCTGAAAAGGACTTTAATTGGTCTATAGTAAATAACTAATTATTAATTAGAGATTAGGTTTTGAATTATATATAAAACTAATTGGAAATATATTAAAAATTAGCTCAATCTGAATTAATAAACACATTTAAAATGCAATGTATTTACATGTGGGATTTGCCCATTAGGAATCACTCATTAGATAAATCATTAATTAGTATGAATACAATTCGGTCAACATCCCAATAATAAACTTTTTTTTTTTATGCTAATCAATAAGGAACTTTGGACAATTTTTTTTGTTACGACTTCAATGTGTTTGTTGAGCAACCCAAACATCTCTCATTTCTCATTTACACCCAATCCTTTAACAAAATTAATTTGTAGACACTTATATATACTCTTATTATATATATATATATATATATATATATATATATATATATATATGTATGTGTGAGAGATCCAATATCATGGTTGTGATCAAAATTAAAATAATAACCAAATCATCAAAAAAATAAAATAAAAAAATTAAGGGCTGATATGGTGAATTGGTGGAGTAATTGCTATGATCACTTGATTGATGTGAGAATCGGAAGAAAAATTTTATTTTTTTATTGATCACCTGTCAACTCGTTTCGCAGGGTCATGCTTACGATGGAAAATTAAATCTTCTTTCTCCTATCACGTTATATATAATGTGAGTGTGACAGGTAATTAGGGTATAGCTATCATTTGATGTTTGGCATCTTATGTTCTGGTATATAATGTGACGTGCCAACTTAAGAGGGAGGGGGGACTGGGGAGGGGGGCAAATTGCGTGAAGGAATTGTGCCTTCCCCACTCTCCACCTTTGAAAAAACTTTAACTATCAAAACCCTAATTAACCATAATCAAACCCAAAATATGATGTTGTCCATTATTTTAATTTTTTATTTATTTTAATATTTTTGCAAAGTACTTTGGGACCAAAATGCAATTCAAACTTGGAGTTTTTCCCTCTTGGCGTGCAAAAAAAGGTCGCTAGGGACCAAGCTGACCACGTAAACTGACCAAGTCATTCACGCATATGTGATCAATTCACCTTCTTGGAGGTTCAAAGTCCAAGTAACCATTATTTTCATAGTTGAAAAATAAATAAATAAATATATATAAGGTCTTTTGATAATATTGAATTAATTGATGATTGTAAAAACTTACTTTAAGATATTGTTGGAAAGCACCCGTCGAAATTTATATTATGAATTCATTGAAAATTTTGCATGCAGTTTTGTTCCGGCTTTTAACTCAACGTTTTGAATATTTAAAATGTTTGGTGCAAATTTTCGACCACATGCATGAGGAGAAAAAATTTGAAAATACGAGCTCGAGACAAAACGATGAACAAATAATTCAGACCAATCTAATTTCGAACAAATAATTCTTCCTGCTTGCAATTTCTGTTATTTGATTTATAGTTTTTATATTTTTTTAAATTTAATTGTAATGATTTATATTTTTTCTTATCGATTTACAAAATGTAACAGATATTGATATGTACTGTTATGCTTAGATGTATTTCTACTAAATCTATTGTCTCTTTCTTTTGATCAATTCTTATGGAATACTTAACATCATTTGGAAACTACAAATTGTTATGCTTTTGTTATTTTTATATTCGTTTTTGTTCATGATTTGTGATGGGAATCTGGTAGTCGATAGCTACTATATGAATCCAGTTTGCTTACGTATGGTTTCCAAAATTGAAGTGAAATTAATAAAAACCAGAAAATATATATTATAGACAAACTAAAGGGTCAAGTAACCATCGATTTATATACTATAATTATTTGCTGGCAACCATTTTTAAATTTGTGATATCAAGTAGTACTTGGTTTGTTTGGACTTTGGATTCATATTCAATTCTTTAAAACAATTGGATGCTTAGTTCTTTAAGCTGTTGGTACAAGATTCCCTTTTATGGTAATTTTTTAATGTTAGATAATTAATTAATATCATTGATTGTTACTTTAGCACATTGAGTAAAATAATTAAACTATAATTAGTATGGTTCACCATAGAAATTAAAAAAGTCACGTCTTATAAGTTATAGCTCTTAAATTGTATGATGGAAAAACTTGTTTTAGATATTATACCGTTTGCACAGTTTATGAAAATACTTTCGTTTTTTTAAATTATTTGTCGTTATGGTTTTGTTTTCAATTCTTTACGATCTGATTAGATTATTTTGTCTTTATATTTGTCCGTTACCGTATATACTATTAAAACGTTGATTTCGAATGGCCAATCACTTGAATGCATTATTGCAGTCTCAACTAAGTCTTCAATCACAACTTTGTATAGAATCGTTAATCTCAACTCATATCTCAAAGCTCGAGAAAATACTTTTGTAAAGATAGTGTTTTAGAAATTAATTTGAATTTTATATAAAATTATAGCAACCGTTGATGTAATTTTTTTATTTTATATTAGATAATGTGACAGAAATAGCCCAACTTATAAAATAAGATTAAATATTTAAAATTTTAAGAATTTTAAGAACCCATATTGAGAGAAAACTCCTTTATTAAATGTCCAAATAACTCCATATCACCATTGGACCCTTCGAATTTTAGGTTTAGGAAATAATTCTTGAAACCGAGTTAGAAAGGAGATATTGTTAATTAAGTTAGACTGAAAACCCATTGTAAATTTAAAAGAAAAACGTCATAAATATTCTTAATCAAAGCTGAATTATATTTTATAAACAAATGGGTAGATAGTGAAATGAGTTTAATTTTAGAGAAAAAAAAGTTTATTGGACTTGATAAAATATTACATGTAGACAGAAATGATTGTAGAACTGATTTGAAGAACTCGAACTTAAGAAAAGAAATTGTATCTTAAAGAACTATAGTTCATTACTTCGGTTGAACCAATAAAACCTTAAGGCCAGCCTGTAGTAGACGCTGTATTATTATAATGAACTATAGCCCATTTCATTCTACGGTCTGATTTGGATGGGCCATTGTGGTCCATAGTCATCTCTTTCGTTACTTGCATACCCAGATAAACGGACTTGACCTCCAGCTCCTCTGTTTCAAAATTTCACTTCAATTTTATTGAATGGCCGCAGCGATTCCTCATGAAACTCACGAAACCCATTACGCGTCGATTCAGTAACCCTTCATCGGCCCCTAAACCACAGCGAGTAACCAAGAGTCCGATCTCCATTAACTCCATTGAAAAGCTTCATGCTCGCCTCATAGCTACTCAACTTCACAGACACTCATATTCAGTATCTACTGTTATCAAAGCATACGCTCTATCTTCATCTTATTTGCACAAAGCCCATCTCGTCTTCAATCAAATTGAGCGACCCACATTGCTGGTATGTAACTATGATGACAAACCCAATGAAGCAACTCACATGTACAGTCGCTTGTATCACCAAGGTTTGGCTGGTGATAACTTTGACGTTTATTTTTGTTTTCAAGGCTTGTGATTGCGTTTCAGATAGTGTACACGCACCAAAGGTTCATGTTCACGCTATGAAACTCGGGTCTGAATCCTATTTTTTTGTATCCAATGCTTTGATTCATGTGTATGCATCTTTTGGTGATTTGGTTATTGCACGGAGGAGGGTGTTTGACGGAATGGAAGAGAGAGATTTGGTTTCCTGGAACTCTTTGATTTGTGGATATAGTTAGTGTAATATATTTAAGGAAGCTAATGTGGAGGCTGATGCGGTGACAATGGCGAAAGTTATTTTAGCTTGTATTTATTTGGGTGAGCGAGATATTGCAGATTCTATTGTTAAGTATATCCAGTAAAACCTTATTCAGATTGATGTTTACTTCGGGAACACTTTGATAGATATGTCTGGAAGGCGTGGTTCAGTGGATTTGGCGCGGGATATTTTTGATTCGATGAGCGAAAGAATATAGTTTCTTGGAATGCCATGATTATGGGGTATGCGAAAATAGGGGACGTAGTTGAAGCACAAAGGCTTTTTGATGAGATGCCTAGAAGGGATGTGATTTCTTGGACGTCTATGATCACCGGTTACTCTCAAGCTAACCAGTTTTCTGATGCCATAAAGCTTTTTCAAGAAATGATGGCAGCTAAGGTGAAACCGGATGAAGTTACATTGGCTAGCGTGCTTTCTGCTTGTGCTCATTTGGGTTTGCTTGGTGTGGGACGGGCAGTTCATGACTATATGCATAGGTATGTTGTAAAAAAATATGTTTATGTGGAAAACTCTCTGATAGATATGTATTGCAAATGCGGAGAGGTTGGCAGGGGAATGGATGTCTTCATGAAATGAAATGAAAGGAAATGACCCTGTTTCCTGGACTTCGGTTATCTCAGGCCTTGCTGTGAATGGTTTTGCCAATTCAGCTTTTGAGCTCTTCTCACAGATGTTGACAGAAGGTGTTCAGCCAACGCATGGAACCTATGTTGGGATTTTATTAGCTTGCAGCCATGCTGGATTGGTAGATAAAGGATTGAAGTATTTTGAAAGTATGAAAATTTTATGGACTAACCCCCGAAATGAAACATTAAGGATGCACTATTATCTCTTAAGCCACCCTGGCAATCTAGAGAGGGCCTATGAATTTATAAGGACAATGCCCATAGTTCCGGATGTTGTGGTATGGAAGGCATTGTTGAGTGCTTGTAAGCTTCATGGAAATTTGGTTCTGGCTGAGATTGTCACGAACAAGCTTCTTGAGTTGGATTCTTCTAATAGTGGGAATTATGTTCTCCTGTCAAATACTTATGCCAGTTCAGATAGGTAGAATGATTCCACAAAAATAAGAGAACTACTGGTAGTAAGCGATGTGCAGAATCCATCTGGTTGGAGTTCGACTGAAGTAAATGGGTTCACATCAAATATTTCTCAGGAGAAGACATCTTGTCCAATCTCGGAAAAGAAATCAATGGAGTACTGTTACTAAAACTATACTTATGCGGACCATCTAAAATTGCATGGGCGGTGGTAAAATTGGATCATGTATGAGCCATCTGACAATTTTGGATTGAGTGCTGCCCTGATATCAAACTGGTTAATACTGGACGTAAGGATGTTTAATTTGGTTTTGTGGTTTTGATCCTAAAGTTAGCCGTTTTCTGGTCACAGCTAATCTTGGTTAAGGAAACATTAGAGCTTTTATAGTTTTGGATTGTGCTGGATGATTAGTGCCAAGTGGGTTCCCATCCCAGATTATTGCAGCTCTGATGATGTTGGGGAGGATCTTGTTGGAGTTCAAGTATCATACTGATGAAGTGTTATTGGAAGGTCTGGTTCAAGCTAGCTAGTCTGGATACATTGGCAAACATTTCTGTTGCTTGAAAACTGCGCAAAAGTTGTGGGGTTTCCCCCTTGATGATAGTAAATTTAGGACGTGCAAACCAGATCAAGGAATGAGAGCACAAGTAGTAGCCATTCCCCGGAAGAATCCTCATAGGCTCATACTGGAACTCCCAAATGATCATTCCATTATACTGCACAAAGACATAATCAGACGTAGATATGATACATTGGTGGCAAACAACTGTATGGTTGAAGTTCAAAGAAATGGTCCACTGAAAAATCTCATGTTATTGGAGCCGAGCTTAGCAACGTGAGCTTGTAACCGGATTGGGGGCTGGGCATGAAGATGGGTGAAGGTCACCATGCCAAAATAAAAAGGAAAAATCTTATGTTCGTGGGACTATAATGACTTTAAACAGGTCTATGATCTGATAAGATCCAGATTCTTAAGAAGACTGAGAAATTTTGGTTTAGTGAGAAGACTGACAGAAGAAAAAGTGAAACAGAGCAGCTTTCATATTTTCACAGTTAGCTAGCTATATAATTCACAGGTTTTACGTAGATTGCAGTTCATGATATTCTTGGAACATTCTGTTTAAATAGGAAATTGTACGTGTTGAAATATCTTGTTGAGACCCATTGAACTGCAAATCTGTAATTTTTGCTTGGAACGAATTTTTTACAGTTGTTTGTGGGCAGCACAGTGATTTAGCCCTCATTAGTTGATTCTGTGTCATTGTTATGCAATGAAGTTCTTATACCCAAAACAAAAATGTCAAGTCTCGATAGAGAAGTCTGTTAGAAAGAAGTTGGAATAAGAAAAAAGAGTCCCTTTGTTAATAAAGGACACAGAAAATTATTGGTAAAAAGAGCTGGTATTCTAACATTATTATTGAACATGTTACATCTTATACAGGCTATTTTGTAAAATATGCATATCAGTTTCCTCAAACAAATGATAGATAGATCAAATCCAGAGCAGCAAATCTTGAAACAAGCTCCTTGTTTCAGCTTAGATGCCTTTATGAGCAATTTTTACAGGTTAAACATCACCTTAATGGCATTACCACCACGAGCACTAGTTTCAAATGCATCTTCTATCTCCTTCTCTGAGAAACCAAACCTGTGTGTTATCAATGGCTTTACATCAATCTTGCCAGTCCTCAAGAATTCAATGCAGAGTGGCCATGTGTTCCTATATCGGAATATGCCAATCACATCAACCTCCCTATATGTCAGCCAACAAAACCCATTATAATTAATTGAAAGTAAATGTTTTTCTGCTTGCTATTATTGTTAATTGAAGGTAAATGTTTTTCTGCATGCGATCGACATGGAGAGGAAAACAAGGTGATTGTAAATAGAGAGCATCATTACTTTCCTTGAGAATTAATGAAGTTCAGTTTACCTTGCAGCAGCAGGAGTGAGAGGGACGGTCATCTCGGTCTGTGCCAATCCAATGCTACAAACTTTGCCCCCAGCACGAGTTGCACTTAAAGCTGTAGACATGGTTTTGTTGAACCCAACACAATCAAAGCTCACATCAATGCCTGAACCAATTGCATTCTGTATCTGCTCCACTTCTTCAGCCACATCCTATAAAAGTTACTTGCCTGGTAAGCCAATACTTTTAAACAACATGAAAACAAAAGAACTACTTATGCACCTATATGACTTGAAAATGATTGTTCTAGACATTCAAAGAATAATTCAGCATAAATAACGTAACCCAAAAGGGGAAATTGACCTGAATATTTGTTGAAACTTGAACAATTTCATCCACGCCAAGATTCTTTGCAATTGACAGACGATGAGCATCAACATCAACAATCACAATTCTTGGCACCCCAAATGCACGAGCAGCCAACAGAATAACAAGGCCTATAGGTCCAGCTCCCATGATCAGTACAGTAGTTTCATGACCTATATTTGCACGGCGACAGGCGTGGATAGCAACACTGAGGGGTTCACACATTGCTCCTTCCTCCATGCTCACATTGTCAGGCAGTTTGAAACATAGATTTGCGGGGTGCACCACCTGGGGAGGAAAAAAACACATAAATGCCCTAATTCAATGCAGGCCGTCTATACATTTGCCAGTACCTTTTTTTGTAATGCATAGATGTTTCTGAAAGCTAGATTAGCAATCTGAATTCTTAGTTTATAGATCACATGTTCTTAATCATCACACTAGTAAAATTACTGGAGTAATGCTATTCAAAGAGGTAACTCAACCTTTATGAGTGCATAGTTTCATTGCAAATTAGTAGAAATGACAAAAAAAAACTTAGGATGTTAAAATGGTAAAGAATAATCTTTTCCATATGCTAATAAATTGAATAGCACTAAAAGAAGAAAACACTTTAAAAAGTTTGCTAGTTTAAAAGCCATAATACGTCGATTAGTTAAATGAAAAAACTTAATAACTTTAATTTGCAAGCTCAGAAAATTTGGTAACCTTATTGGCAAGAGAGCCATTAGTTGGAGGAGATCCAAAGAACTTCATTTCAGGACAAAGATTGTAGCGACCTTCTCTGCAGAGATTGCATTGCTGGCAACTGATACCGGGCTCCAATGCTACACGATCGCCCACTGCTAGTGACTTAACTTGGCTCCCAACTTGTTCAATGATCCCAGCACATTCATGGCCAATGACCATGGGTTTTTTCACAACAAAATTTGCACATCTCATTGTCTGATAACAAAATAAAAAAGGCATTAGCATATTACCTAAGAGAAAATTACTACGATTACATATTAAAACAAATATTTTATTCAAAAGTTAAGGAATCGAGCATTTCACCTTGAAGTGGTGAACATCACTTCCACATATACCAAGAGCTTTTATACGTACTATAACATCATGAGGGCCTATGATTAATCAATATCCACAATACAAGCAAGTACCATTAATTTTCACCAATATTTCAAGTCAAGCCAGTAGTATTACACTATTACATATAATCAATTCAACTTAGTTCAAGTAAACTTGATACATGAAATGGGGCAACATGGTTTAACGAGTATTAACTAGTTACACATGCCAAACTTAGTTAATTCAGTCCACAATTATTGCAAGATGAGCAATGTCATAGGCAGCTTAATTAATTATTCTCAAATTTAAAACAAGAAGTAGAATTTGAACTAGGCAGACAGATCCTTGCTACCTTGCACAATATGCCAATATTGGTTTTTTTATTGAAGGCAGCAGAAAGGGAAGATCTTCCTCTTCTGTCTATGCTCTTATTTAAAAATAAATAAGAGAAGAAAAAGAAGGACAAAGGTTGGGTGGGAGTTCGGTTTTTGGCTCTGGCTTACCTTAATGATCACTGTTTTCTTTGGCCTGTATGATCTACCTGGCTTTGCCACACATGCAGATGTGCAAGAGGACTTTCACAAAGAAGTAAGGGTTGTAGTGAAAAATATAGATCATACATACAACAGCAAATTTCCCTTTTTTTATGTGAATTTTGATTGTTTGGGATGGTAATTTTCTAATTTGCAAGCATAGATTTTGTAAATAAACAAAAGGGAGATTAAGAAAATGTTACCTAGAGGAGGGAGATAATAAGGTTGAATCTGGAGGGTTTTAATCCCAAGGAGCCAAGCTGCCATGTTCTCTTCTTCTTTGCCTGCCTTAACTTCATCATCACTATGTGCCATCCTCTGTGTCTATGTCTACCTACCTACTATCTCTATTGTCTCTTTATATTCAGAGAAACTAAAACCTGATTAGTTGGGTCCCCGTGGAAAATGCCATCCTTTTGTCCTGTCTTCGTTTATTGAATGAATCTTACCTACTAAAACTCGTATTGGAGTTCCATATATTTTTCAGTCGAGGATTTGCGGTAGGGTCGACTCTATCGTGTTGTAAGTTTTTAATCAATATCGTATTGTAAGTATAATTAGTGGCATTTAACCCAAAAAAAATTGACAGTTTTATCCATGAAAGTTATCCCAAATCGTATGCACCTTTAGTATAAAAATTTTCTTTAATCAGTATTTTTTAGTAGGTATAAAAATATTGAGAGGAAATGATGTATTTATCAATTTTGTGTAAAATTTAAAAGAGATAATTTTTGCATTTTAATCAAAAGAGTAAACAATTGAATTTTAGTAGTCATTTTATAAGTGATAGAAATTAACAAAATTAAAAAAAATTAATTGACTCAAATTGAAATTATAAAAATTTATTTAATTAAAATAAAATTTTAAAAACCAATTTAATCAAAAAATCAAACTAACAAAATTAATAGTATAATTTTATATCTTACTCTTACTCCCGCATAAAAAAAAAAAATAAGATATACGAACACCTCTTAAATTTAATAACAATTACAACAAACTTTATTTTTTAGAAAACGACAAATCCGTCGCACTGCTAAGGAATTTAAAAAGAGAAATGAGGAAACCCAAATGCTTTTAAGCTAATATTCTATATACGTGTGTCAGAAATAATTCACATATGCAGTACAAATCTCATTGTTAATTTCCTATGGGAGGGAAGGGAGGAAGGGTAAAATGAATGTGGCAAATTGGATTAGAATCAATCAGCTAAGAGTAAGGGGCCCACGGAGAGCATTCATCTCATAATATCAAAACACAGAGTACCCTTCTGCCGCTTATCTTTCCTACTCACCATCTGATCTCCACGTTTCTAGAATAAAAAAAGACAAACATTAGGAAAATGTCATATCCCAGTTCCTGGTTATCTTTCCTCTTTCTTTTATCTAGCAGTCTAGCGCACTGCACAAACAAAACCATTCAAGCGCAATCTTACAGTGTGTAGGAAGCAAATGGGCAAAGGGGGGATGTCTCACGGAGAAGCCCAAAATGGAGAAGAAGAGAACATGGCTGCCTGGCTTGTTGGTCTCAACACCCTCAAGATCCAACCTTTCAAGCTCCCTCCTCTTGGTACTTGTTTCCTCACACATATATACTGCCATATAGTTCTGTTACTCTCTTTTTAGATTTCTTGAATTGATTGGTTTTTCAAGCTTACGACTAGTGTTCTTGATTACCCATTTATTTCTGAAACTGAAATTATCTCTGTGTAATCTCTGTAAATCTTTAGGACCCCATGATGTTAGAGTTGGGATGAAAGCTGTTGGTATATGTGGAAGTGATGTTCACTACCTCAAGGTAAATCCCTCTTCCAATTGCCCATCAGCTATAAAATCAAATTCAATATTGCTTTTTTACTTGGACTATGCCTGAAATGCCAAAATCAGAACTTTGATCTTTTTTTTAATTAGTGTTTGATTCAATTAAACTTCCTTTTTTTTTGCGCCTGCGTGCGTGTGTTTCAGTTTAATGCTTTTAGAAAGCAGTAACTTTAAAGTTGTACCAAGTTTTCTGTTCTTTGTTAATATTATTTTTCCAATAACCAAATGTAGAATGAAATTAATTTAGGAGTCAGCGCTGGTAAAAATTTCCTCCCACTCCCATGGTCAATTTTTTAACTTACAAGCTTCTAAAATATATTTCTAGACCTTGAGATGTGCGGACTTCATAGTGAAAGAGCCAATGGTGATTGGGCATGAGTGTGCTGGGATCATAGAGGAGGTTGGCAGTGAGGTGAAACATCTGGTGCCCGGTGACCGAGTAGCACTGGAACCAGGGATCAGTTGCTGGCGATGCAACCTTTGCAAGGAAGGTCGATACAACTTGTGCCCTGAGATGAAGTTTTTCGCCACTCCACCAGTTCATGGTTCTCTTGCCAATCAGGTTAACATATTTGCAGCATATCAATCTAAACATTTTTTTGTTGTTTCACGATTTTAGCAAAGTTGATTGTGTTGTTCTTTGTAATTCTAGTGTGATTTTTTTTCTTCTTAATCACCTTTAAGGCATGCTTTGTATGATAACTATAAAATTCTTGAACTTCTGAAAATGGCATCACCTTCAGTGCTGGACAAACATGTCAACCTGGTTCTAGCAATCCAACCAGTATTAACCTTTCGACAAATATTGAATCATGCATTTTCATCTGACAAAATGAAATGCCCTTAGATGGTAGGATCGGGAGAATTCTGGTTGCCACTAGTTGGGATAACGAATTTTGTTGATGTAAATTTTATTACTGTCCTTGTCAAATCTGTCACATTTTATTTGTATTGGTCATTGTTTGCGTTTATTTGGTTTGGACCCTAATTACCAGCCATAGATGCATCAAATTCCACGTAATGATAACCTAAACCGTATGGGTGACTTTGATGCAGTCAAAATTTTGGGAAGCTGGAGGTAATATTTAAAAGTTTTTATCATGTAACAGGTGGTGCATCCTGCCGACCTGTGCTTTAAATTGCCAGAAAACGTAAGCTTGGAGGAAGGAGCAATGTGTGAGCCCTTAAGTGTTGGTGTACATGCTTGTCGCCGAGCTAATATTGGTCCAGAGACAAATGTATTGGTCATGGGAGCAGGGCCCATAGGGCTTGTCACACTGCTGGCAGCTCATGCTTTTGGAGCACCTAGAATTGTCATTGTGGATGTTGATGATCATCGGTTATCTGTTGCAAAGGACCTTGGTGCAAATGAGATTGTTAAAGTTACAACAAATATGAAGGTTGATACACCTCAATTCCTTTTCCCTTATCTAGCAATAAAGTTTTGCCAAAGTAAATAACATGATAAAAAGTTTTTTATACAACCCTGCTATTCTCATTATCTTCATTTTACTGCTTGTTTTTTCTTTTTAAGGAAAATTTCCTGAATTTATGTTTTGCACTAAAATTTTTGCTGTCAATTTGACCTCATTAGGAAATTTCAGCTCTCGGCTTGAGAAACATTATTCTCTTTACTTATTCACGGGTATTATCCTCACACTCATAGTGCTTCTACACTTGTATTAATTGCAGGATGTAGCTGAAGAAGTGGAACAGATACAAAAAGCTATGGGGGCAGGAATAGATGTGACTTTTGATTGTGCTGGCTTTAACAAAACCATGTCAACAGCCCTTGGGGCCACTCGTTCAGGTGGCAAAGTGTGCCTTGTGGGAATGGGCCATGGCGAGATGACTGTTCCACTCACTCCAGCTGCAGCGAGGTACACAATTACCTTTACCTTTTCCTTTTTGGTTAAAGTCATGGGTAAAAATTTTCAGTTCAGGAATTATGTGAATTTATTTGTGATTAGGAATTCAGGAATTGTTTGGGATAATTTTGTGGAAAGATCTGGAAGCTAGAAGGAACTTTTGTTACATTCTTAGAATGGTGAACAGGGAATTTAAGTAGTGAAGGAAATAAGGAAAAAAGAAGTATCTGTTTTTAAATTATCATTCGAAAATCAGAAGAATGTGGATGCATTAGTTTATGAGACTTTCGATCAGTGTTATGAAATTCTAATTATGCTCAACTTATATGTTGCGTAAACATTAGGGTTTCAATTTGGAGGATCTTGTCACAACTTTTGGAATTTGAGAGCGGGGAAATATCTTTTAGCCTGTGTGAATTACAAACATATTTATGTGCTTAATAGCTCTGGTTTCTGTTGAATACAGGGAGGTTGACGTGATTGGTATCTTTCGCTATAAGAACACGTGGCCGCTATGCCTTGAGTTTCTAAGAAGTGGTAAGATTGATGTAAAGCCACTCATAACCCACAGGTTCGGGTTCTCTCAGAAGGAAGTAGAAGAAGCTTTCGAGACCAGTGCTCGTGGTGGTAATGCCATAAAGGTTATGTTCAATCTGTGAATTCAGCAACAACATCAAGGAAACGGCTTAGACAGAAAAGGATATTAATAAATGCAAGTATATAGTTTATAGTAAACTCTTCAATAAAAGCGCTACCTTATGAAAATATCAGACATTTGACTTGTTTAAACCTTTTGTTTTCTAGTAAAATTTGGATGTCTTGTGGCTCTTGAATGTAAAGTATTATATGATATTTACTGTTTTTAAGTTTTCTTATGGGGTTGTGTTTGAAGTCATTGTGGGACTTTCTTGAGTTGAGTGACAGATGATAATTGTCTCGCAATTTGTTTGCAGGGTCACCTAACATCTTAGATTCTTAGGCATTGGTCATAAATCTTGCATTTGAAAAAACTTTTTTCTTAGATAGTTTGCAGTCACTTGGTTTGGGTTAAAGCATTTAGCCACACCCCTGATATGAATCAATTTTAAAAATCCGGATCACCAATCGGATGATCGAGAAATTCCTCTAATTTGTGAGAGGATTATCTGTTCAATTTAATTGGCTGATAGAATTCTTAAAACATTTATTATATATCACTAATTACAAATATTCTATTTATCTTGTACAAATTTATAAGTTCATTAGTCCTTCAGGTGGCGACTGCTAAACACTTACTTGGTCTCATTGACACTGATGCTGCGTTGAGGAGTTTGGAAACAAAGGGGAGGGAGGGATATTTAAAGGAAAAGAGAGGTGGTTTCTTTCCCATTGATTGTGTGGATGCTAAAAAAATTAAAAGTTAAGTGTGTTTCCCTTCTATTTTTAATTAGGAAGAGAAAGAAAGTGATAATGTAAATTAAAAAATTTTAATCTCCTCCCATTCCAAACCCCTAAAATAAAAGGTCTAAAAATATATGAGAATTAAATCTCATCTAATCCTCTTTCCCTTCCTCACAAAAAAATTAAAAGATTAAGTGTATTTCCCTTCTATTTTTAATTAGGAAGAGAAAGAAAGTGATAATGTAAATTAAATTTTTTTTAATCTCCTCCCATTCCAAACCCCTAAAATAAAAGGTCTAAAAATATATGAGAATTAAATCTCATCTAATCATCTTTCCCTTCCTCACAAAAAAAAAAAGCTCAAAACATAATAAATATTCAATCCCTTTCCCTCCTTTAATTCCTCCACCCTAACACATTGTAAATCGCTCAACATCATTCTTTTTGGAAGAGAACTAGGAGTCCGTTTGGAAGCAAAATAAATTGAAAATAAAATTCATTTAGAAATGAATTTAAATTGATTTTTATGTTTAACTCCTGTATTTTAAATTGTAAAATTTATTTGAATTTTCATATTTAAAATGTTTAAAAAACTAAAAATAAAATTTAAAAAATGAGGGAGAGAGAGAAAGGGAGGAAGAGAAAGAGAGAGGAAAACATAGCATTTTGGTGAAACTAACATTTTACTATAACATTCATTTGTAAATTATATAAATTTTAATAAAATTGATAACAAATTAACTCAATTTAATAATGAATTCATTTTAAAATTAATTCTAAGATTTCTTTTTTTGTTTCCAAACTTGTTTTCAAATTCAAAATAAATTCTATAAAAAATATATATTTTATTTATTCCATTCGAAACGTACATATCATTCTTTTGAGCAACATATTGATTATTGTTTTAATAAGCATTCCAATTCTGTCCTATAAATAGCCATTACATTAGATGACACGGTTTAGAAACAACTTGGAGTCCCTTTAAACTAAAACTTATTTTTTAAAATTTATCAAAAACTTAATCAAATTAAATCAAATATTATGAAATTTCAGTAAATAGCAATTAAAATATCAATTAATAAATCATTTGATTTGATTAATTTTTTAATAAATTTTTAAAAAATAAACTCTTCTTAGAATTAATTTTAAGCAAAACCTAAACATTGATATCATCTAAAGATTGATACCATTATTAAACCAAACTTATGGGGAACAGCCCTACACGATGCATCCCTAGAAGGAAATGTTGATTAAACATAAATATTGAAGATAATAAAAACATATGGATGATTTTAAATAATTATGATTAAAAGCATTCTTTGCATCTTTGCCTTCTCCCAACGCAGCAGTGCAGCACCCTGTTTAAAATGACAAGGAAGCACAGCATCACATCATCCTCCTCGCCACATTAAATACAGAAGATTTCGCCTTCAATGCGTTTCCGTTTGCCTGTTGCACTCTTCCTGTATACAATCTAGGCCTTTCTTGTTGATCCCAATACAACTAGGCAGAAGACAGATTTCTGTCACAATCAAACTGATCAATCTTAGCATCAACATAAGTTCAGCCTCATGGAGAGCTCTGGATGTATTACTTCTCATATTGCACAAGAAGCGCCTCACAAAATGGACATATGGCACAATGCAAGGTGACGAAGGGCTTGATGCTGCTAAACACTTAGAGCTAGGAACCCCGAAAACTTGCATTCTCAAATTATAGTTCCTCCCGTGAACTTACATGTTAGGGGAAATAACCCCAAAAAATTAAAATAAACGAGGCAAAAAATTACGCAAAAGCACAAATATAGTGCCAGTCATCAGGAAGTGGCAGTTGATTCAGTCAACCATTTCCATACTCTCACTTGACCAGTTCCGTCACCAGTAAAAAACAGACCACCAGGACCTACTTGAATGGCGCGAATATCCTGTTTTGCAAAAATTTTACCCCTCTCTGAAAACCTAAGCCATAATAGCACAAAAGAGAAACATTTACAATGACGAAAGGCATGCGTCAAAACAGCACAGGATTCAGGACTTTGATAACAAAGTAGCAGCCAAGTACAGACAAAAACTCACGATGGCAAGTCATAGAGGCGGACGGAGTTGTCATTGCAAGAGCACAGCAATACTGGCTTGGCTTCTGAATCAGGCATACCACAAAGGGCAAGCACACCCTGCAGCAGGCAGCTCATAGTATTATTAAGCTATTAAATCCCAATGATCCTAAATTTCAGCAACAAAGTTTAGAAGGGCAAAACAAATTGAGCATCATCATATTAGACATAAAAACGAAATGTTCCCAGAAATTGAATTCTCTATGTTACATAGCTTATTCATTGGCCAATCTCAGAACAATATCATGACCATTTTGGGGCGTTTCAAAGCACACAACAAGAATAGAGCATCTGCATCACTAGCAAAGGCAGAAAAGCTCATGCCTTCATTGGTTATAGTTCATGACTGCAACACCATAAAGGTAAAAAGAATTTGGCATCCTAAACAAATCGGAAAGAAATGCTTAGTACATATATCTATGGTAAAAGACTTCCTAATACAAGGAAACAGAGACAATTAGAGCTTCCAGATGAGATGACAACCTCAAAGACATTTCAAACATCATACTTTCTTCTTGCTAGGCTAAATTTAAACCTAAGAGCTACCCAAACCCCACCCACCACAACCAAAATGCAGAGCAACATTTTCACAAATTCCTGTCTATGAGTACTGCAAACCTATTTTGCCTTTATGCCCTCCAATATGGGACTAAAGAATTTCAATCCTTTGTGTTCTTGCTAAGAAATAGAATTTCTCCACTATTATGACAATCTATGTGCTCTTGCTAAGAAATAGAATTTCTCCACTATTATGACAATCTATAATTCTACAGCTTTTTTATAATCAACAATCTAAGATCCACTTGATAAGTCACTATGTCCCCACCAGAGTGACCTGCAGACAACCTACAAGGATCCCCCAAAACCAAAAAAAAAACCATCTTAAGTGTTCCTTTTGGTTTTTTCATTGGAAGAATACCCTTCCCTCCAAGTCAAATAACATCAAATGAGGCAAGCAATGATTTCCAAAATGCTTAAGCCAATCTCCAAATAATCACACTGATGAGTTCCAAAATGTTCAGTTATTTTGAAAACAAACATCTATGGTGGCAAATAACCATACGCGTTGCTGTTCACACCCTGATATCCCTTAAAACAGCCCCTGAACATGAACTTTCCTCGTCTAATTGATTCCATAAGCCATACACTATTTAGTCCCTTCCAGCATCTTTCCCTTAAAATTACCTTTGATTCTAAATCTTAACCTTCTCATGGCTACCCTATGTCAGTTCAATGTTACAACTCAATAACCCCAATTCTACACGATCCACAAAATAGAACATCCAGAAAGCATATAACAAGAAGAACACTCCCATAGCATAAAACCTCCTAGCAAAGCCAGTCAACAAGAGAGGTAACTTCTTAGAAAGCAAAATTAAAATTTCATGAATCTTGCAAATTTTCTCCAAAGCATGCCAAACTCTGCCCAGTCATTTTTCTTTCTTTTTATATCATTTATCACATAAGCTCGTATAAAAGATCAATTTGTCATTCATTTATGTGATACCTTATACCAGAAAGATCAAGGGTTACCCTCCAACCCAAACTCTATTATCATCAATACCAACATAAGAATTCAAGGTCTAGCATCTAAACTCAACAGCATGATTAAGAGACTCAAAACATAAATTAAAATGCACAATAAATGAGAGTAAAATTGGATTTTCATCAAACAACATACATGTTCTTCATTGTGAGTGTATGTTACTTCCAAGTTTCCACTTTCTGTAGCAACCCACACCTGCACAAACAATGAAATTAAGACTATCCCTGTGCTCCAAAAAATAAATAAATCAACATAAGATCGACACAAACCTTAATTGTTTGGTCCAATGAACATGATAAAAGAAACTGTTCCCAGCAAAGAAGGGACATTACAACTGAAGTATGCTCCGTAAGTGTCTGTAAACACTGCAAAGTTTCCAGGCTCCAGACCTGAAAGAAAGTATAATAAGATATCAAGGAAAAGTGGGAAGAAATAAATCAAAACACTCAATTCAATCAACATGATGCTTTTATAAACTACTAAAGGTTCGCCATTAAAAAGATTAGATAGACATAGCATAATAGGAATGATACTAAACCCAACTTACTCTTATGGAATGATCCATGGAACCAGAGTAAAGTCTATTAGCTCCAACAGTCAATGAAACAACTGCAAGGGTGTGGCCTTTAAGTGATGCTGCTGGTTCAAAGCAGTTGGTAACAGCATTGAATTTCCATGCCAATATAGCTCCATCCTGCAGAAAAAGGGTATTGTGCCCTTATCAGAATATATAGACACTACACACACGCACGTGTACAAGCATCAGAGTAATAAAGTGACAGGATGAGTATAAGCATAAAATCATGCGAGAATTTCAGTTATGTGAAATTCACATCAAACAAGCAAAATCTTAACTCTACCAAAACCAAGGAGGCAAGGATGCTAATGTACCACATAACTAGATAACAGACATAGTGCAATTTTTTTTTATAAGTAATTTTTTTTATTTAAAGCACCAAGAGGGTGCACCAAAAGCCAAAGGCTAATTACAATATAAGAAACCTACAAAATCTAAGAGATCTTCATTATTTACAAAGAAGTTTCCTCTAACCAAAAAATTAAGAGTATTGAACCAACTATCTCTAATAGATGCAATAAGTCTTTCTATACTATCGAAAGCTCTTTGGTTCCTTTCTCTCCACACTATCCACCAAATAGAGTGCGGAATTAAATCTAAAGCTTTTATGACCTCTCTCAAACCACTCCAAGCCCCAATCTCATCTCTCACGGACCCGCAACCACCCAATAACCCCCGACAATTCTATAAGCCATTTCCCACAAGCTTCTAGCTAAAGAGAAATACACCAAGAGATGATAAACATACTCGGCCTTCTCCTTACAAATGTAGCACCCATTGATTATTATCTTCCCCCTCTTTTGTAAATTCTCAATAGTAAGAATTTTACCCCATGAGGCATCCCATACAACAAAAAAACTAACTTTCTTAGGAGCCCTGACGCACCAAATTGTCTTCCAAAGGAAGTTGGGATTTTCATATTTAAGGCCTTTATCAACAAGAATGTTATAAAATCTTTTACCAAAAAGCCTTTGATGTGGTACAAAAGGATATAGGGACAAATTTGTAATTTCTTAATCATAAAATAATTATATTTTAGTAGGGATTTTAGTACATAGTATTTGATTAAGATTGAATTTCTTAGGATAGGATTAGAACATAGTATTTTATCATTATTGAATTTCTTTAGTTAAAGTGTTGGAATAAAACTAGGATTCCCAAAGATCTCTATTTAAGAGATCTCTATATTAATTTTCAATTAGCTTTGATTGAATAAAATTTATGGACAGTGAGTATTAATTTTCTCTCAACCTCCAAGATAGACTGCCTTCTCTTTTAATCCCCAAGGTAGCCCAGTTTCTATTTCTTTATCTCTTTCTTTTTTTATCATGTTCTACATCAGTTTGGTATCAAAGCAAAAGGTCTTACATCTCAAAAAAAAAAAATCGTGAACAGTGTTTGGTCGGCTTGTCTTTGACCAGTTGGCACTAATCTACCTATGCAGATTTCTAAGGTTTTGTATTTATCTTTCAGTTTGTTTGTTGTATTTAATTTCTTTTCTTTTTGAAAAAAAGCAAAAAATGAAAAAAGAAAAAAAAAAGTTTCCTTTCATGCTTTATTTATGTTTCTAATTTATTTAAATTGGAAATACGTTGTTTCTTCTCGACTATTTCTGATTTAATTAAATTAGAAATATGGTATCTATTTTCGAGCTTGATCAACAACTCAATGAGCTTTAGTATAAGCTTACAAGTCCGTTTCCAAGGTCAAATCATGTGTAGTGATGTTAGATCTTGAATGTGATGCTTTGATTAATGAGATGTTTCAGTATTTTTTCAAGGCTATAAGGGATTATCATCCAAAGAATGTCTTCTCATCTATGAAGACTATTATGACCTTTGTATTAGAAGAAAGTGAAGAAATTTCCCATGAGTTGCTCCACACAATCTTAGCTAGTGCTGAAAAACGCAATGCGGAAGTTACGGTTATAGCTCAGAAGTTGGCAAAGAGAGTTCTTAAAAACTGTGCTACTAAGCTCAAACCATACCTGATAAAAGATCATGAGGTTGTACTAGCCACAACTCCTCCTTCACATGTTGATCAAGTTCATGAACAATTGGAAGACATGAGTGAGACAGCGGTTGTTATGCAAGCTCCTAGTGTTGATTTTATCATGCCTATTTGGTTTGAAGCACTTCCACAGCAAATATTCTTCGCAAAAAAAAAAAAATTGGTAGAGACCTCGTTTTTTAAGACTTTCTTGACCATGCTTTATTTCTACAAGCATCACAGATATTGTTGCTTCCTCATTTCAAAACTCTTGGTCGAGTTTTTTCTAAGTGGTGGAGAATGATGGGATACAGAAGGATATGGACACAAATTTGTAATTTTTTAATTATTAAAAAAGTCATTTTTTAGTAGGGATCTTAGGACATATATTTGATTAGGATTTAGTTTCTTAGGATAAGATTAGAATATAGTATTTTATCATTATTGAATTTCTTTCATTAAAGTGTTATAGGACTAAGATTCCTAAATATCTCTATTTAAGAGATCCCTATATTAATTTTCAATTAGCTTTGAATGAATAAAATTTATTGATAGCAAGTAACAATTCCCTCTCAACCTCCAGGGTAGCTTCTCTTCCAATCCCCGGGTAGCTTCTCTTCCAATCCCCGGGTAGCCTAGTTTCTATTTTTTTATCTCGTTCTTTTTCTATCCTGTTCTACATCAGCCTTTATCCGGTCAAGGCCTCCATCTCATCTCATCCTCCCTTCCCACCGCAATATTAGAAGAATATAAAGAATCCAAAAACATCGCAACCTCATCAACTTCTCAATCATGAACATTACGGATAAAAGGAACATCCCAAGAGACTCCTTCGTTAATCAAGGATAAACAAGAGCTAGCCCACGCTTCTTTGTCTCTCACCAAATTAAAAAAACTCGGACATTTATCCTTTAAGGGGGTATTCCCACACCAAATATCATACCAAAGTCGAGTCTTCTCACCATTACCCACCGAAATCTCAACATATTGCCGAAGCTCCTCCCATCTCTTTCTAATACTCTTCCACACTCCCACTCCATAAGCACCTCGAGGATTTTTGGACATCCAACCATCAAGATCCATCCCAAATTTGGCAACCACCATTTTCCTCCATAAGTGGTCTTTTTCAACAATAAACCTCCAAAGCCATTTATCAATAGGGGACTTATTGAGAAAAGAGATTTAATTCCAAGGCCCCTTTTTCCAAAGGTTGCTTCACCACGCCCCAATTTACCAGGTGGAATTAAAACTCCCCCTCCGTGTTACCCCAAAAGAATCTACTTTGGATATTCTCCAATCTTTTGGCCATTGAACTAGGAATAGGAAATACGGACATATAATAGATCGGAAGGCTAGAAAGAGTGCCCTTAATAAGAGTGAGTCTACCTCCCTTCGAAAGGTAGCAATTCTTCCACCCGGTAAAGAGACATATAGTGCAATTACAATTCCTTCTATGCACTATCGCCTTTTGAAATTCAAACGTTGAAGATTACCATGCCCTCACATAGCAAAATGGTTTTCAATTTGATGATAGCCATGGTGCAGTTCAACATATAATGCAGCCCACACCTGAAAGCCCGAAGGAACTGCAGTTTGACTAAATATGGAGAGAACACATGATTTGAGAAGTAAAATAAGAATAATCTGTTTGTTGTCAAATGATTACCTGGGCGCCGGCAAACAGCAAATCATTACCCACAACCATAGTAAAAACTTGTCCAACAGGTCCACTGAGACTCAGCTCAGTGGAAGCTTGCGTGTTCCATGCCTGCAGTACCATCATCACAGCCACAATGAAGGGGGAATATCATGTACTCAAGCTACTATGAGCTAACATAAGATCATATCAACAAAAAATAAATTACCTTCACTATATATGAAGCAACAAATCAGAAAAGGAAACAAAATTCGGACTTACCTTGACAAGATTCGGTATACCAACAAATACCCAAGGGCCTTCACTAATCATGCAACCAACTTCACCACCAAGAGTTAACACATTTGTACACTACAAAAAACCATAGTACAACCATTAGATGAATGCACTTTCCAGTAGAGTAATTAAAAAAAATACAGAAGACTGTTAATGAGTTAATGAGAATAGTACTCTGTAGTGATGGTTTTATTCAACCAAACAGTTAGAATCAGTTACTATGACTGAAAACTGCATTATACACAACTTCCTTCCAGCATCTACTCTTAATAAGGCTGATAACTGTAATCCAATTTTAACGCACTTACTTATTTCTCTAATAGCACCACATATTCATCCTTAATATATATTGATGTAACCATTTTCTTTTTATTCTGACAAGTTTCATTCCTTTACACAACACCCAAACCAATTAAGAACATAGCTTTCTTCTTTACCCAGAAAATTATCAACAAGATCACACAAACACTGAAACAAAATTAGATTTTTAAAGAATATAAGATTAATAATAACCTGCCCGGAAGCACAATCCCAAACCCTCAGAGTCTCATCTTTACTCCCCGTGAAAAGCTTATCGGACGGAGACGGGAGTGCAATCCCACTAACAAGCTGTTGTAAAAAAAAAAACATAAAAATCACACAAAAATAAAACACATTTAACCACACAAAAAATCACCTTCTGGTGCCCTTCAAGTTGGGTCAACAAGGAGAAACCATCCCCCAAACTCCAAGAATGCAAAAACCTACACTTATCCCCATACCCACAGTTCCCTTGCACCCAATAATTACAAACTTTCTCCATCTTCTTCACCACCCTGTTCCCGCCAACTCTGCCCCAACTGCTGTTGTTAAAACGCGGGCCTCTCCGATGACCCGGACCCGAAAACCCAGAATCATCGGCGAACCGCTTGTGGGCCGACCCGTTTGAAGAGGCAGCTGCGGTGGTTGGTGGCGGCAATTCTCTGTGCAAATACGGACACGGGAACCTGTTGCACTTGCCCGCCCGCCAATGGTAACATACTTTCTGCTTGGTGTCCGTTCCCGTTGATTGTCCGCCGAGCCGCGAGAAAACGCGCTTGCCGCCTCCGTGTCCATCTAAATCCATAGTGGATCTTAATTATAATAATACTTGAAATAATGGTGAGATCAGTATAAAATCTTGAGTTGAATAAGTTTTAAATCTGAGATTAAGCTGATAATCTTGATGGAACTGAATCTGAACATGAAGCGAAAGGAGGAGATCACAGAAACCCTAGCTTGCTCTATCTCTCTCCAAAAAAAATCTCTCTCTCGAAAATCTAAATAGAACACTGAAATTACTATGTTCCTCCAAGTTAAATTGATGGTTCCAGTATTGATTGGGGTTTAGTGGGGTTTGGTTGTTTCTTTTGTATCTGTCTTTTGGACGGGGGAGAGGGAAGAGGAAAGAAGGGAACAGAGGATCATCGGAACAAGAACGCGTCAGCTTTACGAAAAATCAGAAATTACGACGTTGCCCTAGATGTTATTATGAAATGCCTGATTGTTCCCAATAGAGGTGCGTGATGATTTGGATTGTACCTCTTTTGCGATGCGCGGTGACGGTGACTGGTTTGTGTGTTTAAGCACGTGGCGTAAGTACAAGGTCCTGAATATTTAGTACGTAGGAAATTTTGTTTTTGTTTTTTTTTTCTCTTTGTACATACACGTTACATTTTAATCTATTAGTAATACGAATGTTGAAGTCGGAATTTTTTTTAAGGTGGGCTTATATTTTTGCCTACGATGAAGACAAATCAGATTTGACGAAAGAATTATTAATTGGGCCACTTTTTTAAAAACTTAAGCTTGGCCCGAGGCCATATTGAAAAACATTATTGACTCAGC
This sequence comes from Bretschneidera sinensis, assembly GCA_023935145.1. NCBI lineage: Eukaryota > Viridiplantae > Streptophyta > Magnoliopsida > Brassicales > Akaniaceae > Bretschneidera > Bretschneidera sinensis. The sequence continues at coordinate 166,347,953 of CM043697.1, read as the reverse complement.
CTTCTTTTTTGAAATTTTGCCTTAGCCATGGCTCAGATGCGCCCATATAGAGATTTGATTACGCCCAAAGTATAATGCAGTAGTTGTAGCACGGCTTTGAGGTGTCGATTCTACGAGGAAAAGCGATTTACAAAGGAAAAGTGCAAACCTTAACACGAACGATAACAATCAAGTGAGAAGATATGAATAATGAAGTAATTGTGTAAATAGATTGAAATATATGATAAAGAAACAACAAGGTTCCGGGAATCCTCCCTATGTTCGTTGCCTTATTCCAATCTTGATTCAATTGTTTTATCTCGATTGCAAGTTTCTCGTCCCAAACAGGCAATCGGCAAATATTCAACTAAAGCATATATAAACCTTAATGTAATTGATATGAATTACTCTTACTTTCAATTTAAGCACACATGACCTATCCTATATGTTTATCAAGAAACGACAATATATATTGACAACAATATCGCAGTAATGGACAAACCTAAAAGATAAATCTACCAGACTCAATCACATCCAATAATCTTGATATAAGAAGAGCATAACTAGACTTATATCAAATATAAAGATACAATCACCGGATTAAAAGAAAATCTTTTAATTAGATAAAAGAGTAACACATAACAATGTTTGGACAATAAATCCCAACTACAACTGAATCAATAAAGGAAAATAAGAACAACAACACTTAGGGATTCATCCCTTCGCCTTGCTTGGAGATTAGTTCGTCATGAAGTTCATGGTTGAACACTTTGATGGAGGAGAGTGTTGTAGCCTTCTTGAGTTTTTCAGACTTCCAAAGATATCTCTTCTCAAATCCTAAGTGATCTATTTATAGTACCCTTGGTACAAGGGCGTTTTAGGGTATAAATACTCATTAAAGTCCTAATTAGGTCATACCTCGGAGAAGGGGAACCATGTGCGCGCCGTAGCTCTCTCTTCCTTGCACTGCAGCCCTGCCTGATCTTTGGCTGGAGGACTTTCTGGGCGCTGCCCACGGCTCTGGCTAATGGTCTTCTTGGCTCTTTTAGATTAGCTTCTGGAGGTCGCGACCCTCACTAGTCTAGGCTGCGGTTCTCATTGGTTAGTGGAGGTTCTCTTCATTTTATCCTTCCGCAACCAGTCATTCTCCTTGATATGCATGGAATCTTAGTGCTTCAAGTAATGATATTTTTTCCATCTTTTTTTAAACTTAAAGTACCTGAACATGCACCGAAATAGATAAATGATCCAAGAATGATACCTTAGAGTTGTTAACGTATAAAAGTGCAATTAAAACCTAGATTAACCCTTAAATGCCAATAATTAAGTGTTGTTGAGATGCATTTTATGAATCTCATCAAGGCTTCACATTTGAGTATATTAAATATACTAGTATTATCACGGTTAGAGTTAGAGAGAGAAACTCTCAAGCAAGTGCGACTTTACTGCTCTTCCATGACTTCTACTCTTCTAATCTTTGCCCCCCCCCCCCCTCACTCCCCTTTTTCTTTCTTAAATCTGCTTCTATAATCTACAATGAGTAAGAAGAAACAAAGCAAGAAGATCTCAGTTTCAGTGCAAGATCAGAAAGATATAGAATATGATCAGATATATTTCAAAGAAAATAATGCTTCAGTGATACTGCAATAGCTGCCAAATGTTCTGCAAAAGTTGATTGTTTAGAGTCTGAAAGCCTCTTCTTCACCTTGGGTGAGGAGGATTCCAGCTCTACTGGACAGGAGGTTGATGGATTCTGCTATGAAAGTGAAGCTTGTAACCAAACAGGAACAATAACCAGAAGCTCTATGAACAGTAAAAGAGCCCGAAAGGAGTCTATTAAGGACTTAGGAGATCAATCCTGCATATTGGGTGAGGAAGATACAAGCTCTATTGGTATGGAAAATGATGATTCTAGTTCTGAAAGTCAAGAAGGTGATCAATTAGACACAGTTTGTCATCCCCGTTTAGGTCTTCATCTTAAACCTGGAACGGGCGTGAACAGTACTGCGGCCAGAAAAAAAAGAGGTAAAGAAGGCTTCATGTGTTAGCCTTTTTGCAAATAATAGGAAACCTAGCAACGGGAAGTAGCTGTTAGCCATGGAGGTTGAGCAAGAAGAAATTTGTTTATTTGAAGAAGACGTGGAGAAGGTGTTCGAGGAAATGCCACATTGCTTAGTTGGGTATTTTACTGGAAAATCCTAAGCAAACTAGCATTGAAACAGATTATGGATTCATGGAAAGTTGCTGTCACAACCCAATTCCATGAAAGTGGATGGATCATCTTTCAGTTTGATAGTGTTGAAACTATGATGAATGTTATGCAAGAGGGTCCATACATAATATATGGCAGACCACTGCTCCTCAAAACCATGCCAAGATTATTTCAATTTGATAATGAGGAGATAAGCACAATACCAGTATAGGTTCAATTGAAGAACATGCCACTCAAATTGTGGTCTGCAATAGTCCTTAGTATGATAGGGTCAAGATTAAGGAAACTATTGTATGCTAATAAACTCACATCAAAGAAAGAAAATATCCCATATGCTAGGATCCTAGTAGAGATAGACATTGCAAATGAGGTAAAGCATGTTGTAACCATCAATCTCCCTTGAGGTAGATCTATTGATCAAAGAATTACTTATGAAAATATGCCTAAATTTTGCAGCAATTGCAAAGTGATTGGACACTTGGATACAAACTGTAGATATAATGTTAGTTCTGTTTCAGCTCAGAAAAAATCAGATATGCAAACAGAGGTAGCTGATACAGCAAAGGGGACTCAACAAGCTGCTGAATCTCAGCATGTTGATAATAGAACTGATCCAGTGTCTCTTGGGGAAGGGACTAGTAAAGCACAATAGCTCCATCATACCCAATATGCCTCTAAGGAGTCCATGATGATGCTAATGGATCACATCAAGGTGGTAGACCTCTTGAAGAGGGTCACACAGCAGATCTAGAGGTTGTGCAGAGACCTTCAGGATCTAAACAGGTATTGAAGGGTATCCAATCAACTAGCATTAAGGGTGGTTCCAAGTTTCTTATTTAGCCAGAAGGGTCCCAAGCTCCTACTAAGAAGAAAAAGCCAAAAGGTGTTAGGAAAGAATCCCTAAAGGATGGGAAAAGGGGGATGCCCCTCATGGTGTAACATGAGAGTACCAAGTTGGAATATCAGGGGATTTCATAAACCCCTGAAACATAATAGGGTCTTGCACCTCATGAACAGTAATAGAATAGATATTATGCGCATTTTGGAAACAAAATTAGATGAGGGGAAGCTGGGCAGAATTTTGGGAAACAAATTCAGACTATGGGACCAAGTGAATAACTTCCAGACTCATGATGCTGGCAGAATTCTAGTCCTTTGGAACCCTTCTAAAGTCAGTATCTCTGTCATAGACTCATCCCCTTTAAGTTCTTTAATATGTGGGTTGGTCATGAGAGCTTCTTGGGGACAGTTAGAGAATCCTAGAACAATAACCTGGTTGGCTACAAGATGTTTAAGCTATGTAAAAATCTGAAATATCTAAAAGGTCATCTCAAGTTGTTGAATGAAAAACATTTTAGTCAATTTCTGCTAGAGCTTTGAAAGCATCTATGGAGCTAAAAAGAATGTTGTAGGAGCTGCATGATAATAATTCAGACTCTGAGTTACAACTGAGGGTTGCAGAACAAAAACTTAAAGTATTCAAACTAGCTGAGGCAGAGAGAAGCTTCTACTCTCAATAAGCTAAATGCAAATTTGTAATGAATAGTGACAGAGGGACTAAATTCTTTCATGCCATGATGAAGAGGAAGACCAACAGGAATCATATTGCTGTAGTGGAAACCCTGGATGGGCAACAGACTACCTCAGAGGCTCAAGTGGTTAATGAGTTTATCAGGTTCTATAAAAACCTTTTGGGTTCCTTAGGCTCATGCTGCCCTATTGATACTGGAATAATTGAGGAGGGGCTTAACATTTTTGAAGAGTAGTCAACTTATTTGATTAGAGAAGTCTCTGAGGAAGCAATCAAAGCAGTCTTGTTTAGCATAGGTGAAGACAAATCCCATGGACCTGATGGATACTCATCAACATTTTTCAAAAAAGCCTAGGAGACTATTAATCTGGACTTGGTGGGGACTGTTAAAGAGTTTTTAAAAAATGGGAAGCTTTTAAAACAAATCAACCATACTGCTCTAGCTATGATTCCTAAAAGCAAACATGCTGCTAGAGTGGAAGATTTTAAACCTATTACATGCTGTAATGTGGTCTAAAAAATCATCTCCAAGATTATTGCCACCTGGTTATCCTCTATCTTGGTGAGTATCATCAACCCTGCTTAGGCTGCTTTTATTAAGAATAAAAGCATGACTGAAAGTATATACTTAGTGCAAGAGCTCCTCAGAAAGTACAGCAGAAAGAGAATCTCTCCTATGTGTATGCTAAAGATTGATCTTAGAAAAGCTTATGGTACAGTAAACTGGGAGTTCTTGGAAAGCATGCTCAGGAGTCTTGGGTTCCCAGAAAAGTTCACAAGGTGGGTTTTGGAGTGTGTTACAACATCTTCCTACTCTATCTCTCTCAATAGGAGTCTACATGGATTCTTTAAGGGCAAGAGAGGTCTCAAACAAGGAGACCCCCTCTCCCCTTTTCTATTTATCATTTGCTTGGAGTACTTATCTACATTATTGTCTAGATTAAATGAAAACCCTGAGTTTAAATTCCATCATAAGTGTGGGTAATTCAAGATAACCCACCTAGCATTTGCAGATGATCTAATTCTATTTGCTAAAGGGGAAGCTTGGTCAGCTAAACAACTCATGAAATTATTGAAGAGGTTTAGTGAATGTTCTGGTTTGCATGCAAGTCTGCCTAAGTCTAGTATCTACACTGCTGGGATCTCCAGGACCGAGCTTCAAGAAATCAGATGGGTAACAGGGTTTGAAGAAGGCGGTATCCCATTCAGATATCTGGGGGTTCTTTTGTCATCAACAAGACTCAACACTGCCCACTACCTACCTCTCATTGAGAAAATTTCTACATACATCAATACATGGGTAGACAGTACTTTATCCTTTGTTGGCAGGGCAGAACTGATCAAATCAGTGCTTTAGGGAGTGGAGTGTTTCTGGTTAGCTATTTTCCCTATTCCTGCCAACATTTTGGATAGAATTATCAGGCTATGCAGAACCTTCTTATAGAGTGGTAAGAATAATGGTTCCAGAAAGGCCCTTGTGGCCTGGAAAGAAGTATGTCTACCTAAAGCAGAAGGGGGTTTAGGCTTCATTGATCTCAAAAGCTGGAACTCAACTCTTATTTCAAGAGCTTTATAGAACATTCACCACAAAAAAGATTCTTTGTGGGTCAGGTGGGTGAATCATTTTTATTTGAAATGGAGCTCAATCTGGTCAACAAACCCTAAGCATGAAGACTCAGCCTTATGGAAGAAGATCCTTGAAATAAAAAATGGACTGATCTCCACTGAAGGATCCATCCAACAGGCAAAAATTAGGATAATGAAGTGGGAAGAGCTGAATCAGATCAGTATCAAAAAGGCCTATGAAAGTCTCAGGCCTAAAGGATCAAAAGTTCACTGGGTATCAGTGGTGTGGAGCAATAGCTGCACTCCCAAACATGCATTTATTCTATGGCTTGCCATTAAGGAAAAGCTCCTCACAAAAGACAAGCTCCAGTTCATTGACATGGACAAAACATACCCTATGTGCAGAGAGGCTGTAGAATCAGTTGCCCACCTCTTCTTCTCTTGCCGAGTCAGTGAGATAATATGGAATGAAATAAAAGTCTGGTTAGGGTGCAGAACAAGTATGAACATCATCAGGAGTGCAGTTAAATGGTTTCACAAGGAAGCCCGAGGCAAGGGTCCATCAGCAAAAGCCAAGCATGCTGCCTTAACAAGTACTGTTCACCGCATCTGGATGGCCCGAAATGCTAAACAGTTTGAAGGCATTATCCATCATCCCAGCAATATTATCAAGAAGATTAAAATACATGTTTATAGAATTGTATATGCTAATTTTCCTGATTTTAGATTAAGTCTGTAAATGTTCTTCATATCCATATCTCCTGAGTATGCCCAGTGTATTTTTGTATATAATCTTTTGATCAATATATTTACCTATACCGATAAAAAAAAAATATACTAGTACTATCAATTTACATCACTAGAGAACAAATGAAACGATGCTATTGTGGTCTTGTGGCCTAGGGTTTACCGTCATGCTTTGGCCTTATAATGTAACAAGAAAATAAAATTTATTAGTAAAGGTTAATGGGACGTTGGTTTATATGACTGATGCTTAAAGTTTCATTCTCACATATGTTACTTCATTTCTATAGTGATTATTTTTCTTTTTTTTTTTTTATAAATAAGTAAAATGATAGTATTGCGGTTGTGCTATGGTATATTATTATCATTGCTTCAATTAAAAATTACACCCATCATAGATTTAATTATTAATAATATTTATTTTTTGTTTAATTTTATTACCCAATAAATAATAACATCCTATCATCCATAATTCAACTAAAAATAATGTAATTTTAATATGTTTGTTGTACTTCTGAAAATCTTACGTACATGTTTTTCATGGTTTAGTTGGAAATTTGAGTTTTTGTTAAATTCAAATACATTGTTTGGTTTGTTTAAAAGTAGTGTATTTATATTTCAGTCAAATATACTGTGAATTTAAAAGGTTCAATTTCATGCACTTGAAATTCTTTTTAGAGACAATATGATAAAAAAATTTATGACCACGTTGCAATCATGTGATAATGTTAGATGATTTTTATCAAATGTCTTAGCAATGTCTTAACAATGGGAACTCACGTTTTGGACTCAGGTAATTATCTTGCATAGATGAAAAATTTAGAGAAAAATGTCTGGTTTCAAACTAATGAAACCGATTATAATTAAATTCAAAACTTGAGAATGAAATTTATTTACTCAAAAGAAAATTAAAAAAATATAAAAAGGTTTCAACATGCAACATTAAGTCTGACACAAAGCAACACTATTCATAGCCTTTCATGGAACGATGAACAATGATGCATAATGCAATGTTGTAATAGTTTCTTTTCTATTTTTTATGCTTTTCTTTTAAACACTATGAAGTTAATTTTTTTAGAATTTGTTAAGAAAAACATAATAAGAAAAAAAATAGTTACATATAAGATTCACTGCACACAGTAACTCTAAAAAATTACTTACTCTTGAAACCCCGCAGAATAACGACTACTCACCTAAGCTACGAAAAGACAGACTACACACTATGAAACTACTTAGATGATAAAGAGGTATAAAAGCAAGCGCGATAATAAAAGAAAAAAGTTGGGGTGAGCATGGGTCGATTTGGCCTAAAAATTCAACCCAATCCAATCATACTGGGTTAAAAAAATCTCAACCCAATCCTTGAATCCATCAAACGTTAACTCAACCCAACCCATTCAAATTGGTTTAGGTCGGTTTGAGTCACCGGGTTATTTTCACTAAAAAAATTAAATTATACATATTACATAACTTTTTTTGAAGTTAAATGAGTCATTGAAAATGAATAATTGGGATTTTCCGCCCCACTTGATATGGGATACAAACAGTTTTTTCACATGAACCATATGTAGTCATAAAAATTGAAACAACCAAATAAACATAGAAGAGTAGTTTTTTTAAACCATAGAGACACATAACTAAGTTCTTGAATAAGATTCATAAGACCATGCAAAAACCATCTCACAACATTAAAAACATGGGATAAAATTAAGATATGTAACAGAATTAAAGAAGCAAGTAGATTTTTTTATAAAAAAATAAACAAAAAACAATCAATTGAAGGGTTCCATACTGCCATTGTACTTATTATTAACAAAAATTAATACAATGAAAGCAAATAGATTAATTATAATTATATAACAATCGTAGTTTTCTTTAGATAGAGTATATGATCTTCATCCTACTTCATGATCAAAGGCTTTAAAGGAATTAAATTGAGGAAATAATAAGCAGATCAGAGGAGTAAAAACAATGAATTAATGATTTTAAATTGAACATGTAAAAAGAGTGAAAGAGTGTTATGCCAAAGCTTAGTCACAAGGAGAAAAGATGGGAGATAAAAAAGATCGAGTGATACTGTAATATGATTTTAACTTTCAAGTGAGCCAATTACATATTACTCCTTGGTAATTTTTATTTCCCAAAATTTTAATTATAGTTTTGTCAAATTATATCAGGCTATGATCTGCTATATATTTTATACGCTAATCGAGGTGGTGAGCAAAATAGCAAAAATATTTTATGATTATATATATTATAATTATTTATACACCGCTTTATATTTAATAAATATAAAATATATTAACCGAGTCATCGGTTTAAGTTTGATTGAAAATTTTGAAACAATGATCCAACTTAACCCATTGAATTCAAACTTTTCAATCCAATTTAACCCAATTTTTTAAAAATAAAAAGCATGGGGATGAGAGAGTGAAGGAGAGGGGAAGGAAAACTGTTGCACGCAGTACGTGAACAATTAGACAAACTATAAAGAGCATATCCATACCGATCAATATCAAGAGCGGACCAATACAAAGATATTTGTATCAATTTTATCCCAAAGCTGTACATACCCACCGATACGAAGGCAACATTGATATAATTTAATTTTTTATTGTACACAATGAGGTGCTATTGGATATTAGGATGAAGTGCGGCGTGAAAACTGCATGTGAGATATAAATTGATCTTTCAAAAAAATACATGATGCATATGTGATGAAACCTTTTTTTATTTATTTTAATTTTAAGTCACATATACAAATTGACAGGAAAGATAAAGAAACTCGAAGAATGATAAATAAAAATTCATTTTTTTTTCCTTTGATCAATAAAGGAAATATGGATTTGAGCTCAAGTAATCATTTTAGTACGTACAAAATTATCACTCACTTCATAATTTATAATTGCTTTAAAAGTATTATTTTTTTTTATGAAATTTTCAATCTTGAGCACTTTGTATTTTTTTTTAAAGATGTCTAATTCAATTATTTAAAATTAAAAAACACACACATGTATAATAAAATTTAAATAATTTTACCCACTGATATCCAATTCATACGTATTAGTGTAATGTTTGTGCATCACATGAGTTAGTGAAATATTCTTTAAATGACGATTTAATCGTGTAACCTCTTAATCTGCAATAATTTTGACTAACCCATGAAAAATACATTTAAAATAAATCAATAAGATCTTGTTTAGAGTCAAGACATGCATATGTCTCGGTCTTAATACGTTTAAAACTGAAATTCACAACACTCAAACAAAATTTTATTGTACAAAAGATATGAATCAAAAATCTTAAATGGTAACGATAATATTAAAATAACAAAATTCGACTAATAGATGTAAGGCTCTTATCAGTGGAAGATTATGGTGTTTTCTTATTGCCTTTCTACTAAAATCTTGACAGACTAGAAGGAAAAGAGGAGATTGTTTTGTTAAATTAAAAGCTTTCATAAAGGGAGTAGTAAAGAATCAAGAAAAAAAAAATGGTTTTGGAACATTAAAAGCGTTCATGAAGAGCGGTAGTACAGTTTTAACAAATTGTATAGTTTCAATTACTCTAAAATTAATTATGAACTCACAATAGAATATCACTTTATCTTTCATTATTTTAAAAGGGTTTATTGGCATTGTTTCTTAGCTAAATCATTTAATTTTCTTTTATATTTTAAAACTTTACAAAGTATGGATCTCGGTTGAAAATTTATTATTTTATAAAAAGTTAAAATAAACCGAAGACTACACTTTTGGCCAAAATGTGAATTAATGATGGATAGTTCCAATATGTCAATGGCAACATTCTATTCAATTTGATACTTTATATGATTAATTTTAAAATAATAAAAATTCAATCAATCATGTTGTTTGTAAAATGTATGTTACGTTAGCAATTACTATTAGTTACATCAATCAAAATGTAGGATCACGTTGAAATTCAATTGATATGACTCTTCATTTTCATATTATAAACCTTTTATTTATGGTGACGAACAAATGATCAAATGAAAGTTTTATTTATGAAGAATTCAATGCGAGTTTTATTTATGGAGAATTCAGAAATGACTTAAAAAACTTGAGTCATAAACATTTGAAAAAAAAACAAATTTTAAAATCTTAAACTATTTACATAAAAAAATTTAAATAAAGTAAGAAAAAAATATATTTAATCGTTAAATCACAGTAGTTTCATTATATTCATAAATTGCATTCAGAAAAATATATTTATAAATTAAACTCCACTAGTAGCAAATGACCTTTTAAGTACTCCAAAATCCAAACTTCTTTCCGATCTTAGGAGTAGACTTCTGCCGAAATTTCCCGAAAGGGAAAGAAAGCGACTTTTGCTTGCAATGCACCGTTTTGCATCAGGGGCAATCCAAATACGGAGTATAAATTAAAAACAGAATTAAACTGAGACTTCACGTCCGTGGAAAGCTTTCAATTTCAAAAAAACAGAACGAACAACAACAATACCTCGATACGATACGGTACAAAACCAATACGAGTCGGTTTTGTGCGAGAAAGCTTCAAGAAGAGGAGACACGGGAGAGCCCACAGGAGGCCTGTCTTGGGGAGATCAATCGCTGGAACGGGCCTGTTCTTCTGTGGCTCTCTCTTTCTCTCTGACCAGGTTCCTCACTATTCCTCTCTTTTTGTATCGTGTATGTGTATGAATTTGGGAATGTTGGATTTGTTTGAAATGATTTAATGGTTCATATAATTTCTGGGAAAATTTAGATCTGGGTTGCTTTATTTTCAAGTAAATTTTGATGGGTTTGTACTTTGTATTGAATTTTGATTTTGATTTTTTTGTTGTTGTGAATTTAGGGCTTTTAGCAAATGGGTGTAGGTGTTTCTGGCTGGCTTAGTTGGTTAGGGCTTTGAAGTTAAGGTTTTTTTCTTTATAATATGACTTGAGTGTTTTGCTTTTGAGCTTGAATTGAACTTTGTTGAGTAGCAAATGTACGTATTTTTATCAGTAAAAATATGATCTACTTAATTTAACCTAAATGCCCTTGATTTGTGTGGTTATTCACATTCAGTATTTTGATAAGGTTAAAAAGTGAGACTAAAATATGATCATTTTGGTTGCGTTTCAGATCCAGGTGATCCAAGTAGAGCGGAGGGAATCTGAGCTGAGGGTTTAACATTCTCTTGTTTTGAGTTCACATTGAAGTGCAATACAGTCCAGCTTCTTGGTATCGTTTCATTTACGGTAAGCATAGCTGTCAGATTTCATCCACTACTTATGAGAAGCTTCTTTTAGGATATTGACCTGAAGTATGGTTTTGGTGATGGTGGTTACGTGAGAAAAGAAAAAAAAATAATTTTTTTGACATGAAACTTCTTTCATATTGAGAAAGAAGGTTTCCAGAATAGATAGTCAGAAGAAGACTCAGAACCTTAAATCCAGAGGATCATAAGCTGGGGTTGTGAATATTCTGGGCTGGTTGTTCCGCTAGAATTTGGTATGACTGTTGCCAGAACCAACAGAAACAGTGAAACAGCAAAGCAACCATGCAATTGCTACAAAATTGCAAGCTTAAATGAAACCATTTTGGACACAAACCAGACTGCAAATTTGAAAGATTGGTATGTTCTTGGGGAGCAATTGGGCTGGGGCCAATTTGGGGTAATTAGAGCATGCTCTGATAAGTTAACAGGAGAGTTGTTGGCGTGCAAATCAATTTCCAAAGAGAGATTGGTTACCTCAGATGATGCAGGCAGTGTCAAGCTTGAGATAGAAATTATGACTAGGTTGTCAGGGCACCCAAATGTCGTAGATCTCAAGGCTGTTTATGAGGATGAAGATTATGTTCATTTGGTGATGGAGCTTTGTGCTGGAGGGGAGCTATTCCACAGGTTAGAGAAGTATGGGCGATTCTCTGAGGCTGAGGCTAGGGTTCTCTTCAGGCATTTGATGCAAGTGGTTTTGTATTGTCATGAAGCCGGGGTTGTTCATAGAGATTTAAAGCCAGAGAATATCCTCTTGGCTACAAAATCGTCATCCTCGCCAATTAAATTGGCGGATTTTGGTCTTGCAACCTACGTTAAGGCTGGTAAGGATACATAATTTTCTTTTCTTTTCTTTTATGTCCCTAATCTGCAGAATTTTCATATTGATTTCCGTTTCATTTAAATCTTGAGGAGGTTAATGTTCCGAGCTTTTGACTTTTGCTCAAATAGGGCAGAGTTTGCATGGTACTGTCGGGAGTCCATTTTATATAGCTCCCGAGGTATTGACAGGGGGCTATGACCAGGCTGCTGATGTCTGGAGTGCCGGGGTTATTCTTTACATTCTTCTTAGTGGGATGCCACCCTTCTGGGGGAAGACTAAGTCACGGATATTCGATGCTGTTAGGTCAGCTTATCTGCGGTTCCCTTCAGATCCTTGGGATCGCATATCCGAATCTGCAAAGAATTTAGTCAGGGGAATGCTTTGCACAGATTCTTCTCAAAGGTTAACTGCACAGCAGGTTTTAGGTAGGTTAAATGCTCGATTCTATATACTGAAAATGCTTGTCTTAATTTATGATATTAGTTTTACACAGACATCCTATTTTGGATAGCATAGTCAAAAATTTTAAGGTGCTAAATTGTAATTCGTGTTAATATTTATTATTGTTGTTAAAATTAAAAGGACCCACATAGAAGCACTCATAGAAAAAGCCAACTTTATACATATGAGATGACATTACATCTTTATAGATCGTATTATGTGGTATGCAGATATACAAATCGTTCTGCTGTAATATAATATGATGTGCACTTGGGTGGTTGCCGGCTTTGTGAAAGATGAAGTGTAGGCTTGGAGTGGTTTACGTGCTTCTAAAGAACTTACTTTTTGATCCCTCCCTATTTTTTTTGGATTGTTTGGAATGAGAGGATTCGAAGAGCTTTTGATGACGTTGAAAGGACAAGAGTAATTAGAGATATTTGGTTCAAAACCCTTAATTTTAGTTTAAAGGGAAATTTTTGTGAATGCTGTAGATCTGTTAGATTTTGTGGAGTTTCTTTCTTGTTGATAGTCTTTGTCCATGTGTTGCACCTCCTTGGTGCTTTTTAATACAATTTTACTTATAAAAAAAATATAGATATGATGTGTATTTAAATAGGCAATTGTTGTTTGTCATCTTAGAGCTTGAAGTTATTGAGAAATGTAACATATCATCATGGATATCTTTTATGTTTATGAACTCAATGATTCCAGAATGTTGTGAGAAGTTTACAAGAATTTTCTGAGCGTGGCCATATTGTTGCCACAATGATCTTTGTGTGACTTAAGGCTGGTTACTTTTGCAGTTGATTTGTATCGGTCAGTCCTGCAGTAAAAAAAAATTCATATTGTCTTCACTGTTTTGAATATTCCCCCGTCAGAAAACCTAAACCTAGAATTCTCTTTTTGTGTAGATCATTTATGGATGAAGGATGATGGACTGCATCATGAAGCATCGACTGGACATGAAAATCAAACTTGTGGAGAATGGGAGTTAGGTAGTGCTTCATTCTCAACCTCATTTATGTCAAGGAATCAAGACATCAGCTTTGGAACTGGACCAACAAACATTTTTGATGTTCATTCACCTGCAGCCACATGCAGAACATCATTCTCATCTTTACTGGTGGAACCATCAACATCTTGCTTTACGTCTCATGGATTCACTTTCCGTAGTGACGGCGATTCTGATGCCTTGGAATTCTCTTCTCCTCTGTCATCGATGCCAAGCTTTGCATTCTTCAGTCCCGGTCCTGTGTTTGAGCAAGGGAGTTCTATATTAGATTTCTCAACCAGCTTTTCCAGTGAAGATGCAATTCCTGGAGGTAGTTGAGTTTCCCATCTTTGAATTCTCTGTGCTGTTATCCTAGAATTTATACCTGAAATTATATATTCTCTTTATCTTGCAGAGGCAAACATAGGGAAGCTGCTTGTGTTGCCGGATTCTTCTCCCTGCTTTGTGCATGAGGCAAGAGAGATGGAGTGGAAGACCGGTGAAGTTAAAAGGGCTGGAGGAACAATTGGGTCTAGGATGTTGGGCATCCACAGCAAGAGGAACCGTACAATTGGTCTAGGGGAACGTGAGCAACTTGATTTCATGGTGTCTGAATCAGTCATTCGATGGGCATCTTGTACAAATCTTCCAACTGCCACATCCTTGAGGTCTTCTCTTGTGTGTTGAAAGTGAGGATCCTCTGGGATATAAGGTGAATTGGATGGTTCTGATGGAGGTTTGTAGTGCAGAAATTGGCGTAACACGTAAAATTTTTTGTACCCAATGTATTTTAGTATTAGGTTTGGTGTGTTCCCATGGTGCTGAATCCTGGTCCTTAGCTCCAGTCCTAGGCTAGCTTCGAGTGGGTGGTATGGTTGTTGAGTGATGTAGCTTTGGTTTCAAGTTATTTCTAGTTTTTTATTATTATTTTTTTTTCACTTATAGGTATTCGGAGTATCAACTTGTGGCTGATAGACTTTGCCACGTGTATAAAGTAATATCGATCTTCATAGTATGAAGTTTTCCAAGTTTCATAGTATTTGAAGTTTATTGGTAAATCCTTGCTCTCTCATTCATGACTCTGGACATTTCGGACATTTTACTGCCATTTTAGCACTCTTTGTCATGGATGTTTGATTTCTCTTTGCCTTGTAAACGTTTTCTAGTGATACTAGTAAATAAGCATTCAATTTTGCTGGAAGTACTGTGGTTAGGCAGGTCAAGATTACCATTCTTTCGTTCTCATGATTCTGTAATTCTATGAAATTTAAGAGATTTTTAGGTTTATTGATTCCCCCATCCAAATTGAAGAGTATGCTGCTGGTCTTAGGTTACTGAAAGGTATATGACATTATTACATGTCTGCTGGAGTGAAGAGCCTTTTTTTTGGGTCAATGAAACACAATCACATATCTCTGTTATGTTACCCTCATTTTAGGAGACACAGACACATCAAAAGAAGTTTGATGTTTGCTCTAAAAGGAGAATAAGATTATGTTCTTTACCTTTTGAAAGTACTCAATAATGCTTTTAACTTTGAAGAGGGTATAAGATAGGCCCCCTCAACCATCTGGTTTAACTTCCCAAAGGTTTTAAGAAGTTAAGCAAAGCATAAAATAGAAAAGAAAAACAGGGAAGAATTAAAACCTGAAAATTAATTTATAAGAATTGAAATTTTTATCAAGTTTTAGAGTCTATTTAAAACAAATAAATTTTATAAATTTTGTTAAATTTATTTATAATTTATAGTTGTTATGTTTAAAACAAAAAAAAAATATAGAATTCATTTTGAAATAAATTTACTATAGAATTGAGTTAGCTTGTTGTAAATTATATCAAAATTGATTGAATCTACAAATGAATTTCACAAAAAAGAGTAAAAACTTACTATGACCATAATATTATTTTTTCCCTTCCTCTCTCCCTCCTCTTTTAAATTCTTTCATTTCAAATATTTCAAACATAAAAACTCATTTACAAATTCACAAAAAAAAAATCAAACATAAAAATTTATTTCAATTTATTTCTAAATAAATTATATTTCCAATTCACTTGGAAATGGAATCTCAACCTGGAAAGGGAATAGACCGCCGTGAACTCCAGCAAAACACCCCGTACGACCTGTGGGAGGTGAAGGTTGTTGGCTTGCCCGTGGGCCGTGGTATCTGACGGGACATTGGCCTCCCTCCCGCTACGGCTCGCTGTACGTTCCTTTAGCTATAGGCGTGTCCAATCCAATAATAGTTCGTTCCACATAGTGCAAGGAAGCTCGGTGGGGTTTCACGCGAGGGTCAAGCGCACTGTGCCATTGCCCAACCAGTACAGTACGACCATCCCCGCTATGGTCAACAAACTCTTGTGCAGGGACTTGCGGTAAGCCGCCATTTTGTGTAAGCACCGTCTCTTCGCAGTGTTAGTGTGAGTTCTTTTTTTTGCTTCAAAAATTAAATTGCACAAGTAGAGGTAATCTTTCTCATCTTTTATTCATCTTTTATTTTTCTTATTCGTGAATCGTGATGTAAACTCTTTTCATTCGGTATAAACTCGAATATGAAATTCAGTTAATTTGAAATGAATTGAAACTAAAATTTATTCGTATATGCATTCACAATTCATTTTAAAATGAAATGAAAGTAAACTTCATTTGTAAATGACATTGAATTTCATTTTCAAATGAATTGAAATTAAAATTTATTTACAAATTAACTCAAATGAATTTTCATGTTTGATGTCGGTAGAATTAAAATTAATTTTGTGTTTGAAATTAACTAAAAATTCAATTAATTTTTTTAAAAATTTTACTTAACACCTGTAATTACATCACGTTTTAATTCATTTTACATATAAATTTCAATTTTATTGACATTATTCAACAAAATTAACACTATTTACTTTTTCAATTCATAAGATAAATTTATAATTAAAAAATGGAATTTGATTTTTTTTTCTTGATGAAATACGAAAATTAAATGTTCATTTAACATTTTTTATTTATAAAAAATGTGTTAGTTTTACTTTTGTTTACATCAATTTAAATATAGTAACGTATTCATTTTATTTTTATAACCTATTTTTTATTTATTTTGGTTTCCTAATTAATTACATATCAAGTAAGCATGAAAGACAAAGATAAAAGATGAAGAGAAATATAAGAGAGAAGATGAGGTGGAGAAAGAATAATAGAAAAGAGAGGATAATTTTATCTTTCTAATTTTATAAAAATTCATGTTTAGAGTTCATTTATAAATTTTATTAGTTTTGATAAAATTTATCTATAACTAATTCAATTCTACTATAATTTATTTGAAAATGAATTCTATATTTTTATTAACAAATAAAACATTTGATCAATTCTTTGTAAACGAATTTCACGTTTTATTAATAAACCAAACATATGATCAATTTATTTGTAAATAAATTTCACAGTTTATTAACAAATTAAACATGATTATTTATAAAATTTAAATAAATTCTATAAAAAATATATAATTTATTTAAATCAAATGGAACGTAACATATATTTTTTTTAAATGTTAAAAGAAGCTTTTAGCTTTATAATCGTTTTACCAAAAATGTTCTAAAAACACTTTTGCTTCTCAACAACAAAATCTTTAGGGTCAAACGAGATCTTACAGAGGTTGAGGATAATGACCTTTCTCCGGTTTATGTCATCAGTGTATCAGCAAATCGACATCGACTATACTTGGAAGTTGAAATTTTCCTGTGAACCATTAGGCATGAATTGCATAAAAAATTCCATGTCTTAGTCGGTCATCAAAGCAGAATCTTCCCGAATAAAAGATAAGGTCCAAACTAAAGCTCAAACTGACCTCATATTTTGATTTTTGATATGACTATTTCGGGAAGAAACTTGTGCTTCGGCTAATTCCACATGGACTACCTAACGATCATGATTCTTGTACCTCACAAACCTAATTACTACAGTACGTTTTTTCCTTCATAGAAAAAACAGACTTCCCACGGAAGAAATGGGTTGTAAGATAAACTCTACAAACCCTCCATTTCTATGCAAAGCCCCAACAAGAAAATTAAGTTATAGAATTAAAACCATTGCCTTCTCTTCTTACAATCCAAACCAGCAAGAGCCTATCTCCATCACCACATCCACCCAGACTCAATTGCCAAAATCTGGTGTGTACAGTGTTAGCTTCAAAACTCTGGGGGCTTGCAAGCTTGGCATCTCCAGATATCCTGACTTTGTTTACAATGCAGAAGGGGGAGCTGGAACTGGGACTGGTACAAATATCACAGATAGTAACTTGAACAATGACATCTCAGTTTGTTTTGACCTGAAAACTCTGTATATTCCACCATTAACAAGTGCAACAACCAAGTTCTTGGGATTGCCATTGCCACCGTTTTTGAAGATTGATGTAGTACCTCAACTCTTTCAAGGAAGCATCAACCCAGAATCTGGCAAGGTAGATTACACTTGAACTCCTTGTACAAGTTCTTTTTTGAATCCACCATTATATACATAAATATATTAAGGATGCTGCTGCTTTTGTTTTGTAGGTTGATCTCGAATTCATGGCCAAGTTCTGTTTTTCTGTTGGAAGTATCTATAGAGCTCCTCCATTGCTGGTGAAGACAGTATTAACATCTGAGGAGTCACATGGCAAGATGAGAAGTGGAAGAGGAGAGAGGTTGGATAAACAAGGGAAGTGCAGATTGGTTGGGGTTGCAACTGTTTTTCCCATTGATGATTTCCTGATGAATTCCTTCCTTAGCCTTCCTACTGAGTGCCTTGCCAACTTGAATGCCATTCTCTCTTTCTCTACTTCTTCTTGAAGATACCAAAAATGCATCATTCACTACTGTAAAATCTTGCTGTTTAAACTTTACTGGAAATTTTAAGACTTTTTGTTGACATATGCTGCTTGCAGACAAGACCTCAATAATACAGTGCTCTCAGCTAGCTGCGGCTTACACAGACACACCTAACACAGAAAACTAAAGAAGGGAAAGGCCAAACAATAGTTCGAATAGCTGCTTGTAATTACATATAGAATTTGCTATGATTCACTACTAGTCATTAGTTTAATACAAAATGCAATTATGAAGATATATTTGAACGGAATATATCTAAACATAACTAAAGAATGAACAATGATAGTGGATTGTGAAGAAAAGGATGTCACCATATTAATTCCTGATAGCCATTATAAACATTATAATGATCTATGAAGTACAAAATGGCTGTACAACTTAACCAATAAACAGATATAGAACTATGATAGCCATATGAATTTTAATTCTACCATTCATGTTAGTGCCAACTCCAAGTGTGAAGTGTTCAGCAACAAGCAATAGGTAGCAGATGCTTTTTTTCTTTTCTTTTTGGCATTTAAAGATGGAGACGGGGGGGGGGGGGGGGGGGGGGGGGGGGGGGTGTGTGGTTGAGGAAGGGTAAGGATGTATAACAAATTCAATCTCACTCAAAAGCCAGCCTTTGAGTGCCAACCAGCGAAGCATATTGACCCTTCCTAGCCAATAACTCAAAATGGGTCCCCAATTCTGCAATCCTCCCATCAGAGCAAACCGCAATTTGATGGGCATTCTGAACTGTGCTTAACCTATGAGCAATCACTAATGTTGTCCTGTCCTTCATCAGATGGTTCAGAGCATCCTGGACCAGGCGCTCACTGACTGCATCCAATGCACTGGTGGCCTGTAGCAAAGACATCATGTCTTAGATATGCCTAAACTGGAAAAGGAGTCAAACACGTAGCATGCCTCATCCAAGAAAACGAGGACATATAAATCTGTTGTTGTTCCTTGTTATGTTTCTAGTTTCGTGCCTTCACCCAGGCTGAGTGTGAACTAGTTTGGAGAGAATGTGCAACTGCAAAGAGAAGCATACAAAAACCTTACCTCATCGAGAATTAGGATTGGGGCATTCTTCAGCAGAGCTCTTGCAATAGCAATTCTCTGAAGATCAAAGAAACAAAAGAGTCAATCACCTGAACCTCTCTGTCTGTCTCTCTCTCTCTCTCATTTATATACCTGTCTCTGTCCTCCACTCAGTAGGCCTCCACGTTCGCCAACTAGTGTCTCATAACCCTTTTAAGCAACATAAACATTCAGTAAACAACATAAATACCAGCAGCAGAAAAACAGATGACTTTTTAGGAGGCAGCAAACCTGTGGAAGGGAAATTATAAATTCATGAGCATTTGCTGCTTTGGCTGCCTTAATAATATCATCCTTGGATACATTATCATCAGGAAGACCATATGCAATATTTTCTCCAACAGACACAGAAAAGAGAACAGGTTCCTGTATCAATGAAAAAGTAAAGCTCAATAATGGACTCAACGCACTAAAATTTCTAAAAGGAAACCCAATTCGAGCTGGGCTTGAAAATTAGTAATGCAGGGTTCACATAGAGGCTTCTGTGAGGTTTTGGTTACCTAAATACACAATCACATAAAGCAAAAATATGTTATATATTATATAAGTAGATTGATCCCTGGACTGTGTTGTCTACTGTAACCAAACTCAACATTCTGTTGCTCCTTATTTTGTCAAACAAATTCCACTTAAACCACCCCAAGGTAAGTTGAACAATTAATGTATCTGGAGTCCGGCTTATTGGCTCTTAATTCATATGCATGGATATATGATTCTCTGAATACCTGGTTCACAATTGAGACAATGTGAGCCCATTCACTCTTGTCAAATGTTCGGACATCCTCTCCAGCCACTGTGATACGACCTTTGGTTGGCTGCAAGAATAAAACATCAACTGATACACCTATTTCTCACCATCTATGACAATAAAAACAAAGATTACACTACAGAATATTTAGAAAACATATTAAACCTCATAGAAACGTGCCAATAACTGTACTATTGTACTTTTTCCTGCACCACTTGGGCCCACTAGAGCAGTCACAGTTCCAGTTTTTAGTGTCAAATTAAGACCACTTAGGACTTCCACATCGGGCCTTAAAGGATAAGAAAAGTGCACATCTGAAAAACAAAACAAGCAAAATTAAATAATCTTTTATCATTGTCACAAAACTACACTGAACCATAGAAGGATTTAGAACAAGCTAAAAAATTTGGGAAGAGAGAACACTTCTGCTTCCAACGCAAACCAACACAGCATGTAACAATGAGAATTTTAACTATCCAGCTTCTGTAGCTCATACTGAATGAAAACGAGAAGATTGGGTCTAAAAGACTCCAGTATAATAATTAAAAATCTTAGAAAATGAAGATGTGTGGCATAAGTATCATTGTCCCTCAAAAGGGCTATGCAATCTGCATGGAAGATACCTTCAAGACAAACATCGCCAGACCAAGCTAAGCTACATACATTGCTTGTTGATCCCAGGACTGACATGTAATGCATATTTAAATATTGATGTTTTCCATTTGAACCATCAGATGAGAACACTCTAATATTTTCATTATCAACTTCTTTTCTCTGAATTTCTCTTTCTAAACCATAAGCAAGGGCCTCATCTATTTCTGTTCCAGATAAAACAGAATTAATCCTCTCAATAGCAGCAAGAGTTCCACGAAGATCTCCAAATGTGTTAACCAGCCCTTGAACCTAATAGATGCATTATATCAGATAGCATACATTGGACAGTAATAGTATGGATGTCCAGAGAGCGTAAAGGGACTTACAGCAAAGGTTAATGTGAATGTATATCCAATGAATGAAGCCATAGTTCCAACAGAGAGTTCACCCTGCATAAAGTATAGATGACAATGGGAACAACTCTAAAAGAAAATACAGAATCAAACAAGTCGGTATGAAAAGAATAATGGGGTAATGATGTTGGATAAAGAGCGTTAGCAGTAGAGGGTATGCAGTAACTTGGCTCTGTACTCTTATTAAGCCAATTCAAGCTTTCACCCTCTTACTTAGCACTTAAACGTTTTGGGATTGATCAGCAGGAACTAGTTGTCACTTAATTATTATTTTTCTTTGTATTGTGTTTATGAAGTTAGGTAAATTTTCTGCCAATCCCGTGGACTATGTTAAATGTGACAACTGACCCATGACTTCAAAGTAGCAATAGATATCAATGCCTAAGGTAGGACAATGAAACAGTGTGGTGACCTACACAATGGCTATTCAAAAGAAACAGAGTTGTTTCACATTTGATGCAATATAGATTGCAAGGTGGCTTCAATTGGATCATGTCACAGCTGGTATAATAAAATGACTGAAGCAGGAAAAGAAAAAAAAAATGGTTTAGGGTTAGAAAAGGCTACCATGAAAGTAATTCATGAGGCAGGGGGCTATGGGAACTCCTCCAATGAAAAAACCTTAATTCTTCAACTTTTTAGAGGAAATGCATATATTCTCTGAGGTGGAGGAGATGTCCGCATCTTTTCTAAAGGATGTCTGAATGGAAAGCAATGAGCCTTTTAACTACTTAAGCTTGATGAAATCCCAAGTTAAAAAGTAATTAATGTCCCCCAATATATAACAATATGTCAGCCTAAGCTATGGATTATATAGCCAATATACATAGATAGGGAAAAACAGGCTGATTTTTTTAGAAAAACCACGTTCCCTCTTAGGATGGCTAGGAGAAGAAGTGTCACAAGCAAGAACTGCTTACCGCCTTCACTTTGCTTCCTCCAAGGCAATAAAGGGCCATCAAAGAAATGTAAACAGCAACTCTTGTCAAAGATTCATTTATGGATTTGAAAGTCCCAAGCTTTATGCCACTACTTTGATAAGCAAGAACCTGGCCAGCTCCAAATGTTAAATGCATGGACAAATATTTCATACCACCACCACAACAGCTATGTAGTCCAAGTGATAATTTTAGTTACAGTGTTTTTCAAATAGCAAAGGGCCCGATATCTTACCTGGTTACCAAACATAAACATTTGACGCTTTTCACCACCGAAGGATCTTACCTATGATAACAAATGAAACTATTTCAGTCATAAATCGGACATTTAAGCTTTTACCACAACCCATTTTGAAAGTAAAAAGTGACCTAGATTGGCTATTATTCAAGAACTCACAGTACGGATAGCAGAAAATGTTTCTGTTATGCAATCGGAGATAGATGCTTGAGCCAATCCATGAGCTTTAAACACAGGAATGGTTGATCGCTTGTATACAGCTTGAGAGAATTTATAATAGTCAGCAGCAGATACAAACTCATGAACCAAGGAAAGATATGAGATAAATTTCCCACAGAGGAAGGTCATCACTCATCATGACTCATGAGGCAGCCATTACCTGACCAAATGAGTGGTCTTGAAAGGAACAGGACATGTGCAAGACTAAAATACTTGCATTTAATGTAACTAATATGCATAAATATTTTTCAGAAATTGCCTATAGGGGAACTGATCATGAACCAGAGATTATGAGCCCTGACAAGAGCATACAAATACAATGGTACTCAGAACACTTACAAAATCCAGTATAAATTTAGAAACGATAAATTCATGAAAATTTGGAGAAACACTTGCACCTCTATTCTACACTACTTTTAACTTTTTAGTGCACATATTTGCAAAACATATTAGAGCACATCCACCTAGCACCGTAAGATTTCCAAAATACAATAACGAGGGCAAAATCCAATATTGGAAGACAAAAAACCACACTTACATAAGATTTTTCAGTTTAGAACGATAAAGAATAAATAACACAACTTTTTATATGAAACATCTGTAGTAATTAAACCAAAAATTTCAAAAAGAATTATAATTACCAACTAAAACAGACACAGTGAGCATCAGGAGGCCTAGAATTGGTGCAAGTTGAGGGGCTAGCGTAAAGAGAATGCAAATTGTCCCAATGACCTACAAGAATAAAGAATACTGGAGATATAATGACCATATATAAACCCAAACAGTAACCCAACGTTGAACATGAATGAATATCTCCTAAAGACGGTAAGGCTCTGAGCTTTTCTTTGCCATTAGCCTCAAATGTAAGTGCTTTCTCAAGAAGCAGCCTAATTGTACCCAAAAAGTCAGTGGTGAAATTTATGCTCCTTTAGATATGAAAGTCAAGTCAAGCCCATCAGAATCTGTTAACTATAGTCTTAGCTGTAAGCAGCATAAAGCTCACTTTTGCATGGTATTAGAGTGGTCTACCTCAGAAAGTGCTCTAAATCCACGATCTCTTGAAATGTTCTCACTGACAACATTTTTGAGAGAACCCAGATCAGATGTTAACAAACCCGTGAGCTCACCGACCTGTAAGTGACAAAACAAATAATCAATCAAATAATAATTACAATTACTGGTACTGCATTTTGAATATCTATTCTTAGCTAAGAAATGTATCATTAATAGGGTTGTTTGGGAAAGTTAGGCGAACAAGGTTTCAGATGATAAGTAGGATAGGAACTGCCATAGTGTCCAGCTCCTTTGGTTCTCTTTACCCATGCAATAGGCATAGCATTTTCATACACAAATAGTGATAATATTGTTTGATCAATTCCTTCCTAGATGGGTTTGAAATTCCACTTAGCCTTCTACTTAGCCTTCTCCTAGCATTAGCCCTAGGATATGATGTAGATATCTAGAAGGCTCAGATTTTAACAGAAGCATGAATTAGAGAGAAAATAACACCAGCAGCGTGAGTCACTTGGCAAATTCAGGGCATATTCTATGAAACTTAGAGCAATCTACAGTTCACTAGCTCAAAAAATTCCCTCCAGACCTTCCATAATATGTGTAGTTATATATTCAATGTAATCTACTAGTTCTAATAGGTTCCAAAAAGTCATAGCTGAATTTATGTCTCCAGGGGCTCAAAGTAATCTGTTTAATAACAGCAAAT
Source organism: Bretschneidera sinensis (assembly GCA_023935145.1). Lineage (NCBI taxonomy): Eukaryota > Viridiplantae > Streptophyta > Magnoliopsida > Brassicales > Akaniaceae > Bretschneidera > Bretschneidera sinensis. The sequence goes on along the minus strand of CM043697.1, from coordinate 166,323,619 downwards.
AGAATGCGAGGACCAATCTGTATGCACAAACCTTGTATCGGTCGAAAAACTCCACCTGCATAGGCAAAAAGATAAAAGATATAAAAAATGCACACAAAGTTCAGATAATGGCAATAGTAATAAACCATTTAAAAAAAATTTAAACTTCAAACATTAAAAGTTGGTTTTACCTTCTGGATCAATACCCTTCTAAAAACCTGAGCTCTTAGTGTTGACATAACCTTCTCCCATATAGCGTTCATGTTTATAACAAAAATAACAGTGAAAATTGGCTCCAGTGAGTACAAAAGCGCAACCTTACTAAGTAGCCTCCACAGTGGATCTGGTCTTGCCCCTATTAGTACTTCAAAGAATCTCCCTACAACCACAAAATATACCAACTACTCACTAATAAGAAATACACCTCAAAACTAAAAACGAAACTGCCTTGATTAATTCAAAATTTTAAACCAAAAGCACCATTTAATTAAAGCCTAATCCAACTCTTAGGCGCAATTAGCATAGCAGAAAATGAAGTAACTGAGCACAATTATACAAACTCGTACCAGAAAATATAGGCATAGAGAGAGTACACGTGGAGCAACCAATGAGAGTTAAAACGGAGACGCCTAGCCTCAGCTTGTGCTGAAGCAAAAGGCTCCATAAAAGCCCCCAACTTAACAAATTCGCCGGCTTAGAGTTCTCGCCTTCGAGCTTCGACCATTCGGCCTTCGGGTCGGGATCGCTCACGATCGGGTCGGAGGCTGGCCCGGTCACGTAAGCGCAAGAGATTGTGTTCGATTTTCTCCTGAGCAACGGTTGAAATGGCGGGAAACCACGTAACTGGTTGAGAAAAGGAGAGAGACGGAGTTTGAGCCTCTGCTTGGTTGGCCCGTGGCGGTTTCGGTAAGTGAAGCGAGTGCGATTGAGTTGAAGTAGGAGAGGCGAAGTTGCGGAGGCCATGGTTGTCCCTCACAGTGCGTTGAAGGAGGGAAGGAGAGAGAGATAAACAGCAAAGAAAATATAATCTTGTCCAAATTCTTTGGGCTCATGCCCTGTGTACTCGCAAGCAGTACTTATTCAGAATACTCGCGCCGCACAATTGTAGTGCCTTCTTGCCACCAAACGACACCGTTTCAAATGATCTGCTATAACTGCGAGGCTATTATGGTAAAAACAACGCAGCATCAGCATATCCACGTGTCTTCTCGTGAATTGCCACGCACATCACCCTTCACGAGATTCCGGTCTCTGCCCACATCACCCTCCCGATTCATCCCAAAAGAACAACACGAAAACTCACTCCTCTCGCTTTCTGACACGGTTCTCTATCTCTCTTCTCTCTCCACTGAGTTGGCTCCCAGCTCGACTGTCCTTCAAAATCGATTCGAGCTCTTTTTCTCTCTCACTCACTGTGTGTGATTCCATGGAACGAAATCAATCACGTTCTCAATCAGGCCTCAATCACCAACCGTTGGTTCTGTAGAAATCTCGAAACTTTCTCTGTTGACTTTTGTTTTCCAGGAATCAGATGGCTCGTTGTCGTTGGATTCTGCTTTTTGTTGTAGTTTCGAGTCTCGTATCTGCTCTTGAAGCAAGTGATGGTGATGCTGATCCGCTTTACAAGTTAGTTTTCCTTTTTCTTGAACTATTTTCTGGTTCTTGCTTCGGGTTGTTACTAATTCAAATACATGATCTCTAAAAAATTACTGTTTTATTTGCTTGAATAATTTCAGCTATATGAGTAGTTGGTCTTTTAATTTTAAAAGGAAATGTTAGTACAAAGAGAGGCTGCGAATGTTTATAACATATTCGGGTATTATTTGAAAGCAAATGTAGATTTCAGATTTAGTAAATGCTAAACGTTCTAGCTGAAAATGAATCGGAATTCAGTAGAGTTTACATATATTAGTAACGAGTGGCATATTTGGGATGTTTCGAAAGAATGTTATTGGGCAATTGTTGTTAACATGAGAGATTATGGCACTGTGGTGTTTCTATGATAGTAATTTGATTGATTACATTGATAGATATTGCAAATTAACAGATTATGTGGTTTCTGCGACAATCAAGTAGCTTTTGCGTGGAAATGGGAGGCAAAGGTAGCTTTGCCTAGCAAAGGAATAGCGAAAATTCTTACTGCTAGAGTTTAAGTGCCCTAGTTTTTTGCATGGCTCTTAAGATTGAGAGTTTTGTTTACTATCCGTCTGAGTTAAGAAGGTCCTGTTTGTTGTAGCTTTACGTGAAAGTACTTTAACCCTCTTTTCGTGAAAGCACCTCAAAACTGCTTCACTTGAAAGTGCTTTTATCTTTTTTAACCTCTTAAAACTGAAGCTCTTAAGTTTTAACCAAACACATATTAAATAACTTTTGATCATTAAAAAGTACTTTTTAGCTATTAAAAAGCTGCAACAAACAGGGCCTTAATCTATTTAGTTACACCTATGTTATGTTGTTAATTCAACTATAAAATTGAGTAATTGCCTTCGCTTTTCTGGCGCTTATACCTCTTCTTAGTTGAAAAACTGTGCTTCAAGCAAAAGTTTGCTCTTGTATCCCCTGTTGAGGAGTTCTGTAATCTTGTGTTACCATCAGTCTGTTTGTTGGTTTTCCATTGGTAACTGCCCTAGTTCAGTTATTACTTACAATTTTTAAATGGAAGTTATTATTGGTACCGAATGAAATGATAGAAAGAATCATGAAATAGCTTCTAACGTCCTTTTCTTGCAGGGTAGGGAGATATAAGAGGGAAAGAAAACAAAAGAAAAATTGTTTTTCCAGCATAGGACTTGGTGTGAGTGCTGAATAAACTGAGATTATGCTTTAGAAATCAAAATAACTAGCATAGTTCCATTCTGTTTTGTTGTTTGATGCTCTTAGGACATCCAAAAAAGTCACTGATTTTCCTTGTTCTGTGGTTTGATGATTTGATAGGACATCCAAAAAACTTTACTCATGTGTGTCTGTTTATTTTCAATGGAAATTTAATTTGATTGTGACTATAATTGGCTCTTATAATCATTCTTAATTGCCATTGAATTTCCAGAGTTTGCGTGGAGCAGTGTGAGAAAACTGGATGTGTGGGGGGGAAATGCTTTCAACATTGTAAATTCTCGTCTGATGGGAAACCTATTGATGGGCCATGGTACATGCAAGAACCACTCTATCTGCGCTGGAAACAATGGGACTGCCGAAGTGATTGTCAGTACCACTGTATGCTTGCTAGGGAGGAAGAAAGAGAGAAACTCGGTGACAAGCCTGTCAAGTATCATGGCAAATGGCCGTTCCAGCGTGTATATGGGATTCAGGTTTTACAAATAATTTTATGGGGTGTTATTTAGTGAGAGTGTGAGACAATAATGAGTCTGCCTATCTTAAATTGATGTCATTCATGTTCTCAGGAACCTGTTTCTGTTGCTCTCTCTGCACTCAATCTTGCCATACAATTTCATGGTTGGGTGTCTTTTTTTATCCTTGTATACTACAAGCTGCCTTTGAGGCCTAATAAGAAGACTTACTATGAGTATACTGGCTTGTGGCACATCTATGGGGTCCTAGCAATGAATGCCTGGTTCTGGAGTGCTGTTTTCCACAGCCGGTAAGCAATCTTCTTTATGCTCCTCTAAACCTGCAACCTTTATGTATCTATACTACTGTACCTAGGGAGTACCTAAAGAAGTGAGCTCAAGCTTTCTTTCCAAAATCACCTTTTAAAGAATCAGCTTGTTGAGATGAAAATGTCTCGTGGACAATCAACTGGAATGAAACGGAGGATCTGTAACTGAGGTCTTGAGACTGACATATTGTTGAGAGGATATGGTGGTTTAAATTCAAGGCTTTCTGTACAGGTTTTAGGTCAAGTTTTTCCAAAAGTAATTTCAAATTTGCGTCTCACAGGAGGGAAAGGAAAGCTTGGGTTTTGGTAAAGTTTTAAGCATTAAGCATTAAACATATAAAATGTGCTAAGAAAAATATGAACAAGTTTGTGACTCTTCAATGGAAATACCTGCTTCATATATAGTTCATTCACTGATCACAGTCCATTAAAACTATGATCAATCAACCCATTTCCAGTCGCTTTCTCTGGGTGGAGCGAAAATCTTTTGATTTTGTTGTTGAAGGCAGAGCTGGTGATCAACTTAGAATCACCGAAAACGGTCTGGGCAAGAGAATTTTGTTATTCTTGGAGAGGCAGGAGGTTGAATGGCTGCTGGATTCTTGGTTTGAGTTTTGGTATGAAAAAGCGGGCGAGGCGTGGTTTCAGAGATTTAAAAGAGCAGACAATCCTGGGTTTTGGGGCTTCACTGTAACAGGCTTGGTGGATTCCTCTCTCTTTCAGTGATTTCTCGAAATGGTTCTCGTATGGTGATATTCCCTGAAGGAGTTGCAGCAGGGGGGTTGGTGGAGGATTTACGGTGCTATTAAAGATCTAGCTGCTTCCTTCTTGCCGGATAAGAGGCTTCAGCCATCTTCTGGAGGTCTCAATGTGGGTGTTAACCCTTTGTTTGTTCCAGATTTTTCTAAGGCAAAAGGGGATGGTTTGTCGTTTAAAGGGAGTTGCCTTCACTGTGGACATTGCTTGTCTGGCTGCTTGCAGTTTGATGATCAGAGGAGTAGCTTCAATGGCACCAGGCAGCCATGGCCATCGCTGGAAGTGAGAGGAGCTGGAGCGAGTGAGGTCATGCGCATCAACGCAGGTGAGGTAGCTAGAGTTGAGGGGAATGGGGGACAGCTGGCTTCTCTCTCAATTTCAAATTTTAATTCCAATTCTGCTTTTTCTAGTAAAGGAAAAGATAAGGTGGGCTTGGGCCAAGAGGGGGCCATATTTCTTTATGGGGACTTGGAAGCTGGGCCGAGCAATCTTAATGTTTTGAAGGCCTCTAATTGTGCTCTAGATGGGCTGGGGGATTTTAAAAAGAATGGATATGGGTCGGCTTCTCTAAGAAAGGCCTTCAAGCAGAAGATTTCTAAGAAGTCTAGGTGGGCCCGCTTCTCCAAAGCTCATTTCTTTGTTGGTCTTGAGCCCACGAAGAGGTGGGTCGCAACCCGCTTTGGACCTCTTGTGGCCTCAGTTGCGCTTAGACGCCGGGAGAGAGGGCAGAAGTGGCGTCGATGGATGCGGGTCTTGCCGGCAAAGCAGTTTTGGCACCGGTGGAGGTGATTAGGTCGGATTTCGGGCTGGAGAAGGTGATTTTGAGCGTTCCCGATCCAAATTTCTTTGTTTTCTTGGAGAGAAGACAACGGGTTGTGGCGGGCATCACCGGGAAGCTATCACTTACCGCAGTAGACCCTATTTATGAGGTGGGTTCTTTGTATGAGCCTTGCAAAAATTTCCAAGTACTCTCTGTTGAGGAATTGGTGGGCATTTCTAATTCTTCTCTCTCTGAGTAAGTGGGTTTTGATAAGGATGTTGAGGAGAGATATTTGAATCGAAAGAGGGTTCGGTTCCTGATCAGATTGTTTCAACTCATCTTGGGTTGGAGATTATGAGCAGGGAAGAGGAGGATGAGATTGTTTCAACCCAGGGTGTCTGTGAGGGTTCAATTCTTGGAAGGGAGTAGTGAAGTAGGAGGGGTCCATGAGGATAGATTGGCTCTTGTTGTGTGTGCTAACCATCAAGATGAGTGGCTGGTTGATGAAGAGAGTGATGTAAAAAAGGTGAATTTAATCGCGTCTGACTAGGTTTTGAGATGGGTTAAGAAATTGCACAAGTTGGTTGGGGTTTCTATCGTCGAAGTGGATGAGCAAGCAATTAAATTTTTTGTGGAAATAAAAAAGATTAGGTTGAAAGAAGGAAAATTGAGAGGTATAAAGCTCGATGGGAATAGAAAGCTTAAAGTGGAAGTTAATTGAGAGCTCAAGAGATTAATTTTTTATGTTAATTATGAGAGGGGGATTCTAATGTGGTTGTGGGGGTAGTGGAGGAAAAGGGTGATGCTGATGATCAATGAAAATGAAAATTATCTCTTGGAATGTGAGGGGGTTGCATGACTTAAATAAAAGATCTAAATTAAAACATTTTCTTAGAGAATGGAAATGGGATGTGGTCTGTCTTCAAGAATCTAAATTGGAATCGATCGATGATGCGATTATTCGTAGTCTTTGGGGTATTAGGTCGTTTGGGTAGAAAACTCTGCTAGCTATAGGAGTCTCATGAGGTGATGTGGTTATGTGGAATAAGCAAGTGTTGGACTTGATTGGCTTTCAAGTTGGGCTCTTCTCAGTTTCTTGTGTGTTTAAGGGTTTTATGTCAAGTGGTGAGTGGTTGGTCACATGAGTCTATGGTCCGGTGCTTATTAGTCGGAGGGGGTCTTTTTTGGGGTGAACTTGCAGAGGTTAGATCTCATTGGGATCTCCCTTGGGTGGTGGCGGGGATTTCAATGCTGTTCTTTTTTCCGTTTAAAAGAGCTGGGTGTTTGTTTGAGGATAGCTCCATGAAGGAATTTATGGATTTTGTTAGAAGACGAAATCTTACTGATTTGTCTTTGTCGGAAGGATCCCTCACTTGGTCAAGTTTTAGAGAAACACCCTCATTCTCTAGAATTGATCGTTTCTTAGTTACTGGTTGTTAGGAAGCTCTCTTTCCTAATCTTGTTAAGAAGCTCTTGTCTCGGCCCACTTCAGATCATCACCCTATTATTCTTGAAGGGGGTCTTCATTGCTATCTGACTCTGTTCCGTTTTGAGAATACGTGGCTTAAGGTGGATGGTTTTCAGGATCTCATCAGAAGTTGGTGGCACGATCGGGATGTGAGAGGCTTTGCTAGTTTCATGGTTTCCTCAAAATTGAAATCTCTAAAAGGGGAGCTTAAAAGATGGAACAAAGAATCTAATGGGGAACACGTGTTCCCCATCAGAATCTCTTGGGAATGTCAACTCCTTAATTAATGCTTTGATGAGGGAGTTGAATGGGCTCGATGAGAAGGAGATTTCTTCGGGTCTTTTAGGGAAGGATAAAGAGAGGAGGGTGTGGGTTAAGAAAGAGTTGTCCAAGCTCATTTCAATGGAAGAAATCTTGTGGAGGCAGAAATCTAGAGAAATCTGGCTTAAGGAGGGCGACAGAAACACTAAATTCTTCCACCGATTGGCAAATGACCATAGAAGACACAACTTTATTGCCTCCATTGAAGTAGGGGGTTCGGTGTTTGAGGAGGAGAAGAGTATGAAGGACGCAATTTGTTCATTCTACAAGTCTCTCTATAAGGAGACTTGGGATTCTTGACTGAATTTGGATGGCTTTGAGTTTTCTAGTATTGATATTAGGGAGGCAATGTGGATTGAGCGCCCTTTTGTTGAAGAATATATTCTTTGTGCTCTTAGGGAGTGTAATGGAGACAAAGCCTTGGGTCCTAATGGCTTTCATCAAGAACAATTGGGAAGTCTTTAAAGAAGATATTCTCCAGCTCTTTGAAAGTTCCATTTGACGAGCGAATTTGTGGATAGTCTCAATTCCACTTTTATTGTACTCATTCATAAGAAAGTGAGAGCTTCCAATATCAAAGATTTTTTACCAATTAGTCTTGTGGGTTGCATTTATAAACTCATCTCGAAGGTCCTTACTTGTAGGCTGAAGAAAGTTATCTCTAAAGTAGTGAGCCCTATCCAAATGGCTTTCGTGGAGGGAAGACTAATTTTGGATGCCGCTTTAATTGCTAATGAAGTGGTGAATGCTCATTTAAAAGATGGAGGAGGAGGGGTGATTTGCAAGCTAGACATAGAGAAGGCTTTTGATCATGTGTGTTGGAATTTTGTGATTTACCTTTTAAAGAAGATGGGTTTTGGGGAGAATTGGCTTAAATGGATCTTCAAGTGTATTTTTTTGGCTTTCTTTTCGATCTTTACCAATGGTTGTCCTTCTGGCTATTTCAAAGCCTCGAGGGGTTTGAAGCAAGGAGACCTTTTATCTCCTTTTTTGTTCACTTTGGTTATGGAGGCATTGAGCAAAATGTTGGTTAAATCGGTTGATGGTCGGCTTTTGAGTGACTTTAGGTGGGGAGAGAAGAGGTTTAGTAAGTGTGTCGCGCCTTCTTTTTACAAATGACACAATTATCTTCTGTGGGGCAGAGTCTAATCAAATCTTGCATTTTCTATGTGTTCTTCTTTGTTTTGAGGTTGTCTAAGGGCTCAAGGTCAACCTTAGTAAGAGTGTTTTGATTCCTCTTGGTGAAAGCATTAATGGTCGTTTTCTTGCTAGTTTCTTGGGGTGCAATGTAGTATTGCTTCCTATTACTTATCTTGGCTTACCTCTTGGAGCTAAGTTTAAAGATGTTAGCGTTTGGAATCCAATTATGGAGAGGTTCGAAAAACGGTTAGCTGGGTAGAAGAATTGCCTTCTCTCTAAAGGAGGAAGTCTTACGCTCATTAAAAGCACTCTTTCTAGCCTCCCTATTTATTTCATGTATCTTTTTCCTATACCTAATGTTGTGGCTAAGAGGTTGGAGGATATTCAAAGGATGTACAAATATGATTTGGTAAGATGGGGAGTGGTTAAGCAACCGATGGAAAGAAGGGGACTCGGTTTGATGTCTCTCACCTTATTCAATAAAGCTCTCTTAGGGAAATGGCTCTGGAGGTTTCTAATGGAGAGGGATCACTTTTGGAGAAATGGTGGTGGAAGCTAAATTTGGGATGGATTCTTGCGGGTGGATATCTAAAATGTGGAGGGGAGCTTATGGTGTAGGGGTGCGGAAATGGATTAGGAGAGGATGGGAAGACTTGCATCCTTGGCTTTCAGTGTCGTTAGGTGATGGTAGGAGAACCCAACTTTGGCATGATTCGTGGTTTGGTAACACTCCTCTTAAAGACCAGTTTCCAGAGATTTTCGCAATTGTGAAGGGTGAAGAAGCTCTCATTTCTTCCTGAATCTCAATATCTAATGGTATTATTTCATGGGATGTTCCTTTGTTTCGTAATGTTCAAGATTGGGAGGTAGATAGAGTTCAAAATTTGTTGGAAACTTTGTATAACTATTATATGGATTTGTCTAAAAAGGATGTGGTTAGATGGAGTGGTAGACAGGATAAAGGTTTTGAGGTGAAATCGTTCTATAAGATTCTTGTGGATGGGGATTCCTTGGATGGCTCTTCCAATTGACGATGGAAAGCAATTTGGTGTTCCAGTGTCCTAAAGAAGGTATGTTTTTTTTGGGTGGGAAGTCGCTTGGGAGAAGATACTTACTTTAGATAACTTACAAAGAAGGGGGAAGGTGATGGTGAACCATTGTTTCATTTGCAAAAGTTGTGGGGAATCTGTGTTTCATCTTTTGCTGGATTGTTCTTTAGCTCGAGTTTTATGGGAAATGGTTTATAAAGTTTTGGGTGTGTCTTGGGTTTGTGTCGGTTCCGTGAATGATGAAATTTGGGCTTGGAGTGGGTTTCGAACCTCAAAGAACCTTAAGAAAGCTTACTCTATGATTCTCCTTTTTATTTTTTGGTTAGTTTGGAATGAGAAGAATTGTAGAGTTTTTGATGGCATTGAGAGACTCTTAGTTGTAATTAGGGAAAGGTGATTCAATGCCTTTATTTTTTGGGTCACAGGGTATTCTTTTGTACATTAAGTAGATATAGTAGATTTTGTGGAGTTTCTCTCCTATAGATAGCTTTGTACATGGGTTGCACTCCTTTGGTGCGCCTTTTCTTTTAATACAATTTACTTATAAAAAAAAGATGAAAGTGTCTCCAAATTATTTTAAAGAAGGAAAGGAAAAGGGATTTATTTGTACTCGAGATTTTAATCATGCCACACCATGCAAGCCCTTTTTGGTACCTAGTAGAGAAATTTAAGAGAAAATATATTTGATCCAACTCACAGAGGAAAGGAGCCAGCTCTGATACATGTTTACTATGAGTTCTTTAATTTTTTTTAATTATTGAATTTATTTCTATCTGTTGTGGCATTTTCTGACTTAATTAACTGTAGAGATGTTGAGTTGACAGAGAAGCTAGATTATTCATCTGCTGTAGCTTTACTTGGTTTTACTCTTATTGTGGCAATAATGCGAGCTTTCAATATGAGAGATGAGGCTGCCAGGGTCATGGTTGCTGCTCCACTGATGGCATTTGTGACGACGCACATCTTGTATCTCAACTTCTATAAACTTGATTATGGTAATTCACTTCTGTAGTAACCTTCACCTGCTAAATATACACATTATTTTGAATTTATCACCCTTTTTGTCACAGTTAGATTTATGTTATACTGGGATACCTTTTATAATCAGTCCCCATTAATAGGCTTTGAGGTTTGGTATGGTTACTCTTGTCTAGTTATATCGTTGAACATATTTTTTTCTATGAAGTATTATTCAATCTGAAGTAGCCTTGTCATAGCTATTTGGTACCTGCAGAAGTCCAACTTGGTAGCATTCTTTCATGATAAACATTCCCTTTTTGGTATTATGTGGATAGGCAAATTTTGGATACCGTTTTGGTTGCTAATGAAGTTGTCGATGGCCACCTAAAATATTTTGTGGGCGGGGGGGGGGGGGGGGTGTAATTTGCTAGCTTGATATGGAAAAGGCCTTTGATCATGTTTGTTGGAGCTTTGTGATTTACTTAATGAAAAAGATGGGTTTTGGAGATAAATGGTGTAAGTGGATCTACAAATGTATCTCATCGACCTCATTTTCGATTCTTGTTAATGGATGTCCCTCTGAATACTTCAAAGCCTCGTAGGGTCTTAGACAAGAGGATTCTTTGTCTCCTTTTTAGTTTACTTTGGTTATGGAGGTCTTTATCAAAATGTTGGTAAAGGTGGTAGGCGTGGGGCTTTTGAGTGACTTCAAGGTGAGGAGAAATGGAAATAGTATGAGTGTATCGCATCTTCTCTTTACCGATGATACAATTGTTTTTTGTGGGGCGAAAGCTACTTAAATCTTAAATCTCCGGTGTGTTCTCTTTTGTTTGAGGGGGGCTTTAGGTCAATCTTAGTAAGAATGATTTAAGTCCTCTTGCTAAGAATATTAATGGTCGTTTTCTTGCAAGTTTGTTGGAGTGCAATTTGGGTCGCTTCCTCTTACTTATCTTGGTCTCTCGCTTGTTGGAGCCAAATTTAAAGACGTAAGTGTGTGGAACTCCACTCTGGAAAGGTTTGAAAAGCGGTTAGCCGGATGGAAGAATCACTATCTTTCAAAAGGAGGAAGACTTACTCTCATTAAAAGTACACTCTCTAGCCTCCCTATTTACTTTATGTCTCTCTTTTCAATTCCTAGTATGGTGGCTAAACGGTTGGATGATATTCAAAAGAGGTTCCTTTGGGGAAATATGGGACAGGAGTACAAATATCATTTGGTAAGGTGGGGTGTGATTAAGCAACCGATAGAGAAAGGGGGACTTGGCCTAAAGTCCCTTACTTTATTCAATAAAGCACTACAGGGAAATAGTTGTGGAGATTCCTTGTGGAGAAGGATCATTTTTGGAGGAAGGTGGTGGTAGCTAAGTTTGTGTTGGATCCTTGTAGGTGGATGTCCAAGAAAAAGAGAGAAGCCTATGTAGGAGTATGGAAATGGATTGGGAAAGGTTGGGAGGCTTTGAGACCTTGGCTTTTAGTGATGGTGGGTAATGGGAAGAGAACTCGTATTTGGCATGAAACGTGGTTTGGGAACACTCCTCTAAAAGATCATTTTTCGGATATTTTTGCTATTGTGATGGATAAAGAAGTCCTCATTTCTTCGTGCATCTCCGTTTCTTATGTCTCTTCAGATGTGCCTTTCATCCGAAACATCCATGATTGGGAGGTCGAGAGAGTGCAAAGTTTTTTGGAAACTCTGTATAACTACAATATAGACTTGTCTAAAGAGGATACGATTAGATGGAGGGACAGAAAGGATGGAAGCTTTAAGGTGAAATCTTTTTATAAGATTCTTTTGGACAAGGTTCCTTCGGAGGAATCTTCTAATTTCCCGTGAAAAGCTATTTTGTGTTCTAGAGCCTCGAAGAAAGTGTTTTTTTTTTGTGTGGGAAGCCTCTTGGTAGAAGATTCTAACTATTGACAATTTACAAAGTAGGTGATGGTTAATAGGTGTTTCATGTGCAAAGGTTGCGATGAGTTCGTGTTTCATTTTATGATGAAGTATCCTTTGGCAAGATCCTTGTGAGAGATGGCTTATAGAGTTTTTGGTGTTTCTTGGGTATTCGATGGCTCCGTGAAGGATGAAGTGTGGGCTTGGAGTGGATTTCGGTCTTCTAAGGAGCTTAAGAAAGCTTACTCTATGGTTCCCGTTTCTATTTTTTTGATTGTGTGGAATGAGAGGAATTGTAGAGCCTTAATTTTTTTGTCAAAGGAAATCCTTTTGTAAATGATATAGACATTTTAGATTTTGTGGAGTTTATCTCCTTTAGGTAGCCGTTGTAAACGGGTTGCACCCCTTTGGGTGCGCTTTCTTTTGATACAATTCACTTATCAAAAAACAAAAAAATTGAACATTGACAGTTCTGCTACCTTGCTTATTGCGTAATTCATTTTGTAGCATACCAGCATGTGACTTGACCATTTTGTCCTAATAAGTCTCATTTTGTTCTATATTTGTGATGCCTCGAGTTAGTTAAGTTTTCTGTTTCTTGTCATACCCTTCATCTATTTGATCATCCTTCTGAAGCTTTAATGTGATGTTGAGAACTCCCGCAATGTGGAAATATGCTGTAAAATTTTTGTCATACACTCTAGAATATATATAAAACCTTCCCTTTTCAGTGAACTTCCATGCTGCAATGTTGCACAATTATTTTCTGACAGAAAAGTGCATGATATGCCCAAATCCCAAGGCCTTTAACATGTTATGACGATTTTCTAAATATCATTTTCTGGATTAATTATTGGTAGTTCTCTTCCTTTTGATTTTAAATATTAGCATATAATTGGCTAAACAGTTTCTCTTAGGCATGCCATTATAATTTTCAATTTTTCATTGCTAATTGCAAATGTTGATCCAATTCATTTCCTGAATATTTATTTATGTTTACTTTTGAATCTGATAGGTGATTTTTTAAAACTCTGCCAAAACATTTGATAGTGTTGAACATTCAATAGTTTTAAACAAAGTCAACTGTTTGCAGGTCTGAACATGAAAGTTTGTGTAGGCATGGGTGTCGCTCAACTACTAATATGGGCAGTTTGGGCTGGTCTCACCTCCCATCCATCACTCTGGAAGCTGTGGGTGTTTGTTGTGGGAGGAAGTGTTGCCATGCTCTTGGAAATCTATGACTTCCCACCCTATCGTGGATATGTGGATGCGCATGCTCTTTGGCATGCTGCTAGCATCCCTCTTACATACCTTTGGTGGAGCTTTATAAGAGATGATGCTGAGTTCAGGACATCAGCTCTCCTCAAGAAAATGAAGTAACATTTCATCATGCAACGCACTATCAAATGGTGGATTGTTTTGAGTAAACTACTTACTCCCCTGTCCATCAAGTGTCAACGGATCTCAATTTCCTTGTTTGTATGCATCTTTCTTGAGTTGCTACCGTGGCAGATCCGTTTCTTTTGGTCTTTTGGATTTTGTTGGGTGACGATCATATTAATTTCCACGGAAAATGTGGGTGCATACTGTGCTGAAATTTTAATTTTTAGATCTCCCATTTTTCTTTTGATAGGCAGAAGAACTAAAATGGTGATTGTAAATCTTCGTGTTATCTGTCCATTATCTATTTTATGGGATGCACTCATGCAAGCATTGAACTCATTTTACTCTGAATGCTTTGAATAGGTTTAGCTTGGTGCTTGCTGTGAGTTTTCAATCATACCGAACAAGTATCTGAATCTGTTAATTCTCGGAAATAAAGGGTGGTCGCTGACTCACTAAGATGTGAGTTTTGCTATTCTCATATTTCCTTACAGGAGGGACATGGCTAGAGTTGCATGCGTTAGTGCGTGGATTCTGCGAACAATGTAGGTACTGAATTTGTGGACTGTCATCTGCGTTAGTGTTTTGACCAGGCAATATCTGCAGGCTGGGTATACTTTAAACTGAACTCCCCAGCTTCAGCACGCCTGTACTCAATCTGGCCTGAGATGACCCAAGTGAGTAATGGGCCAAGTTTCAAAAATCAAAAGCACAAAAGGATACAGAAAGTCTCGCACCGATATCCAGTTACTCTTAAGAAACCAAGGTTGCGTGCTTGCTTTCAGTCTGTCTATGACGCAGAGCCCAGAACTCGGTTATGCACATTCGACTCACCACCAACCTCCTTCAGTGCCATCGCTATGCAAGCCTGATGTAAAACATTTGAGTTCTCCGGCAAAGCTTGAGTGAAGCTGGACTGGATTGGAATGGAATTCCTCTGGAGTTTAAACTCAAGCTTGTTTAAATTATATTGATCATGCATTCTTCTCAATATCCTCTGCTGGGTTCTCATGCTAATCAATCTAGCAATTCCAAGTGTGAAAAAAAAAAAACTTTTGCATACATAAACTTAGAATATCTATGTATCAAATATGGCTTTGCCATATTAAAATTTTTATTGAATCCAACATAGATAGTGGAAAAAAAACACATAGTGATACATTTTACATCACATACTGATTATGTATACTTAAAAAGACTTTAATCATATCATAAATCGGTGATTCCCCTCTACATCACTAAATTTTGACCAACTTCATATAAGGACTCCCTCAATTATACAACACTCTTCCACATACTTTTTCTCCGTACTAGCAAAAAAATATTAAGTACGGAACAAAAAGTCTAAGAAACAGACTCTATTTTACTATGCTACTACTACTCAGTTCCATTAACAATCCAACAAATTAAATAGAGTAACTCCACAATTGTACGTCAGCATTAACCTCCATGTCATCTCCACCACTGGACCCACAATTTGGTGGTGGCAACAACATCCCTTCAGCCATATTTGCCAGCAAACCCGGCATTCCGAAATCCGCCTCCTCATCAAAATAAAACGTATCCTCCGCCGCCGTCCCCATCACCGCTGCAGACGTCCCCTCTTCCATCGCGTTTTCTCTTCCGTCGGACTCCGATGGCCGGAACGCCTCTGCGGCCTCTGCTGCTGCCTTCTGGATGTCCTTTGCGTCGCTCGAGGCCGGCACAGGCAGCCGCCACGCAGAGTCGGCAAAGTTGAGGCAGGCGGAGCGGCCTCTCAAGGCTATCGCTGCTACGTCGTGCGCACGCGCCGCCATCTCGGCTGTGGGGAAGGTACCAAGCCATATCCTGGACTTCTTGTTGGGCTCCCTCACCTCGCACACCCACTTTCCCGAGTTCCTCCTCCGGACCCCACGGTACACCGGGTGCCGGGTCTCCCGGAACTTCTTCCGACCCGCCCGCTTCTTTGGGTTTCTCGACGCTAGCAGGACCTCCTCGTCCGAGAAGTTGGCGCGGCGAACGCTGCCGTTGTCGGAGATAGGTGACCCGTAATCCGACCCGCAAGAGTTCGGATCATAGTATTGAGTAGTGAAAAGATCCATATATGAGTAGGTAGTAGACAGAGTTGAATGGAATAGTACTACTAGTGCTAGTAGTGAACACTGAAAACTTTCTAAGGTACAGTTAGTGTATATGCCTTTTTGGGTACTGAAAATGGGATTTGTATTCTGTTTTGAGAAAATGGATTTGGTGTTAATTATATGAAAGAAATGGATAAATATATGTGAGTTTGCATATCAAAGAACACGGAGTATGATAAGGAGCCAGCCTGGTTTTCCACGGTTTTCCCATGGTTTTAGTTTTAACATAAATCAAGTTTTCTCTTAAAAAGTGAGACTGCTGCCAGCTGCTACATAATACAAGTTGATAGGGAATCAGAGAATGACACGTGTGATTTTGACCTCTTTTGCTCTCTTTGACTGATGGATTTGTGTATCTTATACTAAAAGACAACGAATCTGTAGCCATCGTAGTCAAACGTTGGTCTCATTCATCTGCTTCAGTACGAGGAGAAATTACTCGCCGATTATACCGTTCAGCTGCGACACTATGCAATGCAGCTATCTTTTTTAATCATGATCGTGACACTGTTCAAACGCTGCAAAAACTTAAATAATAATTATTTAAAATTTATAATCATAATTATCATTCAATTTTTTAAAATTTATAAATTAAAAATTTGGATTGAATGTATCGGTAACGTGAGTGAATCGTTACATGTGACAATAGATTAGAAGTAAAAGAGAGGAGAGATTGTTACTGACTTAGAGGATAAAAAATGAGTTAAAAGTCGTGTTTGAGAAAATTTCAAAAAGGTTTACATGCTTAAATAATTAATAAAACATACCATTGGTTCAACTTGATAACGTAAGTTTAAAATCAAATGGGATAAATAAACTTAGAAAACCATGCACCTCAAGTTATTAACAGAAAATATAAAATGTGTCATGTGGATGCGAAAAGAAATTTATTTTACAATCTCTTTATATTACCACTTGACTTTCATGTCATTATTACTCAAATTTTTAAAAAAAAATCACCAATAACTTTTACAGAAAAAAGTATATTATTTATTCTCACCCCGAAATCTACTTGTATATACTATAAATCAATGAGTACGTATAGGAAGATTACGGTTCAAACGCTAAATGCACTAATTAATACTCCTTTCGTCCTGTTGATTCAACCACTTTGAATTCAAATCTTCCTTTATTTTATCAAATCGATCGGTTGCGTAATTTTACTAGCATATTCAAGTTCTAACTATTACTTCTTAAATCATTCACAAAGTCTTAAAAATTATAGAAGGAAATGTAGAAGATAGGAAAGGAAATAAATGTCACACTAGATGGCTTTCGATTGATTAGTATTTATAGATTACAAGGAAATTCAAATACAACAACTTTATCTAAACTAACTCATAGATAAAATTAAACAGAAAGATTCAAATAATAAGTTTGAATAAACTAACTCCTAAATACAATGAAACAGAAAGATACAAAATTCAAATTACAAATACAAAGTTAAAAACAAAACCAAGTCAAAACAATATCAGAGAAAGTCTCGGTGGCTCTATTATGCCCCATCAAGATGGAGCTCGAGTAAAGAGTCCAATATTGGTCTTGAGAGTAAGAAATGGTGTCCTAGATAGGAGCTTTGTCAGAGCATCAACAAGCTAGTCTTTACTAGAAACATGAGTAACACACAGACGTCCCAATTGAACTTGATCACGAATAAAATGGAAGTCGATAGCCACGTGCTTCATTGTAGAGTGGAAAACTAGGTTGGAACAGAGATTAGTGGCCCCAATATTATCACAGTAAATCACAGGTGAATGTGAAAGAGACATATCAAGTTCAGCTAAGAGAAAGCACACCCAGTGAAATCAATGCTGGATCGAGCAACAGAGCGCTGCTTTTTGGAAATCCAGGAAAGTGGATTAAGACCAAGGAGACGAAAGATTAAGTATTGGAATTGACATTCTATTAATTAGATAAACTACAGTAGCAAAGGATTGAAGCCAAAAGGTTAAAGGTATTAAGGTATGAGAAAGTAGGGATAAACCTGTTTCAACAATGTGACGGTGTCTTTTTTCAGAGTAGCCATTATGTTTATGAGTGTGTGGTGGGGTAGTGAGATTAGAGATTCCATTAGTAGCAAGAAAGTTGGCTAAAGCTAAATATTCACGACCATTATCCGAATAAAGAGCGCAAATTTTAAAGTAGATATATATTGGAAGGCAAAGAGCTGGAGTTCTACATGAAGAAGTTATAGAAAAAAAATATAAGAATAACAGTAGCAATTTTAAATTGCTTTGATACCATATAGAAGGAAACGTAGAAGATAGGAAAGGAAATAAATTTCACACTAGATGGCTTTTCATTGATCAGTATTTATAGATTACAAGGAAATTCAAATACAACAACTCTGTCTAAACTAACTCCTAAATACAATGAAACAAAAATATTCAAATAATAAGTCTATCTAAACTAACTCATAAATACAATGAAACAGAATGATACAAAATTCAAATTACAAATACAAAGTAAAAAATAAAACCAAGTCAAAACAATATAAGAGAAAGTCTCGATGGCTCTATTAAAATTAATAATAAGTTTAGAGACAATTTTTAGTATAATTCCTTTTAATTATAAAAATATATATATACGTCTCAAATTGAATCAAAAACAAGAAGAAGACGATGATTAAGGAAAAATATATTTTTTTAAATCTCATATCTTTTATGAGAGCCAATTAGCCAAATACTCGGTAGGATGGGAGTGACTATGCCCAAGGACGGATCTAGGAATTTTGATAAGTGAATGCAATATTATTAAAGAAAAATTACTTTTAATTTCAAAAAAAAAATATAAATACAACTTCACAAAACACATTTATGATTATTTCATATAGAAAAAGGTTTAGATGTAATATCAACACAATTATAATAAAAAAAAATCTTTTTATATAATTACATTTGTCATTATTTTTTCAAAAAAAATTGAAAGCCTCAAACAAAGAAAAGTTATATAGTAGAAAAAAATTAAAGAAAAAAAGAACAAAATAGGGAGAGAAAGAGAAATGATAAAGAAAAATTACCATCAAATTAAGCTTTAGTGGATGGTTAAAGCTCGCTCTTCTTATCAAAAGTGTTTAAGATTGTGTCCTTCTGCATGCTAAGAAAATGAGACAGGTCTTGTCCGGTGATCTAATATGAACCGATGCATCTGTCTAGCTCACATGTAAGACACTCTTATGACGTTAATAAAAAACACCATTCTTTCATTTTAAAATTTATTTTTTTCTTACAAACTCGTTAAAAAAGGAAAAAGTTTATGACATATTTGTGGTTGATCTTAAAATTGAAAAGATAACAAAAATTATATTTTTTATCAGTTTTCTACTTCTTATTTTTTATTTAGTTTTTTAAATTTAAGATTTATTGTGAAAGTCTTAGAAGTTATAGACAACTTTTTTATTTTTCTAAACTATTACTTTATAGTATGTGCACTTCAATAATACTTAAAAAATCTCAAATTGTCTACACTCAATCTTATATAGATTCTTCTCTAAGTAGAGGCATTTTAGAAACTCTCTCAAGAATTCAAGGACATGTTGGGCAACAGTTTTTTGATTTTTTTTTTTTTAAGAAAACATGTTTTGATAACTGTAACTTGAAGATTGTTTCAAAAGCATAAAACAGTGAAATATTGTTTGGATAATCTTATTTTGAAAACTGTTTTGATATACCTTGTAATTATTTTCAGTTAAGTTTTGAGTTTAAATTTAAAATTTATATTAATTTTATCTCTCATATTTACTAAATATTTAAAAATAATTAATATTATTTTATTTTCAAAATTTCAAAATTTTATATATAACATGGAGAAAGAATAAAACAGATAAGTGAACACTGATTTTAGGGTCATTTTTCGAAAATTATATCAGAAAACATCAATTTGGGGTTTTCAGAAAATAATTTTTGAAAACTAGTTTTTTTTAAAACTAGTTTTTTAAAACTATTTTAGAAAATTACTTTTGAAAGCTGTTTTCCAAACATATTTTTGAGTTTTTGAAAACTGTTTGCAGTTTTCAAAAATTGAAAATAGTTTTCAAAAACTCAGTCCAAACATACCCCAAACGTCTTTGAAATTTTAATAGAACCAAAGTTAGATCTATCTCTAATTGTGCCTCACTCAAAAAAAAAAAAAATCTAACCTTAGCATATGAAAGATATATATAATACATAGCATTTTTCATCATAAAACAAAAAATAAGTTTTTTTCTTTTTTTATATCGTTTAAATAGTGTGATGAATATTTTTTTGTGTGTGTATATATATATATATATAAAATGTTTTTAATAATTTTTTATTATCATAAAATCGGCGATTAATTGAGGCTTCCATAATATTCGTGGAAATTACGTAGGCACGGAGAACAGGATGGCGAGGGAGGCAACGTGCCAAATGAGCCAAAGACAACTTCTTCGAGTGACGTTACACGATTTTCAAAACACGGTTAACAGTTAATCCAACTGCTCAGAAGGGGTGTGGGGCGGTGGGGTTACGCCGCGCTTACGCGTGGACCACGTGGCTGAAACCCCACTCTCATGGGTCCCACAAGATTTTCCTTGTTTTTTTATCCAACGTTATTGGCTAATTTCTCTGTTGGGTCGCACTTATGTACATTTTTTATAAATAAATTAGTGAAATTATAGTTGGAAGTAACTGCAGGATGTTGGAGAGGAAAGTGAGAGAGTCCACATCATAGAGTGCAAACGAAGTGATAGTACAATTGACGAGAAAAAAAAAGAAGTCATAGTACAATATAATCCTAGCTAATTCCGTGTATGGAGAGTGGATATTTTCTTTTTTCTTTTCCCTAGCAGTGTCGTTTTCCTGGTATCTAATCACATGCTAATTAGTATGGTGGTGACCACCTGAGAAAGTGAGAAGTTTGAAACCATTAATTGTTTGAGCTGTGAATTTGGACCATACCATATATATATATATATAGATAGGTTGTCTTTTTAGAAGAGGAGAAACGACTTTATTTCGTTTTTATATATTTACCCTAAAAAAATTAACGGTTTAATTTTACATTAAGATATTTGTTTGATTTTATATTGATTTTTTATTTTTATTTTAAGTAAGTTGTGATAGTATTATCAACTTGAGTAGTGATAATATTGTGGACTTTTGTATAAATAACGTGGTAGCATAGACTTATATTGTAACTAAATCAATCGTTGCACTGTTTATATATAGTATCGTTTCAATAAAAATAAAAAGATGATCACGATCATCTCCGATTGAGCTTATTTTCAGCTTAGTGTTGTTAACTGTAAAATTTTAGATCATATCATTTAAAATTTAAATCAACAGTTAAAATTTCATCATAATTTTTTTATCAAAATATTCTTCTACCACTCAACAAATTAGGGATTTTTGGGTAAACTAGTTTTTTTTTTCTCTCTCCTCACGTATTAGGTGAACAATGATCAAGAGTCACACCCACATGTGGTCTGTCTACGCGTGGTGGTGCCTGCAATGGCTCTAAAGCATATCTTATCGTCGCGATTGCACGTTCGACTTCTTTTTCTCATTTTTGGCACGGTGAGATAAGTGGCTTGCGATACTAATCGTTCAAAAATAGCATTTAAAGTCGAGTCCCTTCCATGAACACTGACGGTGCACGAGGAAGGCTCGACTGGCAGAGGATGATGATTCTAATGGTATTGGTGCGCGAGGAAGTCTCGTGAACAAGTCTTCAACCTGCTTAGCAAGAATGACAAAGTTAAAACAATGCATGTCACGAAAACCCAAGCCCCCTCCTCTTTTGGCCGAAATAAATTATCACATCTAATCCAATGGACCTTAGATTCATCCCCCTTGCGATCCTATCAGAACTGGCACGTCAACTTGTGCACCTCATCACACAAAAGACAAATGAGTCCTCACATTTCTCTTAAAAAAATTGAAGATTTAACCACATTAATTTTTTGACCTGAAGCACCCCATATGAGTTGAGAACCTTTATAATGGACAAGGCCTCTTTATCCGACTCATTGGTAAAGAGCAAACTGTCATTGACAAATAGTACATTAAAAAGACTTGCTTTAATAATAAACTCATATAATTTATAATTTATATTGGAGTTGTGAGTATGCATCAAATATTTTTTAAAATTTCTTATAGATAACATTTTTATAAATAGTAATGAAAAAATAATAATAATATAAAAATAATTAATACTATTATTTTTATTAAAACAAGTAATTATAAAATTAAAAAATATATTTTTTTAAAAACACAATTAATATTTTTTTTTATGAAGATTTGAATCAAGGCCTCAATAAATTAATGAGACGGTGCTCCGTAATAAAGACAGATTTTATAGTTTGATAAAAACAATATTTGTATGATTCAAAGTATCAGGCATTACATCATCCTTAAAAAGAGCAGAAACAGTTGCAATGTAAGTAGCTGACTTTATTTAATACGAAGAAGGATAGTTGTACCGTGGCCAAAAAGACACCATTCCCAAAACAATTCTATGGTTGCGATTCAAAGATAATGATTTGGTGACTTTGTAGTGTACCAAATGGGTTGATTATCAAAAGTATGTTCTATTCGAGAACCTTTTGCACAATCAGAAGAGTATATATTATATATATTGAGTAATTAATTTCATTGTCTAAAAAGTCAGTGAAAAGGAACATATGAATGTAGATTATTGAAAAAAAAGGAACATAGATTAGATTAACTTTTTTAGCCTTGACAGTGAAAAAAACACTTTTAACGGTCCTGAACAAGGACAATGATATTATTATTGGAATCCACGTAAAAGTCCCTTTACCAATACTAGGCTAACAAGCTAGAACAGACTACTCTTCATATTATAACAGCTTTAATACCGGACAAAGTCGGTTAATTCTTGTGTTGAATGATTTTATAAAGTTTTTAAATTATATTGCATGCGTTATTTTATTAAAATAAAAAATAAAATATTATAATTGAATAAATTTTAAGAAATCTTATACTATCAACATTAGCAGCAAGCAAAATCAAACATCATAAGAGAGACTATACTAGACTAGAGTAGCCCCAAAAAAAGTGTAGACTAACTCACTGTTGGATTTCGAAAATATTCCTTAAATTCAACTACAAAAGTTTTCCTATATTTTAACCGCATTGATTAATTAATTACTATCATCATATAAATATTCTTCTTATTTTAAGAATAACTCCATAGACTTTTCCCCATCGGAATTTTCGGCCGACTCATCCGATGGCGGTGAATTAATCCGCGGCGGGCTCATGAGCATTCCCTCTGCCATGTCCTTTAGCAAACTCGGCATATTTAGCATCGCTTCTTCGTCAACGAACTCCATGCAACTACTTGACGTGCCTTCATTTCCGGGTCCAGCCGGCTCCGATATTGACTCGGTTTCCTGCTTACGCTGCATCATGGCGGCTGCGTTGGCTGCTGCTGCCTGTATGTCGCTCGCTGACGTCGAAGACGGCAACGGATAATGGAAGATCATGTTTGGGAAGTTGAGAGCAGTGTCGGGGCCTTTCAGGGTAAGTGCCGCCACGTCATAGGCAGCAGCCGCCATTTCCGGGGTCGGGTACGTACCCAGCCATATGCGTGTCGTCTTACGTGGCTCGCGTATTTCGGATACCCATTTCCCGCTCCGACTCCGGATCCCTTTGTAATTGGAGTGCCTCCCCGTAGCGGGCTGACCCGATGGGCCGCCCGGGGAGTGAAGTGGTTTTGGCGATGGGTTCTGTGATGAGGAGCCCTGGAGTGGGTCAGGGAGTTGTAGCATGGATGGGTTGGTTTGTTGGTGTTGACATTGCACGTTACTATAGGTAGGGCTAGGAGGATTATTATCGGCCATAAACATGTGTATAATATGTGAAGGATTTATATATATATATATGTTTTGCTGAATTGGGTAAATGTGTAACCGAATTGAATTAATGGGCAAATGCGTGGGCAATTCGCGGAGGGACCCTGCAGCTAATAATGTTGTCTCTATCTACTCTCTACTGTGTGTTTGTGAGTGATGAAGAAATATATTTTTATTGTTACAGTGCTCACACGTATATTATGCGCAAACTAATACACATTAGCTGTAAATTAACTTTGTTTAAGACATTTCATTTTTTAATTGAAACTTTGCTTCTCGTTGTTGGCTGTCAATGATCACAAGTTTTTATCATGCTTACCACTCACAGTACCCTTAACAGTGTAATCTCTTTTAGAGGTATTTTGTTGTCAGGGATAGAACCAAATCATGAATTGAAGGACATGACAACATCAACGCCACTCATGACTCATGACATATTAGCTTTCGTCACTTACATGTTTTACCTAATATTTTAATTTACAGCATAAATGTAGATATGAAAAATATATAAACGCCCGCGTAAAGCAACAGTTAAACATAATAAAAATTATTTTTAAGAGTTTATGACTCAATCTGTTCAACACTGAATATTTATAACTTATCGTTAGGAGTGTGGATTGGATAATCATGATATATATTAAGTCTATAAAAACTCAGAATCTCTTATATTGAATCTGTTAATTATTTATAACACTTAAAAAAAATAAAATAATACATTTAACCATTTAAATACTTTTGACACACAAAATCAAATACTATTATAACAGAATTACCCACCTAAAAATAAGTGAGCTCGCAAATAATGATATTTCAATAACTGGAAAAATTAACCACTCAACCTTTCTTTTCCCTCCCTCTCTCTCTCCCTCTAAAATATCTCAAGTTCTTTCTAGTCACTCAACCTCAAACACTAGTCAAACAAGCTTTAATTCTTAATTTTCTCATCATATTGTTAAAGAACAATTAATGACTACATTAGTTCCCTCCAACCTCATTCTAGCAAGTGAGTTTTTTTTTTTTTTATGCAAGTAATTGTTCAAACTGTCAATTTAATAGCAAATTCGGTCTTTTTTATTCATAATCTTTAATCTATTATATTTTATTTTGATTAAATTTAAAAATCAATTTACAAATTTTACGATTTAATCCGCTGATTATTTCATCAAAATTTTCCAAATATGTAAACTTCATTTTTACAATGAAAAATTCTTGGGATTATTGATCTGCAGATTAAAGTAATAGGCATATCAGTGCAGGATCAAAATTTTAAGGCAATGATACACGCCCAAAAAAAGCTGGAGTCACTGTCATTCCTGTTTGTTAGTAACGTCATTCTTAGTAGCAAAAGACAAAAATGAAAATAGGAAAAGGATAAAACTACTTGGGAATAAGAGAAAGCATGATTCAGAGGAATGTAAGAAAGAGACTCATTATGCAGAATCCGGCCAGCCCCAACCCAAGAATACTGCGCATTTCAACGCAATCTAGGCTTTTGGCTCAACTTTTGAGCAAACATAGGCCCATTTGTTCTCTTACATTTTCTAGTTGTATTAGGATGCGTTCGGTAGCAGTGTGTTCATGTTGGGAAATGATGAAATTTGATAAAAGATTTTTTCGGTTTACAATATTAATTATTAAAGTTGTAGATATAGGCCTTGTTGATGCCTAAAAGCGGTTGGTGCTGACGTGGCCTGGGTGCTGATGTGGCCTGGGCCCTGCATAAGTAACATGGATAAACTAAAGGCCCTCGGAAAGAGGGGAGATGGAGGTCTTCGAGGGCGCTCCGAAGTTTAAGTTAGCGCGAGGGCTTAAAGGAGATGCCGAGAGCTTAAGTAAATCAAGTGTAAGCAGATAAGTCTGAATGAATATGAATTCCATACCTCGGCTTATTTATAGCCATCTGAACGGGTGTTACTCACGTCTCGTCAGTGTGAAGGCATTGATTATATGCTCAGGGGACGGCGTGTCGTAGGGTGGCTGCAGGGCGGCGTGCCGTAGGGTGGCTGTAAGGCTGCGTGTGTAGGCAGCTGTAGGGCAGCATGTCGTAGGGTGGCGTAGAGTAGCTGTAGAGCTGCGTGTGTAGGTGGCTGTAGGGTGGCGTAGAGTGGCCGCAGGGCTGTGTGTGCCCAGGTGCAGGTTTGTTGGGCCGTTCTTCATCGGGCCGGAATGTTTATTAGGCCGGAGAGTTTACTGGGCCAGAGTGTTATAGGCTACATTAGCGGGCCGCTTTTTATTGGGCCGGAGTATTTTGGGCCACATCACAGGCCCCCCACTTCCTCAAGTACTTGTGCATTGAGGAAGTAAAACATGATATTGGTGCCGTGGTCGAGCGTTTATACTTAAGAGATTTAAGAGGTTGGCGGCTAGCGACTTGGAGATTCCTGGTTGAGCGTAAGCAGCTCATACACTAGGCCTCGGACTTGGAGATGCTTGGCCGAGGGTATGACAAGAAGCTCATACACTCAGCCTTGGAGATACCTGGCCCAGTGTATGACAAGCAGCTAATATGCTCGGCCTCAGACTTGGAGATGCCTGGCCAACGATCAGCCCTGGAGATGTTTGGCCGAGGGTATGACAAGCAGCTCATACGCTCGGCCCTGGAGATGCTCGGTCGACGCTTGGCCCTGGAGATGCTTGGCCGAGGGTATGACAAGCAGCTCATACGCTCGGCCCTGGAGAAACTTGGCCGAGCGTTTGATAATCAACTCAAACGCTCAGACTTAGAGAAACTTGGCCGAGCGTTTGATAATCAGCTCAAATGCTCGGACTTGGAGAAACTCGGCCGAGCGCGTTTGACAATCAACTCAAAAGCTCGGACCTAGAGAAACTCGGCCGAGCGTTTGACAATCAGCACAAACGCTCAAACTTGGAGAAACTTGGCCGAGCATTTGACAATCAACTCAAGTGCTCGGACTTGGAGAAACTTGGCCAAGCGTTTGACAATCAGCTCAAACGCTCGGACCTGGAGAAACTTGGCCGAGTGTTTGACAATCAGCTCAAACGCTCGGACCTAGAGAAACTTGGCCGAGCGTTTGACAATTAGCTCAAACGCTCGGACTTTGAGAAACTTGGTCGAACGTTTGACAATCAGCTCAAGCGCTCGGACTTAGAGAAACTTGGCCGAGCGTTTGCAAAACAACTCAAACGCTCGGACTTGGAGAAACTTGGCCGAGTGTTTGACAATTAGCTCAAACACTCAGACTTGGAGAAACTTGGCCGAACGTTTGACAATCAGCTCAAAAGCTCAAACTTAGAGAAACTTGGCCGAGCGTTTGACAATCCTCTCAAATGCTCGGGCTTGGAGAAACTTGGCTGAGCTTTTGACAATTAGCTCAAATGCTCAAACTTGGAGAAACTTGGCCCAGTGTTTGACAATCAGCTCAAACGCTCGGACCTGGAGAAACTTGACCGAGCGTTTGACAATTAGATCAAACGCTCGGACTTAGAGAAACTTGGTCGAGCGTTTGACAATCAGCTCAAGCGCTCGGACCTGGAGAAACTAGACTGAGCGAACACTTCTCTCCTCTGGGAATTTGTAAATTCCTTCAGGTGTCCCAGGCTGATAAGGGTCTCGATCTGTTCTTTCAAGGCATGGCAATCTTCGGTATCATGGCCGAAATTTCGGTGGAAACGGCACCACTGTCTTTGATCTCCACCGAGGGACTGTGTTCTAGGTGGCCACTAGAGGACCGACTTATCTTGGAGCTGCATGAGGACATGAGTCCTAGATGCGTTAAGGGGAGTGAAATTGTCGAGCCGGGGTTAGGGTTTGTACCTCTTTTCTTGAGGGGATCTTCTGATCGTCACCTTCTGCGGGTTGACGTCCTTCATCTTCTTTTTCGTTTCCTCTTCCCTTTTCCTCCTGAATGCCTGATCATCCTCTGCCAGTATGTACTTCTCTGCTCGGGCTAAGACCTCGTTTATGTCCTTGGGGGGATACCTGGTGAGCTTGGAGCTGAAGATCCCGGACCTCAGCCCATTTTTGAAAGCCATCATCTGAACGTTTGGGTTGAGGTCGGTGATTTCCCAAGCTGCCAAGTTGAATATGGATATGTAGGCTTTAAGCCTCTCTCCTCGGTGTTGAATAATGTTGAACAAGCTTTCCGAGGTCTTCTTCGGTCCCTTGCTGCTGAGGAAGTGCGAAGCAAAAACATAATTTAGCTCTTTGAAACTGTCAATGCTCCTCGGCTTCAGGCTTGACTACCAAGTGCCCACGGTCTTCTCGAGGGTCAAGGGGAAGGCACGGCACATGACGGGGTCGGGATGTCGATTTAGCATCATAGTTGTCTTGTAGTGCTGCAAATGGTCTAGGGGGTCTCCTGAACCGTCGTACATTCTGACCTGTGGCATTCTGAAGTTGAGGGGGAGCGGGGTCTCGAGAACAGCTTCTATAAATGGGGAATCTTGGATGCTAAGCTCATCCAAGATGCTGGGGTTCTTGTGTTTTAAGGCCAAATCTATTTTCTCTTCCATTTCTTCGAACCGTCTGTCTAAGTTAAAGTTGCTTTTCGAAGATGAGCTCTACTTGGACCGGCCGCTACGCAGTGAGGGCTCGGTAGGGGGTTGATTGTAGGTAGGATCGTCTCTGTCGGATGACTTCGCTTGCTCTGGAGCTTGGTGAGGAGAAAGGGAGGGTTGCCGGCCGTTGCTTAAGTTAGCGCGAGGGCTTAAAGGAGATGTCGAGGGCTTAAGTAAATCAAGTGTAAGCAGATACGTCTGAATGAATATTAATTCCATACTTTGGCTTATTTATAGCCATCTGAACGGGCGTTGCTCACGTCTCGTCAGTGTGAAGGCATTGATTATATGCTCAAGGGACGGCGTGTCGTAGGGCGGCGTGCCGTAGGGTGGCTGTAGGGTTGTGTGTGTAGGCAGCTGTAGGGCGGCATGTCGTAGGGTGGCGTAGAGTGACTGCAGGGCTGCGTGTGTAGGCGGCTGTAAGGCGGCATGTCGTAGGGTGGCGTAGAGTGGCCGCAGGGCTGTGTGTGCCCAAGTGTAGGTTTGTTTGACCGTTCTTCATCGGGACAGAATGTTTATTAGGCTGAAAAGTTTACTGGGTAAGAGTGTTATAGGCTACATCAACGGACCGTTTCTTATTGGGCTGGAATATTTGAAACCACATCAAACATTTTCTTGAAAATTTTAGGGCATCTAATTGCTCTCAATATAAAGTTATGTTTGGTTTAGATATTTTGAAAAAATTAGTTGATTGTTTCGTTCCAAAGTTTTATTCAAAACTATTGTTTCAAAGAATGGCATACAAAGGGGACCACATGAAAAGGGTGCATTAATTTTGTCATGTCACTATTGCTAAAGTCGTTCACATCATTAAAGTAGTCAAATCACCAAATCTACCCTTTCATTGATCTCCACATGTCGCATATCCATATGGTACACCAACGAGATTAACTCAACCTTTTCTACTTATTTGGATTCTTTATTTTTATCATATTTTTAATTTGACCCTCTCTTATTAATAATATTGTTAAAATTGAACTAAATGACTCAGAATTCCATAGATACAAGCACATAGCCTACATATAAACTTAAAATATTATTACGTTACTCAATTAAAGAGAGAAGTAATTAATAAATTGGATAAGTAATTCATGATATTAAGATTTACAAAATCTTCATTTATGAGACATTAGAGGAGGAATGAACAATAATATTTTAACCCTCAATTTTGACGCATAAACAATGGATTAGTAATTGATCTAGAAGTTTTACTTATAATTGACGCTTTACTTTTTAAAATTTTCATATCGAGTAATCGGAAGTATTGTAATGAATAAGATATAATGATTTGTCTGGAAGTGTTAATTGAATTTAGATATTGTCCGTTTGATAATTAAAATAAAATAAATTCACATTGAAATTAAATATCACATCAATTATCAAATGGTGATGAATCAAAATTAAATTTATTATGACGACATTTAAAATATTTTTCAATTCTCAACTAAAAATAATTAAAATATATGTTAATTATGTGTCAAATTTTGAATGATAAAATAGTCAATAATAGATAAGACTTAGTTATTAATTTGATTCAACCCAAACCACCTATGTTTGCTCGAATGAGTTTAAATTTAATTTTAAATCATAAATTATTTTTTAAAATTTATAAAATAACTAATCAAATCATTTATAATTATTATTTTAATCATTTAATATAAAAATTTGATTTAATTTAATTAAATTTATTTACACATTTTTAAAAGTTAAGTTTTAATTTAAAGTTGGAAAACAAGCACGTCACACAACATAAAAAAAGAGAAAAGACTTCATGTGGCTGTTAAAAGTTGGTTTCCTTATCCAAGGCCTGAACGCATAAACTCTTTCACATAAAAAATACACAAAACCCAGAAAGCTCTTTTAATTCTCACCCATGGAAACCCTTCTCAAAACAACCTTCCCTCTCTTCTCCGCAAACCCAAATCTCCTCACAGAGAAACCTCTCAAACCCATCAAGGTCTCAATCAAACCACCACCACCAGACTTCGATTTCAGGGCAGAGATTTTGGCACACTCAACAGCCACCATTGCCAAAACTTGTCCTCAGTTGCTTGACTTGGCTGATAACGGCACATTGGTCTTGATAGAGAAGCGACAATTCGGTCCCGTTCCCGCTTGGAGAAACGAGTTCATTGAACCGGAGGCGATATGGTTGGTGGGGACCACGCATATCTCCCGGGAATCGGCTGCTGACGTGGAGCGTGTCGTTCGGACAGTAAAGCCGGATAATATAGTGGTCGAGCTCTGTCGAAGCAGGCAAGTTTGGTTTTTGGTTTTGTTGTTCTTTTTTTTTTCCTTTTTGTTGAATTTTATTACGTATTTTTTATTTGTTGATACCTTTTGGGAAGTTATTTGGTAATATCTTAACGCAATTTATTTAACAGAATGGTGCAATAAGAGATACGGAGTACTATTATATGAAAATTAAATTGAATTTCAATTAAAATTATTTTGTTTACCGAATTTGTGTGTGAACTTTAAGTTATGGCAAGACACCCAATGGTGGAATTTTTTTTGAAGGATCCATGGTGGAATTATAACTGTATAGGAAAATTTTGGGAAATCTTTAAAATCTTAATCTGATATGGTAAGATACAGTTGATAATTTGCATATTGGGCATATTGCCAGTAAATAAAAATGAACAAGAGGGGTTTATGAGGGATGGAGTTAGCAACCAACTGCTTGATTGAATTGGGTGATTTAGCTAGTTACTTGTGGACCAGAATAGTGGCTGCGATGTAAGTAATTGAGTGAATCCTTGATTAAAGCTGTTAATATGCTGGATAAGGTTCCAAATTCTATTGGAGGGGGGTTTCACAATAAAAGAGGTATATGTCTTAGGTATGTTTAATAGGAGAGAAAATTGAGAGAAAAGAAACGGGAGAGGAGAAGGATAAAAAATTGAGAATCTTTCGTGTGTTTAGTAAAAGGGATGGAAAAATAGAAGGAAGAAAAAAGTTTTTCTCCTCCTTTTGTTTGGTTTAGTGGAAAAATGAGAGGGAAAAGAAGTGCAAATACTATCATTTTACTATTATACCAATATACCCTATATATTTTTACTTTGATGCATTAAGTAGGAGTAAATCAATAATGCAAACCTACCTCTCTATCCTCCCAAAGTGAAAAACTTTAATCTCTCACATTTCTTTTCTCACTTTTCTCTCCTATTAAACACACATTTCTAGATTGCTCTCAAATTCTGCAACTGGTTCAGAGTGGTGTTCAATTGACACTATGACCTCCATTCTCTTTCTTAATTTTTAACATTTTTTGTCTAAAATCCATGACACAATTAGCGATGATATTCCCAAACTAAAATATAGCTTTTTCTTTGTAACCCACTCTCAATGGGTAAATATAGATAGAGGCAAGTTTCTTGCTCTTTTTTAAGAAGTAGCATGCATCTGTCTTAAGTTTGATCCATGAATTATAACTCATTTATGACACGCGAAAAACATGGACTTGGGAGCTCCATCTACCCTTTTCTATTGAAATAAGAAGTAAGTGTAACATCGAAGTGCAAAAACATGGACTTGATTTTTTATGTTATTTAAGTATAATGATGGTAACTGGGATAGACCCAGGACGCGCCCCAACTATGAGGGAGAGAGGTAACCGCTTGATTCATTTTTAATGACTTTCTGATGGATGGATTGCGATGAACTTTTAATGGCTGTCAAATATGTCGCTCGTCTTCAATTAAAAAAATGTCTTTTCTTCATTCCACATCTTAACTTTAATTATTACAGAGTTCATTTTCAGAGCTGGGATTATGTACACTTCCACTGATGGAGAGGTTGGTCAACAAATGCGTTCTAGTTTGTTCTCATTGAGTGGGACTGGCTTTTTCGGTGCTGTTGGTCGTAGCATAAACTTGGGTAAGCTATTTCTTATATATATATATAGTTTTGCCTGTGAAGGTGAGTTACTTATTCTTCGTATAAATGACAGGAGGTCAAACTGCTCTAGCGTTACGTCTACTTTTGGCACTTTTCTCATCAAAAATATCATCTGATATCAACCGTCCTTTTGGGGATGAGGTAGTGGGAATAAATAATCACCAAAGGTATCATTAGATTAAAAAAAGAAACGATCTAGACACGTGCACCTCAACTTATGAAATCCTTTCTATCATTTGCAGTTTCGTGCTGCTCGAAAAGCATCTGAAGAAGTTGGTGCTCAACTAGTTTTGGGAGATCGGCCAATTGAAATAACAGTAGGCAAATTTAAACTCATGAGTCATGAATTATATGTTTCATCCATGTTGAAGTAAAAGGAATTATGTTTTGTCAACAATGGGCTATGTAGACTATGTCTACTTATCTCTGATTTAGAAGCTGGGTTATGTAATCTATTAAATGACAAAATATTTTCGGATCTGTTCTTGCAGCTTGAAAGGGCTTGGAATTCTCTAAAATGGACCGAGAAACTTAATTTACTGATCTCAATAATTCGGGGGATAACATCATTGTCTGACATGTCCTCAAATGATTTCAAGGTTTGTTTTTTTTTTTGGTTACAGAAGTTTACTGTCATCTGGATTTATGTAGTCATACCATTGTTGAAATTATATAACGATGCATTGGTATGCAGTCCTACCTTGATATTGAAAATCTCAATCTTCCATGTTCCGTTGCAGGAACCGAATGCCGATGATGGTAGCAACTTTCAGCTTTATGAGCAACTAAGTGTTTCATATCCATCACTCCTGCAGCCTCTAATTCATGAACGAGATACTGTAAGTATATTTGAGCTAGAACAACCATTGGAAACATTAAGCATCCTAAATTTAACGGTGGAGTCATAAATGCATTCTCAATAACTAGAAGGAAGAAAAATTCATGCTCGAATGAGTTGGATTTTGTGGTTTTTCATGTCTTTATAACTCGCAATGCATTATGACCACTAATCACCATTGAATTTTTGTTCCCTTTTGGAATAACTGATGGAAGTTATCAATCTTCAATTTTCTTTCTGAATAAGAAAATATCACATTTCTTATAATAAATCTGAAGGCCTATTGGTTGCTGACGAAACAACACGCTGCTGCATTTTCAGTATCTGGCATGGTCTCTAAAGCGGAGCAAAGCTGTGAATAACTCCAAGAAAGTGGTGGGGGTGATCGGAAAGGGCCACATGAATGGCATAATATATGCATTAGTATCCGATCAGGGAAATCTGCGGTTTAGAGACCTTGCGGGGAAGAGGCCATTTGATGATGGATCTAATGGCTGGGTTGGAAATCTCCTAAAGAGCTTGGTTAGGGACACTGTTATCGGCATCTTGTTGTGGGCATTATATGAACAGATAAAAGGTGGATTTTAGAATACCAAATTATATTAGCGTGTCAAAATTTCAAGTTAGGAAAGAATTTTGAAAAAAAAAACTTTAATTTGTAAGTACCCATTTTATGTTTTATCAAATCCTGTAAGACGAGTAGAAGTTGATTTGTCAATGTTTGTCCAAGTTCATCTCTTCATGTTAGCCTCTGCTCTCTCTATTCCAAATAGGACTTGTAAACAAATGGAAACTAATTTTAGAAAGAAATCATACTTTTTCTGTTTGATTCAGAAAGAAATCATTCAAATCAATTGCTATATTTGTTAATTTTCATCTCAGTTATGTACCATCTACGTCCATTTTCCTTTTTTATGTTGATTTCTAGAAAATGGAAGATAAGAACTCAGCTTCCTTCCATCAAGCAAGCATTTAAGGGAATGAATCACTAAAAATTATTTGTTAGCTGATTGAGCTTCTCATAATCCTCATGTGGGTTCATTCGGTCCTAATCTTTTTTATTTAACTTTCTGGGCCTACTCCACAGTAACGCAAGTGAGCAAAGAATATGCCCAACTAAACTAATTGGGTCAAATTTTAGTCCATATATATATATATATATATATATATATATATATAATCCCAATTCCACTTATCTTCTTCCATCTTTTCTATTTTTTGCAAAAAAAAAAAATCTAAATATAACTCCTAAAAAGCTTGGAACAAAAAAAATTTTAAATCTGCAAATTTTGTGGGACCCATACTGGGAGTTACATTTTTTTTTTATCCACAAATAGTCAAATACAAAAAGTGAGAGAAATATATAATGAGTCAAGGCCATTTCTTTTGCTTTCTTGGGCTAAAAGCTTTATAAACAGATAAACCTTAGATTATCGGGTGACTTGAAGGGAGACAATCCCATTTTTTAGACCCAGATTTGATCATTTATGACTCTAGTCAACTTATTGGGGACAATATAGTCATTCTGAAGAAAAAAATATATGGGGAATATACTCACTCAGATTATGAAAATTGAACTTAGGATATAATATTTCATATTTGTCAAGAAAAGAGCATTTAAAATGAAAAAAATAAATATGAAAAGTAATTAGTGGTGTGTGGTACTCTTCTAGATCAACCATTATGCACCGTTAATTGTTAGTTTAAACATTCGGACAGATAAATTAATAGACCCAATATATGGTGTCATTTTTCTATTAATTATGGTTTTACATGATCTTGATGTGTGGTAGTCTTCTATTTCGTTTTATATATATACACAACATAATTGTTACTTTGTTAGTTAAAACCGTTATTTAAATCATTAGTCTCAATATATTATTTTTCCATTAATTAATTATAGTTTTTACATGATTTTGACTTGCGGTAGCCTTCTATCTAAAATATTGGATCAACCGTTATACAATGTAATTGTTAGTTAAATCATTGATCTCAATATATGGTCTCGTTTTTTCATTAATTATAGTTTTTACACTTTGATGTGTAGTAGTCTTTTATCTAAAATATTAACTGAATTGACTGTTAGATAACGGTATGTACTATTACTTACTAGATGAAATCGTCAGACTATTAAATCATTTGTTTCGATAAATGATATTTATCTATTTTTACGTGATTCTGAGTATATACTGTATATTACCATTTAGATCATTGTATAATTCCACTCGATCCTTTTTATTCCTATATCCAAAATCCTAATGCCAAAAGAGTGCACTTTTTTTTATCATAAGTTTATACATACTCCCATTAGCTAACACTTTATTATTTTATGAACGAATTTATATATATATATATATAAAATCATGGTTAAACTAGGAATTTCATATTGAGTTTTGATATTGAAATAGTTTTAATTCAACAATAATTCTATTAGGTTAATTCTTCAACTTTCCAATCCTATAAAAACTAGTCAAAATGCCAACTAGTAAGCTATCTGGCTTAAGTTTTGTCTGATGTATTAACTCTATAATTAACCAAACACCCTTTATTGAGGAGCCGAAACTGTGGCTATTAAGCAAAGTGTAAATAACATTTAAATATGTCCAAAATTATGTAAAAGTAACAAAACCGTTAATTTCATCAATATAATGCTGATTTTAAAGTCACATTTCTTATACTAATTAAATAAACATCTTATTTACGGTTTTGAATTTTGTTTAATTTAAACTACTAAAACAACTTATAATTAAGATGAGCTAGATAATGTAGATATATACTTAGTTTAAAAGATAAAATAAGTCAAATGGAAATCTATAGGAAATGAGCATTTAAATAGAAGATCGTCGGATCTTGTTTAATTATAAAGAAGGAAGGAAGCTCTTAGTTTTGGCAAATCATATTAAATGTTGGTTTTGCTTTAGATTTTGGACATTAATTAGATGAAAATTCAGTGGGCCGAGGAGCACGCATGTTGTATTCATATAACTTAATTCAATACTGCTTTTTTGTTTTTCTTTGTCTTGAGGGTTGAAGAAACCGGAAGAAGAACACAAAAAGTTAAAAAAAATTTGTATACTTAAAATTAACCCATTTTCTCTTTTTACCTATAAATAAACAACTCTTATGACCATTGTAGCACATTGTTTGTTTTTATCCCCACCGAGTTTAGTATAAATCTTGGTCATTTGCAATTTCAAAATCATCTAAAATCATGGGTGGTAAAAGAGTTATAAGAGGAGACTTGAAAAATAAAAAAAAAGTTGTAAAAAGTAATCAACCTTTCAACTCGGCAAGCTCTCTTTTAAGCGTAACTGTCTTGGTTGTAGACGATGATTGTACATCTCTATCAATCGTTTCAGGATTGCTAAAGACATGGAAATACCAAGGTATTTATTTGTCCTTGTTAATTAGTATATATTATATATGCCATGCATGCTTTTACAGATTTTCACACTATAATTAGCTTTTGAAAATGTTGTATGCATATTATTTTGTAAATACTCCAAAACGGCAATTAGTTCCATTTTTCAGCAATTCTTGTTATATCAAGTAGATTTGGTGTGAGCATCTAAAGGAGCAGTGGTTTGGATTTTCATTATTTAGCTTTCTATTAGATTTATCGATGATTGATCTTTATGACTAACAGTTTAAATTTTGGTTCTGTCAGGTGGGCCTTGTGATGATCTTGACCGAATAAAATTATCTTTACCATCTCCAAAAAAAAAAAAGTTTGGTTTTTTTTACATTAACATTTTTAGAAGAAAAAAAAATTATCCTTTAAATAAGTCTCATGTCTTTTTTTCAATATCATACTTGATGGATCAGTTTTTTTTAAAAGAAAAATCTAAAAAGGATTTGAATAAGTATTGGCTTAAACAGCCAAGAAATACAATTGCCAGACTTGATAGATCTTCAAATCTTTGATTTCCATAAGGCTTTGTACGCATGGTTTTTGAAGATCCTTTCCCCTTTCAGTCATTTTTGCTGAAATAAGATGTGACAAATTCAAGTGATGTAATCAAGGTGGTATTAAAAAATTCTTTTGTTTTCCTCCCAAGGCTTTGCACGCTTGGGTGGATTTTGTTTTCCTCCTATCTCTTTTATTTAAATTTCTCGTTTTTATAAAAAAACTATATATATATATATATATATGTTTCATGGAGCTTCATGCGGTTAATCATTGATAATCCAAGAGATTTCTTCTATTTTCAAATTAACAGATCGAATTCATAACATGTGAAATGAAAATTTAACTAATGCAGTTTGGATTCGAGCACTTGTGTTTTTAGTTTTTAATACATGATTATTCGTTTTTCGAGCACCAAAACGAAGCTTTATTTTGCTTTCGTGATAAACATATTGAAAACATAATTAGTTTTTTTCTTAGATATCAGCGGACATAAGAGAGAATGCATACACCAGCAGCATTCAAATAATTTTGATTGTCTATTTTTATAAATGATAATCTTTGTTGATGCATGTTAATCATCTGTGCCTACACTTCCTTAATTATCTTATTATTGATTTAAAAATATATATTTTTTTGTATTATTATTTAAAAAATCTTTTATAATGCCTTTCAAATCCTTAGACATTGTTAATTTAATGTTGTATTTGCTACAACTTTCTACTTAATTAATTTGTTTAGAACATTTGGAAGATTTGCTAAATTAGAAGATTTTTTTATTAAGACTTATGGTTTCCAAATTTGAAATTGCAGTTACAACGGTTAGAACTTCAGTGGATGCTTTGTCTACTCTTCGGGTGCATTCAAACATTGATTTGGTAGTCACTGATCTCCATATTCCTGGAATGAATGGAATTGAGCTGCAAAAACAAATTGAGCAAGAGTTTAAGCTGCCAGTCGTTAGTAAGTATCCTTTTTAATTTCTTTCTCATTTATTTTGCTATTAAAACATAATCACATTATATATACTATATATGAAATATGATTTCAATAATAATACTAAACTAATATTTTTAAGAGAGACTGTTGCATGTG
Organism: Bretschneidera sinensis; assembly: GCA_023935145.1. Classification (NCBI taxonomy): domain Eukaryota; kingdom Viridiplantae; phylum Streptophyta; class Magnoliopsida; order Brassicales; family Akaniaceae; genus Bretschneidera; species Bretschneidera sinensis. The sequence continues at coordinate 166,286,084 of CM043697.1, read as the reverse complement.
TTATAAATTGTATGCATCCATTTTTTAATGGAGAATTCATCGTTATTTTTTCAACTACAAATCAATTCACTTTACGAGTATGGTCATACAGAATGTTATTACAATGATGTACGTATTAGTACAATGAAAATATCAAACACCCACATATATATAGATAAAAATATTTTATTTTTACTACTTTTTGCCAGATGTCATTTATTGGGAATGGGTTAATTTCGGGTTCTTCATAATTAATCTGTTATTCCTATATTTAGCTATTTGTAATTAATTTTTGTCTCTTTATAAATGCAGTAATGTCCTCAGACGACAGTGAAAGTATGATATATAAGAGTCTGGCTAGTGGAGCTGCATTTTATTTAGTAAAACCAGTAAATCCAGCTGAGCTGAAAAATGTTTGGCAGTATGCAATAGGATCTAAGAAAGGTAAATCTATTGTAATCGAGGAAATTCCTGCTAGTTTATCCTTCTCACCAAAGAGCATTCAAGATCAGAAAATCTGTAATATTCATGTGGAGGACATGAATTCTTCATCATCTGAGATCAACAAAGAGAAGAATGGTAGAAAGGATTGCAAGAGGAAGACCCCACCAAAGAAGACAAAGGAAGAGGAGGAAGAAGAACAACAACATACCGTTGCCCTTAAAAAGGCCAAGGTGTCCTGGACAAATTCTCTTCACAATCGATTTCTACAAGCCTTAAGACATATAGGCATGGACAGTAAGAAATCTCTCTAGCTCTTCCCATTTATCTCATTAGCTGATCGATCAATCAATATATATATATATATATATTTTTTTTTTCCAATGTTTTTGATTCACATACAGGGGCTGTTCCAAAGAGGATTCTCGAGTTCATGAACGTGCCGGGATTGACAAGAGAAAATGTGGCTAGTCATTTGCAGGTTAGATTTCAATCAACTAATTTTTCTTTTTTTTTTTTTACTACGTAACGCAACGAAGTTATTTGGATGTTTGGCCCGGTTAATATTATGGGTACATGTAAACCATCTCGTCCACATATACTAGCTAGGTATATATACAACTCAAATAAAATCGGTTAAGAAGGTAATATTAATTCACTTAATTCATTGAAGATCTACATATACATATCAAAATTGAAGGGATAAAGAATAGAAAATAATTAAGAAGAATAAAAAAGGAGGGGGGTAACCATGATTATTTGTTTGGATGGATGGAAATTATAACTACATTGTGTCTCATGTGGTAATTACAGCATTGGTAATAACAGTGACAACTTGGAACTGATGTAATTTAGTTGTCCATTTTTAATTTATGGAAAGACAGATAATCACTAAGCACACACTGACCTGTATAAGTTGAATCTTGTATGTACATTTGTTGTACAAACATTATCTATGGTATATAAGGAAACAGGAGAAAGGAAACTAAAATGAAAGTACAACATTCAATGATTCTTATCTAAATTATCATAAGTTCATTTCATAAGTAGGCTGGAAAACAAAGGAGTAATATTATTTCTACCTTAAAAACTTATATTGCCATATATAATTGCAAAGGAATAATTATTGTACAATGAAATATGAAACAATATATAAACTCAATAAATATTGTAGTGTTATAGTATACTGTATATAAAAGATAATGGAAAAATTAAAGGCATGCATTTATTGTTTAATGAAAATTTATGATAAACTTGTATAATAACATTAATTTGAAATAATGACTAGAAAGTATAATAAATATATAATTATGTTATTTAATTAGTATAATAATCATGTATGTATATTTTTAATTGTATTGCTCAAAATTTAGATGTTTAGTTTGATCACAATGATTTGTAGTATTTGTAAGTGAGAAAAAATGTGTGAATTTTGCAGAAGTACCGGCTCTTCCTGAAACGGGTTGCAGAGAGAGGAATTGCTTCATCAAAGGCTTTGAGGTCAAGCTTTGCAGTTGGCCAGGCATCACTGCTGCTCAAGAATCCCCAGACTGAATATAAGAAATTCATGGATCATCATCAGCCGCTGAGGACAACATCATTCCAACCAACCGCTGGACTCGGAAGGGGTACTACTCGTACTGCTACTAGTACTGTCCCTGGACTACTCTTTCCTAGTCGTCAAGAAGCTTCAAGTAGCAAATCTGTATCTCAACTTGGATACGGATACGGATCATCACCGTCCAATTTATTGGGCGGACGTACTGATTTCCATATTGGCAACACAAACTCTCTTTATAATCAGGCGAATTGCTCAACTTTCGGAATAGAATCAAACAACATCAATAATTTCCAAAGAAATTTGTCATCATATGGCCTTATGAATGGTACAAGCGGTGTTATGAATGCTGCAAACCCTATGTACCAGAAACAAACTTCTCAAGCAACAAGGCCAGCTGATCTCTATAATAATGTTGGCTACAACTTTGGCTGTACTTCAAGCATTAATCAACCCAACATAGGAACTAGCAACACCTCTACATACGCTGGCATTCGGATCAATACCAATGGTGAGCTCACTGGAGCCGGCCAAATGCGACCAGTAAGTGGTGATGGATTTCATGCTGCTGGCTTCGGATTCATGAATGGGATTCACAATGACAATATGATGACCCCCGGGAATAATTGGAGTAATGCTTTTGGTTATAATTCGGCTCGACAACAAGCTGCTGCTGCTGCTGCTTCTTCTGCTGTTGGGTTTGAGAGCAGTGCAAACCTATTCCAAGTCCAACCAACAGTAACTAATACTGTCAGCCGACAAGAAAATACTAATTCGATGTTGGCACCACAGCCACAGGAGCTTAATAATGGTGGGGGAGTGGGAGAAAATGATCTCAGTTCCTTTGGTCTGATGAATATTAATTCTTCTGATGACTTTGATGACATCAATATTGATCCATTACTACAAATGGGTGAAGGTAACCTTGATGACATTCTTTTTGATCCAAACAACTATGAGTTCAAGTTTCAGGTATGCGACATTATACATAAGATTAATTTTTAATGATTTCTTAGAAATATTTACTTAGTTGGAGAGAACTCATTAAGTAAGTGTGGATTAAGCATTTATTTTTAATTATTTTCATTATAAAATATTAAGTAATGTTGATCTCTTCCTTATAATTGACCTCCATGATTTTAATTCGGCGCGTTTAGCAACAAGGTGTTGGTGAAGGTGTACTTTTGAATCCTGAGCTCCCTAATAGCTCGTACAATGTTGGAGAGAATCAGCTTCTGAATCCCAAACTCCCTAGTAGCTCAAACAATGTTGGAGAGAACCTTATGATTAATCAGGTTCTGAATCCTCAAGTCCCTGATGCAACTTTTCCCATCGAAGAGAATGCTCCTTGGAATGAACAAGCCCTTAGCCAGGCAAGTGCAATTTAATTTATTTCATTTCTCGCTTTGATCTCATTATAATTAGTGCCTTTTTTTTTTTTCGCGAATGAAAACTTCATTATTTTAGCTCACTTAAACTGAATAAATTTAAATTTTCATCATGTTAAAAATTATATAATATAATCTGGTTCATTAGCTTTTTTTTCATAAATTTATTTTCAAAAGCCTAATGAATCATTTTTTTTTGGGGGTTAAATTACCCACAAAATTTGTACCATACGTGTCCTACTTCAGAATGGTACTGGTGAAGAAGTGACCAACCTGGTTGTTGATTTTGAGGACAATTATCCAATCTTTGACCAAAACTCTAATGAGGCAAGACTACTTTTCGTTTGATATCCATCTGACTAATATCTTAAATGAGTTTAAATAATCAACTTGTAAGCGTAAATAAACAATTTATAAGCCAAAAAAAGACATAGTATCAGGATGATGACTCTATAGTAAAATTTCTCATAGTATATCTCTTTTTAAGACAAAGAGAACATTTTTTTTTATAAAAAAAAAAAAAATTGAGGAATCATCTTTCTTATCTTAGTTTTGAGAAACACACTTGTACATCTTTTTTTTAAAAAAAACAAACATTTGAAGAATCATATTCCTTATCTTAGCTTTGAGAAACACACTTATACGTACTCTCCTCATAACCAATTTGTTGTTATGTGTTTTAGGAACAAAGTGGAGGTCCTGGCGGAAATCTCACGGACATTGAGTTCGATGGCATGAAGGCAATGGACAATATTATTGACTCTTCAGGAGATGTGCCATCTTTCAATCAGGTATGTAATGTTACAAGTATATTAGAATAAACGACTTCGTTTTATTAGATAAATTTATTCTTAGAATTAATTAAACTTTCAGTACATATATTAATTAATTTAGTTTTTATTTTTGCTGCAGGATTGGGACGATGAGTGCTTTATGGATTCCTTGTTCAATTCTGGTCCATATAACTGAGAGAATGACATCCTTGCAAAGCATCTGAATCCAGTCATGAAGAAACTTTTTATTCCTTAGTAGATTGGATTTAGATTTGATATATTTCCCTATATATTTAAGAACTTATTATAGTAGTTTGCTTTTAAACTTGAACTGCCTATATATGCGCAGTTGTTTATGTTTTAATTTGGTTTGCTCGGAAAGGTTTGGACCTCATGAACCTTTTTATGGTTAGTTGTGCTTCTAAATACTCTCTCTCTCTCTCTCTCTCTCTCTCTCTCTCTCTCTCTTAATTTCTCCCTCACCCCCACTCTTCCTCTCTCACCCTCTCTCACTCCTCCACCTTTACCCTCTCTCTAGCTCTATCTCGATCTCTTCCCCTCTCTTATCTCTCTCTATGGAAAGTTGAAGATGTATACAGAATTTGTGTAACATTTATAAAGGATACATATGGTGACACTTTGGTGTATTTGAATTTAAGAGAGACGATTAATCAGCTCGTAAATACTCTCTTTCTCTCCCCCTCCCTATCTTTCTCTCTCCCACTCCTTAATCTCTTTCTCTCTCTCTCTGATCTCCCCCTTTCCAATATCTTTATCTACCTCTCGCCCCCACCCTCCCTCTCTCACTCCATCTCCCCCTTTCTCTCTCTAGCTAGCTCTGTCTTTTTTCCCCTCTCTTATATCTTTCTCTTCGTGGAAAGTTGAAGAGGTATAGAGAATTGTTAATCCTTTGTAAATGATATATATGGTGACACTTTGGTGTATTTGAATTTAAGAGATATGTCCTTAGACACGTACCTCTTTAGAAAGCCACCATAATCTTTATAAATAAAGACAAGTCCTACCCCATTAAAATGGTTGGTTATTCTCCAAAATATTCTTTTTCTTCCTCTCAACCTTCTTCTTTCTTACTAGTTCACGAATGAATTAGAGCGTGGAATTCTAACTGGTTCTCCTAAGTTAAGCATTGTATTCTGATGTTAGAATTTTCATGAGACCATTTTACACCATTTTATTGGAAAAATGACCATCCTAAAGATAGCTTTCTAGGGGTGCTCGCGTAACGATTTTCATACTCTATCATGTATCTACAATCTTTCTAATATTCTTTTAACTTCATGAATTCCCATTAAATTCATTTTCACTCTTGGTAGATTACATGCACGAATGTGCATCCGAAGATGAACCATTGAGAACAAGCATGTAGCAACTCCTTTCCTCGAATCTAGAGAAGGTTAATTAGGTACATCACTACTAAAGCAAAAAGAAATATAAAAAAACAAGAATGTAAATATCAAAATTAATGTCACATAGTAAAGGGAGAAAACCAAACTCACGTACATACTTGAATGACAAGTGAACATCACCCTTCAACTACAACAATTTATGGGATCCAAGTATATACATATAATTTGAGCTTCCAACAATAGGGAACTGTTGACTTTTTTTGTATGATTTTGTGACTTATGTATAAGTTGTGTGCCTAGGTGATGGACTTAATTACAAATGTAATCAGAGTTGATTCAAGCACACAACTACAAGGATGTGCATGTGTGAATATATTGGGCTCATGACCACAAGTTTAAGCTTCTGATGGCAAGAAACCATTAATTTTATTTGTATGAATTGTGATTTATAAGTTGTGTGTCTTCTTTTAACAAAATCATAAGGGTTTTTGAGGTTTTTTTGTGTCTATATATGTATATATATGATCTAATAAATTTAATAAAATAATAATAACTAGCATATTTAGAGAATGAGTCAATACTGTTAGATTGGATCATTTATTAATTGAGTTGTGGATAGTGATTAACCTAGGCTTATTGTTACTAATATGTAGAATATATATAGAATTATAGGTATTGAAAAATAAATCGAGTTGCTCTTCACTCATAAGTCTACTTAGATTTTGAATGATATCTATAGAGTTAATTTAGAAGTTTAGTACTTGAGAAAACCAAATATGTTTAGTTCATTTGTAAAGGATACATATGGTGACACTATGGTGTATTTGGATTTAAGAGAGATGATTGATCAGCTTGTAAATACTCTCTTTCCCTCTCCCTCCCTCTCCTTAATCTCTGTCTCTCTGATCTGTCCTTTTCCGATATCTCTATCTCCCTCTCTCGCTCCTTCTCCCTTTTTACTCTCTCTTGCTCCTTCTCCCCTTTTACTCTCTCTCTCTAGCTAGCTCTGTCTTTTTTCCCCTCTCTCTTATCTTTCTCTTCGTGGAAAGTTGAAGAGGTATACAAAATTGCTAATCCTTTGTAAATGATATATATGGTGACACTTTGGTGCATTTGAATTTAGGAGATATGTCCTTAGACTTGTACCTCTTTAGAAAGCCACCATAATCTTAATAAATAAAGATAAGTCCTACCCCATTAAAATGGTTGGTTACTCTCCAAAATATTCTTTTTCTTCCTCTCAACCTTCTTGTCTCTTACTAGTTCACGAATGAGTTAGAGCGTGGAATTCTAACTTGTTCTCCTAACTTAAGCATTGTATTCTAATGTTAGAATTTTCATGAGACCATTTAACACCATTTTATTGGAAAAATACCATCCTAACGATAGCTTTCTGGAGGTGCTCGCCTAACGATTTTCATACTCTATCATGTATCTACTATCTTTATAATATTCTTTTAACTTCATGAATTCCCATTAAATTCATTTTCACTCTTGGTAGATTACATGCATAAATGTGCATCCGAAGATGAACCATTGAGAACAAGCATGTAGCAACTCCTTTCCTCGAATCTAGAGAAGGTTAAATAGGTACATTACTACAAAGCAAAAAGAAATATAAAAAAACAATAATTTAAATATCAAAATATAAGTTTTGTGCCTTCCCCTCCCTTTCTCTCTCTCTCTCCTTGCATTGAGGAAGAGTCATTCCTATGACTTATGGATATTTTAGGTGATGGGCTTAATTATAGTGTTACAAATGTAATCAGAGTTGATTCAAGCACACAACTATGAGGATGTGCATGTGTGAATATATTGGGCTCACGACTACAAGTTTAAGCTTCTGATGGTAGGAAACCGTTAATTTTATTTGTATGAATTGTGATTTATGAGTTACATGTCTTCTTTTAACAAAACCATAAGGGTTTTTGGTGTGTTTTTGTGTGTGTGTGTGTGTGTGTGTGTGTATATATATATATATATATATGAGATCTAATAAACTTAATAAAATAATAACAACTAGCATATTTGGAGGTTGAGTCAATACTGTTAGATTGGATCATTTATTAACTGAGTTGTGGATATTGATTAACCTAGGTTTATTGTTACTAATATGTAGAATATGTATAGATTTATAAGTATTGACAAATAAATTGAGTTGCTCTTCGCTCATAACCCTGTTTAGATTTTGAATGATATCTATATAGTTAATTTAGAAGTTTAGTAGTTGAGAAAACCAAATATGTTTAGTTCATTGGTTATTTATTTCAAATCAAATATATTTGAGTGGTTTGAGATCCCGAAATCAAATCGCTAAACCATAACTTTAATAAATAAAGATAGTTGTTGTGTGAATTGAGTTAAAATCCATCTTTGTACATCTTAGACCTTTGAAAACCAAATCTTACTAGAACATTATTTATGGACAAATGATAAATGTCAAGTTGTCTCATTTAAAAACCAAATCTAAAGTGTTACACCTAGATATTCTCCTTAATAAGATGGATATTATTTCTTAAAGAAGAAAAACAAATAAAAAGGAAAGAAAAAATAGCCCAAGATTCTTTTTTTAGATAACAACAAGAGAAGATATTTCACCAAAATTAAGAAGATGAGAAGATTTTTGACATATAATGGTAATTAATGAGCTTGTATATGAAAACATGGACATCAAGATCCATGATTGTAATTATTGTTGATATGGAATATATTTAAATCTTAATCGTGAATTATCGCATATCGTAAAACTATCCTTACTTCGTTGTATATCTATTATATATTTATTACTAGCATAGATCCTGTGCGGCCATGTAGGGATGAGCATGGAACCCGGTTGACCCATGGACCCGACCCAAACTGATACAATAGGTTGGGTTGGGTTGGGTTGAAATTTTTTTGAACCCGATGGGTTGGGTTGAGTTGGGTCATGGGTTCAAAATTTTCAAACCGATCCAAACCGGTAACACGATCAAATATTTAATTATATATATATATTATATTTATTAAATATAAAATTGTGTTTAAATACTTATAGTATAATAAATGAGTAAAATTATATGTAGCACAGTCCAAATCCAAACAGCCAAACAAGGCATAACTTGTTGTAATTAGAAAATAAAATGATGGGTATTTTGGGAAAAAGAAATTACAATTCACTAAACCTAGCCTCTCTGATTGAGAATTTCAGTCTCCTCATTATCTCTTTCTTCGTTTCTTTGTGGGGGCTGTGGGGCTATTATTTTCTCTTGAAAGAAACCCAAGTGGCGAATGTGAAGTTTGGTGAGAGAAAGCCAAAAAGGTATGCAATATTATGCAGTCTTCATTTTCCTTAGAAAGTACTGGTCTGGTTTTTGCACTTTTCATTTTCCTTTTACATTTTTCCTTGTCGAAAACAAACAGTACCAAGTTTGGAACCAATGTTTTAATTGCCCTCAGGCTTTTGTATTTTCAAATCTAATGTTAACTTTCATTTTCTAGAGTTTATGTATGTTCTCTTTAATATGATTAAATATTCTTTAGCTTTAAGAAATGAAGAATTTTGATTATAGCAAGGAAATATAGCTGACGCTAAATTAAGACACAATCAATTATGCATCCCCCTGTAACTAATTGGTGGTAATAAGTAAATATCAACTATAAGAAATCCTTGGAAAAAAAACTATAAGAAATCTTTAATCACTTGCCTTTTTGGATTAGAAAGCACATTTAGTTAATAAAATATTTTATAATGAAAAATATATATTTTAATCACTTGCCTTTTTTATGCTTGTTTCCATAACAATATCCAAGATGTTAACAAAAGTATTGAATATTAGTTTATATAAAGCTGATGTACACAATTTTTACTTGAAATATGCATAGATTTGGTTTTGAATTTAGTATAATATTTTATTGTTATGTAATATGTATGATTTAATTTTTTAGTATAAAAAATATATCAACCCGGTGATCCAAACGATCCAAACCGATTAGAATTAGTTGGGTTGAGTTGAGGTTGGATAGGTTCATGGGTTGTGTTGGGTTGAGATTTTTTCAACTCGATATAAATGAGTTGGGTTGAATTTTTAGGCTAAATCGACCCATGCTCACCCCTACGGCCATGTATGAGATTCAAATTCACATAAAATTAAATAATATAATCATAATGTTATTCCAAACATAAGTCAAAAGTAATATTACAATATATTAATGAAAAAACATAATAAAGTGTAATCACATGATAATTGAGTAGTTTTTCTTTCCTCATAATTATAAATTCAATTGAAGTTGTATAATCAAGCTTAAATAAGAATAAAAATAAAAGAAATATTCTTGTTGAATTTCTACTACAATTTCATTAGGATCCCCAAATATTAGCTCAAGCCACTTTCAAGCCATCATATCTTGATTATTAGGTGTGTACATTTTTTAAATATCTTTTCGCACGTTGTAGGGTTGTATATAGTTGGATTCACCCTTCAAAAGAATAGGGTCTAAGTTTGTTCTCATCACAAAATTTAACTAGCTTCAAAGGATATTTTTTTTAAATAAAAAAAACCGTTTTATCTCCCTTTTCAAGCATATGATTAATACCTACAAAATTAAATGATATTAGTATTCAAAAAACTAATTTTCATTTGTTTTAATTTAAATTTTATTGAAACTTAAGCAATTAATGCAATACAAACGCTAAGAAAATAATTGAGAGACGGCCATAGTGGAGGTCAAGGCGGCAGTGGAGGGGTTAAAGTTCGCGGGGGAGAGGTGGCTATGTCTTGAGAGTGATGCTTTTGTTAACCTTTCGGCTTTACGCAAGCAGGAGCTCTTGACGGCTTTGGTAACTTGGTTAACGAAGCTCATTAGCTCATGGGGCTGTTTCGTGAGTGCGCTTGCTACCACGTTAAAGGAGAGCAAATAAGATTGTCCATTAATCAACTCTTTTCCTTTGTAATTTTTAGAAAGCTCGATTTTTGGATGGTAGAGGTCTTTGAGACAGTTTGGCTTGTTGAGGCAGACATTTCTGCTCTTAATTCTTCCTAATTTCATTGCAGTTTCTTTATAGAAAAAATAAATTAAAACAGAATAAATATAATTTATCAGTTAATGATACAATTTATCAAAATAAATGCAATACAAACAGAATAAATAAGATTCTTCCTATTATGCATGTTCTCTCATTTCGTTCTATTATGCTGCAAATAACTACACAGATTTATCTAGTTTACATGCATTTACAAACAACATAAAAATAAAGAAAACAAAAGGTATTTGAAGTATATATTAATTTGGAGAGCATGATTGGTATCGTTGTATAGTGATAAAATATGTTTTTTCAATAGTAAATTTTTAAATTTTTTGCTTAATAAAACTTAATTATTAACCGTGTTAGTAAAAGTTGTGGTATAAAACGTGGATTTCTCAAAACTACTCTTAAGGTGTTGTAGATAAATTGTATTTTGAAATATAGAGAAAAAAATTAATAATTATTAAAAATATTCAAAAGTGCATTTTGAATTAATGAAATTTTTTTATATATAAAATATTTTTTATTGTTCTTTCTAACTATATAAATACCCTATTTTAAATATTATATATAGTTACAACATTTTTACATGAAACTTATCAAATACTAACTCATCCAAAATATTAAAAAAAATCATTTTCACAGTTTTCTATATGAGCACCATAGCACGACAACATACTGTAAAATATATAGAATATATGTAAAATATATAGAATATAAGATAGTGTATATATTTTTATAGATACATATGCATTACTATAAGCTAATTTAGGGTTGATAAGCACAAGCTTCTTAGTTAAAAACAAAAACGCTGAACTTAATTTTTTTTTTCTTTTTTACCGCTATGAAGTTGAGCACAAAAAAATAAAGTTTGGCAAATTCCTCCGTTTGGACTGTATTTTTAATTTTGATATTATCAATAAAACTTTGAAAATTATCAATGAAGTCCAACTGGTACACCAAAGAGCCGAGCCAGCCAAGAATTTTTCAAAGAAGCTAGTGCTGGTTCAAATCATTTTCAGTGTCGTTTTTGCCTCATCTTGCAATCTCCTCCAGCTCGTTCTCTTCGAGATCATCCCTGTTCTCTCTAGAGAGTAAGCCCGATTTCAAATCAAATACGAATCATTTTCAATTTGTTTGCGTTCTCTATCTTAATCATTTTGTAGGCGAGTTGCCCAAATTTGAGTTCCCCAAATCTACGGGCTAAATTAAGTGGTAGAGAGACCCAACCTTTTGTGTTGTATTTCATGGTCTTGGCTTTGAAATACCTGTATTCACATGACGCAACATGATCCTAATGTGATGCTAGGTCATATTTCTTTTCTGCTCTGTCTTTCAATTTACCTTCGGTCAGCTGTATTTTAGCATCCAGCTTTCATTCCAGAGCCCAAATTCAACCTAAAGTCTATCATGTAGTTTACTTCTCTAATTGTTTTTTTTTTTTTTTTATCATTTTGTTTTCTTTTTGGTGTAGGGCAAGAATGGCGAACTGGAAGGTGGATCTGTTTTGTCTGATATTGCTCCTGGTTTTCATGTGGCCGTATTATCATTGCTATTTGATGCTTTGCAACAACGGTATGCTTTGTTTTATTTTGCTGATTCTCATTCATTTGCCTTTTTCTTTTTGTTTATACTCCATAGTTATTTGTTTTCCTGTAGTGTTTAGCCAATAGCCGAAGTTAAGGATTGGTTACTGATGTCTTCTTGAAGGTTACTTGGATATTTTTAATCATATGTGATAATTGTATATCTATTTTTGGTAATCCAATTCATGACATCTGCTTACTGAGTAGTTCATCTCTGCTTGATGTCTTGTCAAAGAAGACAGAATCAGGCTTGGTTTGGTCGTATTGGTGTTATTAGGATATAATGTAGTTCACATGAAAAACTGGAAATACAGTAGTTTGAAGTGTACTCGTTAATTGTGATTTCTTTGTGTTGCACCTTGGTTGAGAGTGAACCTAAGCATGCTTGTTCCATTCTTAAGATGGTGGCCTTGCTCTTCTTTAGAAGCTTGGTTCTCAACATTTAGGCTGAGCTTGAACTTATCTAAAAAAGACAAAGAAGAGAAACATTTTGGCTGAGGTTAGGTGCTTGGTTAATTGTAAACATGGAAATTGAGAATTATTGAAAGCTCTTGCTTCATATTTCTAATACTACAGTACTCATGACAAGATGGAGTGTAAAATTCCATAGTTTAGCGTGAGCTCAAACACAGACTGCATTATCTAGTCCTCTTCAACATATTGGTGAGTTGACCAACTATTTCATACAATCAATGAAATAAGTAATGTGAGTACACATGTTTTTGTGTGGAACTATTATATATCTAATGTGATTTGAGTCAGTATGAGCTCAAAATCCTTATAGGGTTTTGGTCTCCAAATACTTGAATGAACTCTTGATTTATAGTCAGCCACTCTCATAGAATGGTGAATACACTTAATAATTCACAATTTGGATGGTAAGGTAGCATGCTTGTTCTCTCATCTATTTTGTTAGAAATATGTTTTGAACCATTTATATATATATATATATATATATATATATATATATATATATATATATATATATATATATATATATATATATAAAATAAGTTGTGTGATGCTCTTCAATGCTATCATATTCTTATTCTTTCCCTAGAATGCCTTTTGTCAGTGATAGTAGTGCAGTTATGTTATGTTCTGTTTTCTTTCTATTTTTTTGGGTAAATTATCTTTCAATAATCTTTTTTCTCTTACTCAAAAATCCTAATCAATGCATGCAATATCTACAATTAATTACCTTGATGATAATTAGTGGAGTATTATTATTAGTGCGCATATATTTTTTGACTTATGTGTTAGTTTTAAGTTGTGGGATATTATTTATTGTATCAATATACCTGTTGAATATCACGTGAATGTACATGGCTTAAACTCATAGCAAAGCAGATCAACACGCCCGTTTTGGGAAGGAAGTTATGAGGAAAAACACATTTCGGAGAGACCTATTGAATGCTAATGATTGCATTTATGCGCTCTTGTTTTATGGATAGATATGCATTAGTAACACAGCTGTTTCCTGAGCATTTTATGACAGTGGTTACGTTTCCTTCCCTAATGTTCACCTCTTAAACTTGAATATTCATCTCAGGTGTAAGGAAGGAACGGACTGCAATTGGAGCCATATTCTTGCTGACCTCACTTTATGCTCTTTGGCACATGGGCATTCACTTCCCTATGGCTTCACCTGATAAAGGTTTTGATTTGCATTTTGTTAGAACATGGCTGCAATCTCCCTCCCTCTCTCCCTTCTCACTATATCTATTCTTTTCAAATTCATGCTGTTCTTACTGGGTTCCTCTTATTACTGCTACTTGCGTACTCATATCCTTTCGTGTATGTGTATATCTTGTCAAGTTTTTCTTTGGACCTGACCCCACGCCTTTCCATTTTATCTTATGCTTTCATGCCAGGGCAGGCCGAATTTCATGGCTGGAATTGTGACGTGGTCATAATAAAGTACTTATTTGTGAAGAATAAAAAGTACATTGATTGTTTTTTTCTTGAAGAAAATGAGATAAAGGTGAAAATGAAAGTAGTTTACACACGCACACGCATGCACCAACGTACATACAAAGAGTGTGTAAGGGAGAACCTTTAAGGCACCACCAGAGGCCTAGAATCCTACATTCTTTGGAGTTAGATTTAGTGAGATTGAGTTGGTTGAGCACACCAATTTTCATGGCTGAAATTTTGACCTGTAGACTGTGGTTATAGTAAATCATTCTACGGTGAAGAATGAAAAGTGCATGGATTGTTTTGACTTGAAAGAAAATGAGATGGAGCTGAAAATGATCGTAACTTACACATAGGCACGCACACAAACACACAATATGTAGGGGACAACATGTAAGGCACGATGAGAGACCTATAGTTCTAGAGAGTAGGAGTCAGAATTCGTGAAAGTGAATTGGTAAATTTGATTTTGGATGGTGAGATTTGAATTTATTTAGTCAGGGAGATATTTGGAATAACAAACAGAATTCGAATATCAATGAACCTTCTCCTTTTCAATTCACATGTTTAAAAATAAATTCACCAAGGTGTGCCATGCACAAAGTAATTTTTAAATCTGTATATTTTATCATATTTTCATCTATGCAAGTCACTTTGAAAGGCAGAGCATGATTTCTAGACATTAGGTGGCTGACAGCAAAACTTATAGGACTTCCCTTCCACAGTCAGCCAACAAAGGAACAATTCTGCCTCTGTACACACTGCTTCACTGACCACTAAAGCCTCATCCACACCAGCTTCTTCTTCAAAACTAAAATCAGCGACATCAGGTGGCAAGCAATTGGATTCCTGTTCAACCAGATCCTCAGCACCAACCTCTTGCTGCCCAGGAACCAAATCCATACACGCGGCACTCTACCTGAAGTTCCAAAGGTGGAGGAATGGATTCAACACGCTGCTTCAGTTTCACATCTTTCCTCAAACGGTTGAATCACACTGAATTCGGCACACAAAAGCGGGAACCTGGTCCCCCCGCTTTGGAATTGGGTTCTGATCCATCTTCGGCAACTCACGGCACAGAACTGGAACAGCTGGCCTATTACCGATGCAGCTAAGGAGGAAGATACTCTCACCATGCGCCACCACCTCTGACGCAAGAATCCAGGGAGGTTCACCAACCAAATCTGAGTCGGGTCAGTAGAGATTCACCACCTCTGCTTTGCCACCCAACCACTTTCGACTGAACAAAGCAGCGTTGGCCCCAACTGCCCAAAGTAGCGCTGGTCCATTTTCATACCTATTAATTGCAGAACGATGAAACTGGATTTAATATGATATCAAGTTTTTCAATATGTTTGATTTCATGCTTTTCTGTGTACTTAAATATGGTAGATAGATCGAGGAATCAGATATCAAGGCCTTGGAGAGACACCTAATGCACTCAATTGAGACTTGCATTGCAAAGAAAAAGAAGATTATTCTTTGTCAAATAGATATGGAACGGATTCAAGTATCAGAAGAGGTTTTCTTATCTTGCTTTGTTTATTAATACTTTCCATTTGCTGCAATATTGTTTACGGCTTTGCTTGCTTATATTTGGTCAACATTGTTACGTGATTTTTTGGGATATTACTTATTTGGTTTCTTTCTGAAATTTTTGTATCGTTACTTAAAGAAAATGTTATCTAGTTGTCAATTTATGTATTTGTGTGAAGTATTTTTTTTCCTTCTCGGTGAATTATTTGTGTAAAAGTTTTATATATATATATATTGAATTATTTCTTCTGTCCTAATATGTATCATTAAATATGCTGTAATGTAAAAAACAAATTTTAAGAATTAGTAAACGAGATATATGCATAAACTGTCTAATTACTTTAAAACATAAATATATTTAGTCATAGAATGATTGGTCTTCTGTTGAATAAGGAGAGGGGGGCTAGCAATAGGATGGTCTTGGGTCAAGTGTGCATGTTGACACACCATTCTAAATTTGAAATTGATCCATCGAATGGCTCATGCAGCATTCTAACAAGAGACAGCATGTTCAAAGTACTTTCAGGCTCCAGCTAACAGTTTTAATTTCTTACATATTTCGCCCCTCTTTTTGACGACAAGTATGAATACCATAGTTCAAGTTGCAATTGTCGTGATACAAAGACCTTATAGATTTAGTATAATCATAATTCTTTAAATATGCTTTGCTAGTACCTTGTATTAAAATGTTATTTTGATTTGTAATTTTAATTGTATATTGTTATATGTTAGCAGGAACAAAGACTTTCATAATAGGATCTAGTGGCCAACTCCTGAGTTCTTATGAACAGAACTCAAACCTAGCCCTTTTGAATTGACATGCCATTGATGTCATTCCGAATTGGGTGACTGCATGGTGGGCCACATTTTGCTTACTTACCAAAATGGTTTAGCATCATGTGTACAAGCATTTAGATGAGTACATGTGTGGATGACCTGGCATAGAAGTTGAAGACAGGTCTTTAACAATTGGTGAGTGTTTATAATTACTA
This sequence comes from Bretschneidera sinensis, assembly GCA_023935145.1. Lineage (NCBI taxonomy): Eukaryota > Viridiplantae > Streptophyta > Magnoliopsida > Brassicales > Akaniaceae > Bretschneidera > Bretschneidera sinensis. The sequence goes on along the minus strand of CM043697.1, from coordinate 166,269,545 downwards.
GTGGCTAGAACTCCAATATTCAATTGTCTCATTGAAGCTTTTTTGTATCAGAAACTGAAGGCTAGATCTTTCTTTAAATGGATTGTTGGCACTGTTGTAAGATCTGTGCAAGATGACCAAAAGGAGCAAGGTCAGTGCTACTTTATCTTCATTTATGCTATCATATCCTGTGTGATATCTTATAAATTATTATTTGTTATTATTCGAAGATCACTGGTTGAAAGGGGTTTTCCTCTTGTTATTTTTGGATTTTTCTTAAAATGTTTTTCTGGGTTGGGTCTGTAAATTTATTAACCTGTTTGTCTGTCCCAACTCCCAATCTCATTTTTGGTTTAAAGAATATGGAATCACAGTTTTGTTGATACTTTATATATCTTTATGTATAAGGTGCAAAAAAATACTGTAAGGCTGTAAAACTAAGAATCTTTTCCTTGAACAACTCACTCCATGCTTCTGTTTTATTAGAGATGGCCCTTTCGTTATTAACAACAGTATCAATAATTGATTTTAAGGGTAATCATGTGCTGACATTTTGTGAATTAGCTTTTTTTTAACATTTTTTTTTTTTTTTTTGTGAATTAGCTTGGAAGCTTACATATTGTACTTCTTATGTCCTTTTTATAAAAAAAATTCATACATCTATATAACTGTTTCCAAGTTACTAGATGCTTGATAGATGTGGGTACCGCAAAGGAAATAGTTAATTGAGCTTTGTTCTAGTAGCTTATTGAAAGCTACTTGTAATTAGTACTATATAATATGCAGCTCTCTTGGTGGGGCATTCTTCCTCTGGGATTCTTGGCCATGGAAAATGTCTTCTCTCATGGTAAACAGTCGAACTTTTTTGGATTAGACTAAGTGGGGTGCTGTAGTTCCAATTATAACTAGGAAGAAACCCAGAATGAAGTAACGTGATTCGTTTTTCTCAACGGTTTGTGTTTTGTCAGTACTTTTTGAACTCTTATGCTTACTTTTGATAACTACAAAAAAAAATTCCTTGTTTTTGAAAAAAAAAATGTTATTTTAGACTGGTTGTGCTACAAACCTGTCGACCCAGCTTTATCATATTTATCTCATTTAATGTCGTAGGAATCACAAAGAGCAATTTGCATAGAGCAATGGAGTACCTTGGGCTTAGATGCGCAATTGCATAGTTTTATCTTTCTGACGTTGTAACAATAGCAAAATCAGTATTAAGTAGATCGTTTGCTAAAATATATTGGCAATAACAAACTACTCAAATTTTCCATAAAGAGAACACAATAACAGGATTCACTCTAGCATTAAATCACACGAAAGGTTTATCATACTAATTATCTGAGGGATAAACCAATATGTTTAACAGGAAATTCTGGTTCTCAATTGTCTGGGAAAACCATCTCTCAGGTTCAGCAAACTCGGTTTCGCCCCCGTCACTTGAACCATTTCCTGTTCCTCGGTAGTCGGCATTAGTGGGTAGGATTTGTAGTGCGGTTCACCAACATCATCACCAGAGAGTTTCTTCCATCCATCTGGACCGACATGATAAACTGATTAAAAGGGCAATTTCAAATCAAATTAAGCTCATGAACTTGTCCGTTCAGAGAGAGAGAAAGAGAAACGAAAGGGAGAAAGTACCTCTAGCAACTCCACCACCGGCTCATTATCGGAATGTTGCATGATAAATAGCTCTTCTGGCCAACTCCGCTGCTTCTTCAATTGACATATCATACCGATACCTGACATAGTGTGACATGGACATCAAATACGCTCATTTGACAGTGTTGCCGAGTATTTAAAACAGATCATATATCCACAAAAATGCACGGTGCTAGAGGTACCGGAGAAACTTAAGCTCATTAGATAGTGTTTGATCGGACAGCAAGTTCATGCTATCTGACAGAGAAATGCAGGTCCATAAAAGCCCAAAAAGAAAGATAACGAAGGGGAGAGGTAGGGATGGCAATGGATCAGGCTAGAAACAAATTTGGCATGACTCACATTTTCATGGGCCGTGCCATGCTTGGTATTGTCCTATTTTTCATGTCGTATAGGGTTTAGCTTTTGAGGCCCATAGTACGGTGCCACATGAGGTCCAGTATGGCTCGGCTCGAACCATAATCATAATATCTAATAAATTGAAAATTAAATATTGAAGTTATAATTGATTAATTTTAACATAATAGTATTTGATACAATAAACTAAAACACGGGTAGGAAATCATATGATATTCTTCTTTTTAATTCACCAAATGAAACTTAGTTGAATAGCTTGGTTAGACAGTTTATCATTCAATTTTTAAAGTCGTTTGTCTATGAATCGAATAAGTTTGCTTTTTTCTTTAAAAGTTAGAAATATTGTAAAAATTGTTTTTTAATTATTAATAATATTTTATGTTTTTTTAAATTTTAAAAATTTTAAGCTGTTTTTAATATTTCACTCATTTGTAAGTCATTTCATCTTATTTATTTATTTTATATGTTGTTTTTGTAAGTTATTTATATGAAAGTTGTAATTTTTAAGTTATTTGTTTATGTTGCTGTTTTTGTTCAATTTCTAAGTTATTTGTAATATTTAACTTCATCAATAAAATGATTGTTTTTCTATATAGTTATAAGCATTCAATATATATATATTACTATTTTCAACAACAAAAAAGATTAAAAAAAATCAATATATACTTATGAGGCTCATGGACGGACACAACACAGCACGATCCAATAACCATGCGAGCTTTAAACTGTGCCGAATCGAGATTTTTAAAAACTCAGCATGGCACGAAAGAGATGGAGGCACGGTATGAAAGAACAGTGGATCGCTTTATCTGGACTGTAGACCGGCACGGTCGTTACCACCCCTCGGGAGACGGCTATGTAGCCCAAAACAAAAATTCAAAAAAAAGTAGTTTTTATTTTGTTTTTGGGACAATGATTCATAGGACACAGAATCACAATTATCTACATATATGTTAATGATATTTTATCTTTTCAACAATTAGATAAGTCATTATGTCACGACTACCTTTACTTAGCGCAATCTTTTGAAGATAGGCATCAAAGATTGTCAGTAGGGCAAAGCAAACTTTATTAATTTATGTTGAATTTAAACGTGTGCATGCAAATTTAGCGATCAATATTCAATCATGGGGGCATATATGGCATTGCACGTGTGACACATCTCCCAAAAACCATGTAGCACGTGTGAGGTCGTTGATCTCTTTTACATGACTCCATATGGATCTCTCTTCTATTCACTAACAACCAAATGGGAATGGCTTGAAGCGATGAAGACAATTATACAACCAATTAAAGCAAGAGTAAGAGTTGGGTTTAGTGAAGATGACAAAGTCAAAAAAGGAATTTTAGGATCGATGTTTCCTTTTTCTAGTGCTTAGTTAAACTTAAAATGATAGCAATTAGACTGAAACTTTAAGAAGATAATCTAGATAACATCCTCATTGCTTTGACCTATGCATGACTCACGGGATCCTAATCAAATCTTTACTATCATAGATTATGGATCCTTTTAATTAATTTTATTTTTTGAGATGAGAATATAACTTTATTTATCAATGTTTAGGATAAGGGATAAGACTAATACCAAGCGTTTTAAACAAGATTAACTAACTTGTTTTTAGACTTATATCTTAATCCAAGCTTTGTAAGACTTTTGTTTTGGCACCAAGGAAAGGATTGAGATCATCACTACTAACCCCTTTGCTGTCATTTCATGCGCAGAAAGCAGCCAATACAATTAACAAGTGATCAGAGTTGTCATTTCTTTAAAATTGCTTTGATACATGTGGGAGAGCCCTTTATACGGAGCTTTGAAGCTGAGTCTAACTAAGAAAGAAATTAATAGACAATTGTAACAGTAAGATTGGAGTTTCCCAGAGATAAATTTTTTTAGTAAAATTAAAGTTTTCATAAGTTGAATGAGTGTCTTTATAAGATTACAGGTTTTATGATTAAAAATTTCGGTGCGAGATTACTATTTTATTATTTGTTACGTATAACCATTTGATTTGTGAAATTATATTTTTACTTTAAAAAACATCACGTGTCATCGTGTCATTAATCGGAAAAAAAAAATTACCAACATCTTTCACTTTTCCGTAACCAAGGTGATAATTCTTCTTTCCTGCTTTTAAGTGACACCTTAATAATGCGATTAATCTAATGAACCATTTTATTGACTTCTTCGGACAATGGTCCGTTTTCTGCTTTCTCCTTTTCTTTTGTTTGTGTAGCTGCTGCAATTCAATTATGTATTTATTTAGTGTGAAAATTCTTACCATCCTCAGCAGTTCATAATGCTTTCAATTTTTTGCTCATGCGCGCTTTGAGATTTAGTTAATTTTGTATTATAATTAAATTTTTTATATATATTGGTATTTTTTTTGTAGGATAAAATAAGACGGATGAAAAAAAAAATAAGACGAACCAAAATAAACGCCTTACTTTAGTGGACATTGGTTTTGAATTCAATTTTCTATTAAATACATTATATGTGTTTTTTTTGGATTACATTCATGAAATTTGTTTTAATTAACTTTAACTATGTATATATGGATGTACGTACCAAACAATTTGTAAGTACTAGAAGATTAATAGGATTAAAGATCCAAATACTTTGTTACCTAAAAAAAGGGCAAAATTTTAAAAATTATTTTACATTTTCGATATTGAGACAACTCATCGATTGTTCTTTGGTTTTCTCCAGATTAGTTTGGGATTGTTTTATATTATTGTGTTACATGCTTACCTTTATCATCAATTGTATCAATTATGGTACTTTCTTATTTCCTTCCAATGCTTCCAAAGGATCAACCGAAAGGTTAACAAAAAAGACCGTTGCAAAAAAGGAAGAAAAAACTAAAAGTGGATTAAAATTAAAGAAAATGACAAATCATGTCCTAATAATTTAGAAAGGTGGTGGGACTATACCATTTGGCAATATATCGTTGGACTTAATTGGTTTTAAAAGAGCGGAATGGGAATGGAACTAAAATTTTGCAGTCAAGCAAAGTATTATGAATGGAGATTAAAGCATCATGGAAACATTCTTCCGGTAGAATTTTCTACACGTGTTGTTTTTTGGACCAAGCCATTAATGTTGATCTTTTTGTCTCTTCATATGAATGTACATGTTTTGTGGTCAAAAGGTCCTAACCAGTGGGCTCATGTCCTTCACGTAAAGGATTTAAGTGACACTCAGTCATAAGTAATAAATGACTAACCCCTCTCATATCATCCACTCAGGGGCAGAGGGAGGGGGAGCCTCCGCTCCTTAAAGACTTCAAAAAGTATATATATATTGAAACTTCACTAAATCATAAACTCTTCGAATTATGATTTTTTCATTTTTTTATTATGTTATATATTGTGTTAGCTTTAAATAAAAAATGGGATTAAAATTTAATATATTATATTATGTTTCGTTTTACAATATTAAACTTTTGGCTTCCATTAATATTTAAATTTCGCATATAATATATTTAATTCTAATTGTTTACATGTAAAAATATTATTTTTTTAATTTTTTCTCAATTATTGGCCACCACCCATTTTAAAAAGAATGAAAAGGTTAAAATTTTAGCACAGTAAACAACAAACAATAATGCAACATTTTTTTTTTCCAAATTGGGAGAACTTTTTAGATTTTAGGGCTTTTACAATGATGATGAATTAATTGAAAGCTATAGGCCTGAGTCCTGAAGTGTGTCATGTGTGGTAACAATTATTAATTCTCTCGGTTTGGCTACAACAATGATGAATTAATTCTCTGAACAATTGCTTTTAGGTATTTTTTTTCAATTCAATACTTTTTATTATTCTTGTCTTTATTTGTCTTTCATTTATTTAATAATTAAAATTACATACTAACTTAATCATAAAAATTAAATATTATTTACTAAATTAAAATATTGAATTTTGTCTTTATCTAAATTAAAATATTTTATTTTAATCATATTAGTCTTGGTTCTTTAAAGAAAAAAATCCTGACTCCACCCCTGCATCCTTTTAGCATTGTTTCATTGAAAATATATCTTACTGTTAAATGGTATAAAGAATGAGAAGAAAAAAAAGTATTTTATTTTTACTTAAGAGTGAGATGAATCTTTGTATCATGTATCTCTCATGACACTGTGTTAAACAATTTTTTTTCGTAAAAATAAAACCTTTTAATATTTTTTAATAATTAAAAAGGGAAAAAGTAAAACTTTAATTTGGATCAATATTTTCCAATATTAAATATTATTTACTAAATTAAAATATTGAAGCCTTAGTCGAAAAAAGTAAGACTTTAATTTGGATCAATATTCCCCGATAAAAAGCTGGCTTGACCGCACTTTTCTCACCAAAGATCTTTCATACATATCCGGGCCCTAATTGGATAAAACTATATGAACCCTTTGCACTATCCTGTGCCCTTATTGACACCAACAATACCGAAACTATGAAAGTGTTCCCTTAAGGACCTTCACAATAGTGAATGTTTGCCCGCCCTTATATGGAGAGGACATGAAATTGGCTAATAAGTAGTACAGTTTTTGTATTTTAAGTTACTTTTTTTTTGGCACATATTAAGCTTCCTGAAATTGAATACTATTAATACCCCCACGCACAATTTAGCTCATGGATTACATGCTTAATTAAATCTAATCGTCCGCCTGAGTGGAAAACGGACAGAGCTTCTTTGGACCGACCATAATACTATTTTGTTAAATAATTTAAGTGGCACAATCATTGAGCCGTCCTGCCACATAGAGGACAAATTTCAGGGTGGCAATGGCAAATTCTACCTGATCCTTTTGAGTAAAGAAGACAGGATTGATGGGTCCTATATTGGGCTCTTGGTTTCATTGCAAAAGTGAGTCCATTTATGACCGTCCAAAACCAGATTTTGGACGTGACTGTGTTACACGGCCCCTACCCGAAAACGTTACAGGAACACTTTGACTCGTTTATTATATCGCAAATGATGATCTATATGCGTTTCAATGTAAATTGATAATTATTGAAAGCTGTGTTTGGTGCAACAAAAATTAAATCAAGAATCTTAGTTTAGAAACTTAGTGGATTTTTTCCTCCTACTACTCTTTGCTGTGCGCCGGTCATTAAAGGACACCAATATGATCCAAAAAGTATGTTGTGATATAATGTAAAATTCAAAGTTCTTTGTTTTTTTTGTTGGTAAAATGGAGCGAGCAGCTCCAAAAATTCAAAGGGCCGTCTACTTCAAAACCCCTATAAAACCCCTCCACCACCTTACTCTTCAAACTCCCCCCTCTCTCACTAACAGGAGATTTTCATACATTTAGCAAACCCAAAAAAAAGGAAAAAAATGTGCCAGCAAACGTCTCCTCTCTCCTGCAAATGCGATTCAAGCTATCCTTACCTTCACTCAATCAATGACCCAGAAGAGCCCAACATGAAAACTCCATTGATCCCCAAAAGCCCAATTACACCAAAACAACAAAAACAGACCCAGAAACTACACCAGAGTACCAATCTCACTCCAGCCATCAAAGAAGCCATCTCCATTGCTAAAATAGCTCTTCCCATGATACTAACAGGCCTCATGCTCTACTCTCGCTCACTCATCTCCATGCTCTTCCTTGGCCGCCTCGGCGAACTTGCCTTAGCCGGAGGCTCACTCGCTGTTGGCTTCGCTAACATAACTGGTCACTCTATTCTCTCTGGCCTTGCCATGGGAATGGAACCCATTTGTGGCCAAGCCTACGGTGCCAAAAAACTCAGCCTCCTTGGGCTCACCTTGCAAAGGGCAGTGCTTTTGCTCATCTTTGTTTCACTACCCATTTCTCTTCTTTGGCTGAACATGAAGAAAATTCTGGTCCTTTGTGGCCAAGATTTAACCATAGCCACAGAAGCACAATCATATCTTATTTACTCTATCCCTGATCTCTTAGCTCAATCTCTTTTGCATCCCTTAAGAATCTATCTTAGAACCCAATGCATAACTCTGCCTTTAACATTTTGTGCCATTCTTTCCATTATTGCACACATACCCATTAACTATCTTCTTGTCTCACACCTTAATTTAGGCCTCAAAGGTGTTGCTTTAAGTGGGGTATGGACTAATTTCAATCTTGTAGGGTCACTAGTAATCTATTTACTCATCTCTGGTGCCCACAAAAAGACTTGGGAAGGATTTTCCACAGAGTGCTTTAAAGAATGGAAATCTCTGTTGAATTTGGCAATTCCTAGTTGCATTTCAGTCTGCCTTGAATGGTGGTGGTATGAGATCATGATCTTGCTATGTGGTCTCTTGTTGAACCCAAGAGCAACCGTTGCTTCAATGGGGATTTTGATTCAAACCACAGCACTAATTTACGTATTTCCATCATCTCTAAGCTTCAGTGTATCCACAAGGGTTGGTAATGAACTAGGAGCAAACCAGCCCAAGAGAGCAAAGCTCGCCGCCTTTGTAGGCCTCTCTTACAGCTTCATTCTGGGCTTTTCAGCTCTGTTTTTCTCTGTAACCGTTAGGAACATATGGGCTAGCATGTTCACTCAAGACAAAGAGATTATTGCATTAACATCTCTTGTTTTGCCTATAATTGGGCTCTGTGAGCTTGGCAATTCTCCACAGACAACAGGTTGTGGGGTTCTAAGAGGAACAGCAAGGCCAAAAGTTGGGGCAAACATCAATTTGGGTTGTTTTTACCTTGTTGGTATGCCAGTGGCAGTATGGTTAGCCTTCTTCGGTGGTTTAGATTTTGAGGGTCTATGGATTGGCCTCTTGGCTTCACAGGGTTCATGTGCAGTCACCATGTTGGTGGTTTTGTGTAGAACAGATTGGGATATTGAGGCACAAAGGGCTAAGGAGCTGACCGGAGATGTGGTTGTTGATGACAGCAAAGATGTTGTGGAACAGAAGCTACCCAAAGCTGAAATCAAGGAGGATTATTTTTATTTATTTAGTGAATTAGATCAATCTGATCATTGTTGCCTTGTTTAATAAACCTTTTTTTTTTTTTGTTTGGGTGGGTTGTCCTGAATTGTATAGTGCGGGAGAGAGAAAAGAGGGAGGTTAATTAATTTTTTTTTCCTGTATGGACAAGGCTATCTCTTGGGACTTTGATTGCTACTTCCAGTAAAATTCAATGGATTCTTTTGTCCGTAAAATGTTGAATATCATGGGAAGTAGTAAAAAATATGACCAGAGAGCTGCCACCCACCATTCTCTGTATTGTACCCTGTTTAGAATTTTGCATGTAAACGAAGAACAAGAAGTCTAAAATGGGGTGATTTACTTTTTTTTACTAAGAAAAAGTTTTACAGTTCTATTTTTAGTGTTGATTAATATTGAAGTGAAAAAGGATTGAATCCAAATTTTTTAAGTGGAATATTCAAAAGTTATGAGAAGTTTTTGTTCAGTGTCAAAGGAGATATTTTCATTTAAAAGTAAAATGAATCTTTGTATAATGTATCTCTTATGACAACGTGATAAAAAAAATTTAAAAATCATTAGCATGCCAAGAAATCGAGATATGTAAACGGAGGACTGAAGGTCACCGGCAGAAGATTGGAGACAATTGTTGAGCCTTATTTTGCAAATCACATGAGTGAAACTCAAGCGTCAAATTAAATTCAAACTGATCAATGCATGGCAATTAACAGCAGGGATGCGTCAACTCCACTCAATTTGGGTGGTGCACAAATGAAATTCCACTAATATTTTTCCTGAAATATATTACTACTTGAATTATTAAGGCACCAAAATAAGATACTCAATATGTAAAACAATCCGAACTGCAAAACCACAAAGAATTGATGAAAAATAAAGTAATATACATGCTATAAAACTATATAAGTAGTAAGCTGGTCCATTTAAACTCTTGCAAAAAGTTGGAACTCAGTAACAAATGAGCACAATCCAAAAAAGGTCTAGTTAGAGAAAGTTGATCTCAGCCAATATAGCCAAGACAGAATAATTTCATGAAATTTCAAATCTCCTTTTTAATGCATATTTTTGTTTTGGAGGCAAACATGATGTTATTTTCTCAAATTACTATCAAAGGAGATGAGGAAGAGAAATTTGTCACGAAGCTAGCATACCTAACCTTATACATACAAAGGAGATGAGGAAGAGAAAAAAAAGAATTGGTGTTTTGTAAGCTTATTAATTAGATATCTTAAAGGTAAAATTGAAGAGAGTGTGTGGGTTGGTTTGGCGTCAACGTATCGCCGTTGCTGTTATTTTTCATGTAAAAGAAAAGTTAGCATTAAAGATAACCAACTGGGGGCAGGCCTAAAACGGGAATCTTTGTAGTAATAATCAAAGGAACAAATACGTGATGCAATTGATCACCACAGAAAATGCAAGTTGCTACTCAACTTGGAAGATCAATATATCCTTTTTTTTTATTAATGGAAGTCAATTAAACTCGAGATAGAGTCACTTACAAGACTCAATAAAAGAAAAAATGTTCCCTTTGGTAAACGTACTCTCTGATTCTTTCTTTCATTTTTTTGGAATTAATACTGTTGTAGTAATGTTCTTGGAATATGAGAATCAATTTTGATTTGAAATTCTAGAAAAACAAAAGTTACACCTTCATTTTCATTGCCCTACTCTAAAGTCTCGGGTCTAGGGTTTAGGTCATGATCGAAAATGAAAGTTGACTGTGATAAAAATACTTAGTTAGATCAAGTATAAAATTGCTTAAAACTTCATTAATAATTTTAAAAAGTTTAATTGATAATGGTAACATAAACGTAGGATTCAAAAAATGATATTATTAATAAAATTTCTTAAAATTACTAATAAAATTTCAAACAAGTTTAAAACATTTAGTCAAACCAATTTTATTCACTCTAACTAAGGAAGGTTGATTTGGTATTTTGGCTTTACTCCACATTTTATCTTAGGAGGTCAAACAATTATATGGGGACCATACAAGAAGATTCTACCAACTGTTTTCCGTTATCTTTTTCTTTTTTTCTTTTTTTTAAAACAAAAATTTTGTGTTGTTCTTTCGTTTTTCTTAAATGATATATTTACAAGTAAGTTTTTTATCCTTTTTTATGTTAAAAAATTAACTCTTGTTGAATCTACATGTAATTAGTTAACTTCAACTTTGAAGTGTTTAGTTATTAGACAAAATAACACTTGCATAAAACTTTTTACATAAAGTGTGGACTAAAATAAAATAGAGAGAATATAAAAATTCATTTTTAGACTTGATTAATGAGATTTTTTGGATCAAAAGTACTTTTCACCGTAAAATGAAAAACGAGATTAGAGAATTTTTTTTTTCTTTTTTATTGACTGCGGAAAGTATATTCGATTCAAAAAAATATCATGAATCAAATCTACATAAAAACCTCGATCTCTTTAAAAAAAATCCTATTGGAAGTCACTTGTCTAAAGGTTTTTAGTATTAAATATTGAATCAAGTGAAATTATCATATTTTTAATTAATTTTACGAGCTTCTTTTAAAGTTAGTATGTGCTATCAGTTTTACATATAATCTTATTTTTTCTTTCATATATGTGTTTCTTCTAAAAAAAATTATCTTAATTTATAATGACAATCTACCAAATGCTCTTAATAGTGTATGTATATATATAATAATTACATATACCTTTTTTTTAGTACAATAATTATATATACCTTGAGAACTTGATTGTGATGAGATAGGGAAGGTTATCTTGTTGTATGTAGTCGACTAACTTTTTATTTTTTATTTTTATTGAAAGCGCTAAATTACCATTAGAATTATGCAAATTTTTTATTACAATTCTATAAGCTCAATTGATAACAATTCATCATTGCACAAGCTCAATCGAACTTGAGATTTATTTTATAGTTTAAAGGCCTCAATTTTAATCACTAGATCAAAACATTATCGATAACCATCCAACTATAATCTTAATATATAGCACAAAATTAAGAGAACTTCTCCAAGAAAAAAATATATATGTTAACTTCATTAATTAGGAGTTATTCCCATAAAAGGGGTCATCTCTTTGATAATTGAAAAAGAAAAATTAATGTGAGACAAATTTATCTTTGAAAGGGAAGAAATAAATTAAATATGCAAATGATTTTTGATCTCTTCTATAATTGCATTGTTGGCAAAGTCTGTATTAAATATTTAATTTTTTTTCTTCAACGATGTAATTGAAATTTTCACTCTCTCTCACACACTTAAGTACAAAGAGTAAATAGAGACAAATCTCATTTTAAAACTTCTTTAAGCCGGGCATGAATATATATATTCCTTATGTATAAAGAGTAAATAGAGGTATATACACACACTAAATTATGTATAAAGAGTGAACAGAGGCACATACATACTCACTTATTTATATATAAAGGGTAAATTGAGAGATCTCTTTTTGAAACTAGTACTCCAATGCATATATATATATATATATATATATATATATTGAGAATGGTATGCCCTTGAGCAAATTTTTGTAATTAGAACCTAGCTAGAAAGAAGTATAAAAATGTACATTGAAAAGTGTAGTTTTTCAGGCAACGAAGAGAGTAATGATCAGTTGACTATGTTGAAAGGTTGACAGCTAAAAGTACATTAATTAGATTATAAATATAGATACTACTTTTTTTTTCTTCTAGGGCTAATCTATGTTTGTACGTACCTCTTTAGAGTTGTGAAGCATCAAAAGTGAAAAAACTAAAATACAATGACCTAGCTAGCTAGCTATAACATATGCACCTCATGTGTTTTATTTTAATTAATGACTAAAAAAATTAAAGTAATTAATCATTTTAATATATATACTTTTTAAAAAATGAGATTCATTTTTTATTCTGAATCCCTCCAATCACTATATTAATTATTACTCTGTATTTTGTTTAGTTTTTAAGATCACTATCTAAGTAGCTACACTATCTAAGTAGCTACTATATTATTATTATGGTTTCTAAGTCATTAATTAATTCTTACTATTGAAAGCAAGAGTTCACTAACTACTGGAAGTTTAAGAAAATTAAATACTAAAAGATAGATAGTGTCTCGATCAAGCTTAAATTATACGCATGAAATAAGTTAATTTTATCTGTTCTGAAATGGGTAGAGACAAATGGAGACAGTGGCTCTACAAAGCCGAGAAAGTGAATCGCATTGTTTAAGGATTAAGAGTAGTGATTGCATTGCACTTATATTAATGTTGATGATCGATACTCTTATTTGGCAAGCAATTAGATGGCTCTCTCTCTCTCTCTCTCTCTATATATATATATATATATATATATATATATATATATATATATATATATAATTTGTGAGCTAGTATTCATTAATCATTTTTAGTTATACTTAATCGGTTTTCCAAGTAGCTTTATTATGCTGTACTCAGAGATGGACATATACCTTTGCATGCAGATTCTTCTATGCTTATGATCGAGTATATATGTACTGACACACAAATACACAATCTAAAGGGAGCCCACTTGTGAAAGATATATATAATATATAATTACGATAAGGAGAGATTGATTATATATATGTGGCGCCTGCTGAGATTAACAGAAACCATAATTAATTAATTAAAAGAAAATGCTATAAAATATAAAAAATAAGTGTTGCTTAATTGAGGTCTTACGTCAATGATGGAGTAACACGCATGCCCTCTATTGGCTTGGGGTTTGATTTGCCAAAGTCTTCCCCTTTGATAAACATTTACTATCAGTTTTAAATACAAAATCAGTATGTTTATTTCAGCCAAAATGACATACTACTAGCAAGTTACATGTCAACATACTACTTAAATATTAAATACAAAATCTTTCAAGTAATATATAAGTCACACAAATAATTCATACATTGTGAAAATTAAACTTGAAACTTTATAGTTTTAGAGTATCAACCTTAATCACTAAGTCAATACCTTATTGACGGACTGGAAGAATTCCTGAACAATAAGAGATAGCATGTTGACTTTAATTAATTCTGCTAATTTAATTACATAAAAAATTCTGCTAATTTCTGAGTTGTTAAGATAGATTGCACATGCTTAAGAAAACAATACATATTAAAGTGAGCTGATATGGCTGATTTCCAAATTAAATACATTTTATAACTTATATACTATCCATTAAAAAAAACTTATTATGCTGGCAAGCTGTTCCAGGCTTCCAACAGATCAATCATAATACTATGCTATATGCTCACTGTTTTGCAACATGCATTTGATATTTTACTAATTATGATCAATTAAAATTAGCCTAATTAATTGGATCCAAAACTGCTGATTTAGCATATGATGTCAACAAATCAATCAGTTAGCCTCTTCACAGGCGACCAACTAACGCTAATTATTAATTAATAAAAAATCAATTTTTTTTTTTATTGAATATCAAGATTGATGTATGCAGCTACGAAATAAGAAAATATAAAGAAAACATAAGATCGGTGGAAACTTACCTAATTAATTAATATTGATGAAGGCGAAATTCAAAAGATATTAATTAAACTTGAGCTGATTTCACGTCCTTTAGAATAATGTCGTTAATTACTGAAGGCTGCAGTAGGTAGAGAACATCAATAACAAGTCAGCATTCTCCAACGAAGAATATCTCAATAATTAATTAGTATATATAGTACTATATAAAATCTTTAGATAAGATCGTACTCACTGAAGAATTTGAGAAACATAAATTGCACAAAAGAAAATGAATTATACGAGTTTTGAACTCAATTTTTTGCTCAAGATCATGTGCTTTGAAAAAACCAAGAAATTAGAGGCAGCAACAATATATATAGCGATTCATATGCCAATTCCAATGGGCATAACGCTACGGAAGAGGCATAAGGCCAAGGGCATTCTAGTTATTAGGGCAACCTTTTAATTGAAATGAAGAGGCACAACAAGGTCAGTTGGGGTGCTCCCTCAGGGTGTTTTTTTAACCCCCCCTTATAAAAGAGGTTAAGCAAACATTAATTAAGTTTAACAAAATTTAAGTGAGAATTTTTTTTTTTGGGAAGTTAAATTTCCTACAATTTTAAGTTTGTTCACTTATACTAAATATTACTCTAGTTCAAGCAAGTTTAATTGTGAAGTTCTTATGGGATTCGATGCATTAGTATTGGTATGACTGCATCCTCACACATTCGATCAAGTTGGTCCATTTTTATCTTTTTTAAATATTTCAATAAACTCGATTAAAAGATATTTAAAGAGATTACATATCAGTTATGTTTATCTACATTTTTTTTATGAGTGTAAAGTACGTGTGGTAAAGTTTCAGTTAACAAAGTTTCTCTTGATAAAAAAGTGATTGTCACTATCCATCTATCTAGTTTTGAATTAAAAAATTATTTACAAAATGCACGAATTTGTTTATCAAATAAGTTGTGTTTTTATTTGTGAAACATTTACCCAACGTTGACAAAAGTGTATCTTTAATTTTTTTTAATGCTATTGGCTGAAAAATATTTTATCTCAAAAACAAAATAATAAATTGTTATGAACAATTTGCAATGAAATTATCTATTAAACTTATGGGTGATTAATTGCTAGAAATTATAGCACCTTGATGCGGAGTAGTAGTAGATTTTCTCTAGTAAGGGCAACTTAATTTGAAGCGCACGGGTCAAAGTCAAAAGAGCTAGCATGCGGGCAGTGATCATTAGAGGCGTTAAGAAAGGTAAAAATTGTTGAGTGCACGTGTAATTTGTATAAAGTTCGTCAGAAAAGAATGGCCACCTTTCGAGAAGACAGGACGGCGCACGTAACAAACCCATAGGCTTGGAACATTAATCTATAACGGTTGGAAATGAAGGATCACGGATTTTTTTTTATTTAAAAATTAAAACTAAATTAAATTTATGTTGGTATTTAATGTTATATTATTAAATAAAAAATATTTAAATTTAAATTTATTATTATAATATTTAATTTACTATAAATTTAATTTTTATTTTAATTTTTAAATTAAAAAATCGTAACACGTACATACCGTAGTTTTGATGGCTTGAATAGCTAGCCGTAATCCCGTGTCAACTTTGGGGATGCCTATGGAAAGGCGGAGGCCTGAATCTCTCTTATTTCTATCTTAGTTGTCCACTAACATAGATTCTAGGATCTTACAGGTGGCCTATACAGTACTTTGAAAAACTTGATTCATTTTGGGAAGCACATTCTTTTTGCCTTTAATAAGCCAGTGATGCGCACACGTACATTACGTAATGCGATCAATATTATCCTCAAAGGCCAAAATCTTGCAGTTATTGCGATAAGGTTTTCATCCTCTAGATAATTTTTTATATTAAATATTTTTTCTATCTTATAATTTTAATTATTGTATATTTATATATTAATTTAAAAATATATAAAAAATATTTTTTATAAACTTTTAAACTCTAACTATATATATAAAATTAATTTTTTAATAATTTAATAATATAAAAAAATTATTCATTTAACCGATTAAATAGTAAACGTGACAAAAGTTATAAAATAGATGAAGTAATAAATAACTAAAAACTACATAGTTTATCTGTTAAAAATATAATTAAATCTTATCTACTAAAAAGTACTAAGTATCTCTATATACGTTAGGTACGTATTAATATGTTTTTTTATATGATAAAACAATATGTTAACAATTATCTTTTTAATATAGAAAATCAACATAGATCGAAGATAAGAGAGGTAAGAAGAATGGAGACATTAATTGAGTTACATATATAATTTTTTAAAATATTTAATATATATTTAAATAAAAATTTATGAAATATTTTAATAAATAAACATCAAATAAAAATTTTAATTTTATTAATAACATATATTCTTGTTTTATCAAAAAAAAAAAAAATTAGTGTGGACTCTCGTATCTTCACCTCAGCCTACCCTATATACGATGACAATCAACAAGTTTAGAGAGGCCAATTGCTTTTTAGGTAAGTGTTCATCTAATGCGTACAAAGTGGAAAATATTACAATAATGTTAGATTTACGTCCACCATATATATATTTAAACGCGTCTTTTAGGGCAGCACCGGGAACAAGATTTTTTTATTTTTCTATGTAAGAAATCATATTATAAAAGTAATTATTATAAAAAATACGTACAATCAAATAAACAATTATAAAACTCAAGAGATTATTATGATCGGATTTTGACTTAATTATCGTTAAAGAAGATTTTTAATTGATTTGAAAAAAATTGTTTATTATTTTACAGTTGTTTATTCTAATAAGAGTAGTAGTAGTTTACCGTGACGTTGTTGTTTTTTTTCTTAAAACAGTAGATTTGTTGATAGATGTAAGTAAAGAAGTTACCGAACCACATTAATTATTAGTGTTATTATTCTTTATTTATTTTATCTAAGACAATATTAATTTGTATCACTGTATTGTTAGATAATTCTATCTTATTAAGGATATGTTTGAAACAAATGAACTGTTATATATTTTTAATGAATTATTATGTTTAGAAGGATAATAATTATTCTCTCCTGTTTATCTCCTTTCATTTTATACAAAGTTTAATGTACTGTGTAATTTTTCTGAAAGACCTTTAGACCATTTATTGTTAATTTGATTAACAAATTAACAAACTGTTGTGCTTTTCAAATCGCACAAGTAAATACTTTTAGGTTTTATAATAAAAAGGTATGAAACCCACACGAAAGGTTTTTTCTTTTGAAAAAGCGATAATTTTTATAATCCATTTTTGAAAACTGAACAAGAATTTTTGAACATTCATTTCAAAAAAGACGGAAAAACTCTTTGAAAATAATACTTATTTGTAAATAAATTAATTATGAAATTAACTTAGGTTATTGTAAATTTTATAAAAATTAATAGAATTTATAAATAAATTTTATAAAACGAAAAGTATAAAATTATGTTGACCAAATTAAGTATATATCCTTCATCTCTCTTGTAAAATAAAAATATTTTATCACATATTCTTTGAAGCTTTTCATGATTTCGAATTATAACTTATCAAGTTCAATTAACTAATATCAAATACATATATGCACTTTATTAATGGTTTGCTCAATTATATACCCAAGTGGTAAGCCTGATTTATCTCAAAATTTCATTTTTTTAAAATGAAAAATTCTCAAACATGCATGTTAATAAAACGAGACATATTTTCTGACATAAATTAACTTGTTGAGTTTGTAATGCATTGGTGTCTGAAAATATTTAATTTATTGAGTGATATAGATTGAATCGTTGAAATGATTGGTCCAACCTAACTACCTAAAAACTTCTTCTGTAAAAAGGATAAATATAAAAAGGACGGTCCTTCCCCATTCAAACTCAAAGAAGCATGGTGCACTTCACCCACCCACTTTGGTTGCACGCAGAATGTTCGAAAGATCATGCGCCGACGTTTTGTACTTCTGGACGTTGCTTTTCCAGTCAGAAGCGGCGTGTTTAAAGCTAAAGTGTTGGATTATTTTAGTATTAGCTACTAAGAATTTTTATTTTTATTTCTTTTGTAAATGCGTGATATTGCTAAAAGTTTTGATAAGAAAAATTCTCGAATAGAATAATATTAATCAAGAAGAATCAGTTCCAAAAAATATATCTCCATGCTCAACGACTAAAAGAGTTTTTTTTTTTTTAATAAAAAAAACGCATTAAAGATAATTGGAAGGGATAAGATAATTACGAATCCTTAAACTTTCCCCTTTGCATTTACTGGAGCACAATATATTCGATCTTGGAAAAGATAAAGCAAAAAATATTACTAACGTCATCTACAGAGAGTAGACCACTAGCCTTATAAAGAAGAACTGGGGGAGGGAGGGATATTACAGGGACAATGGGAGGTGATGGCACCCTATTATGGAGACAAACGGAGCAATAAAAATGAAACCTAATGCTCGGACCACGAACCAAAGACCGAGATCTAGGTTCTATCGTCTTGCATTTTTCAGACAACTTTAATTAGCAGCCAAGGGTCACGATTCCGTGTCAACTTTATTAATTAATTGGTGGTGGAGTTTGCAAGAGGAACCTCTTAATTCTGGCTAGTTATGACGCAAAAATAATGGTTTTTTTAGTTACATTAGTAGATCAACATTGTTAATATTTGAGTGTGGATAAGGATTAGTGCCATCTAAAACCGCATGTATTTACAATTTGATGTTGACAAATATATAATAAGGCATGAATCGTGCGTGCTCTTTTATGATTGTGATATGTCATATATATTTGGAGTTTTTCTTACCATAACTGCCTTTTAGGCTACCTGTAAAAGCTTGCATTCTTGACATCATGATTCATGATAGAACTGCCTCTTTTTGGGTAGAACTGATCTATACCTTATCTTTAGATATGTCTAACAATAAAATGACACATTAATCAATCATATAGGACAATTTTTTTTTTTATCAACTAATGTTAACAGTGAGTTAACTTAACCGAATTAATGAATAATTAAAAAAAAATCATCCCACATAAATAACAATAAAATATCTTATTTTACAGCTAGACACCTTAGAATCAACGTAAGAATAGAAAGTCTGGCATGAAAAGCTCCTAAAGGTTAAAGCTTCCACACGCATACCCACCCACTATCTTCTCAAACGGCCAATTCCATGCACCAATATAACTTTTACTATATTTTTCTTTTTTGAATTTAAGCATTACTATATTATATATACCGTGGCATGATGGAATCATGCCCTCAATTTTGCTTTTTGGCCCAAGTTGGTTTCAAATTGTTAAAATACGCTTATAAATTAGTGATGTAGTAGTAATTAGAAAGCGAGAGAGAAAATCACTTTTAAATTGCTCAACCTTTCTTCTTAGTGGACACGGGCTTCCTACTTGCAACCCCTTACAATGAAAATAATTTTTCTGTTATTGTTATTTTGTTTTTTCTCTTTCATGAATTTACCTGTCCGTTGGCCAAAAAAAATCATTTATTACCTCTGAACATTTATGCTGTTTTTGTTTCTCTTTAGGACTAAGTTTAGTCACTACAAGAAACAGTCATGCAACACTTCCGATCAAAGATATATACTAAGTTTCTGTTGTTATAATTTTTTCGATGTCAACTGGTTTAATGGATAGAGTAATTTGTTAATACACAAAAAATGAATGATCAAATCTACTTACATCCAGATAAAAAATTAAAGAAAGCTACCTCCTATTGTGGCCAAAAGTCCAACGAGTTTCCTTTGGAGAAAAATGTAAATAATGCCTTCTTGATGACTATTATGAGAATCAACTTTTTTTGTTTTTGTATAAATTGCAAAAATGCAATAATGCCTCCACAACCCTTGGCCGCAATGTGCCCACGGGCCACAACGTACGTAATGGGAAAGGTCACATGATTAAGCCCATCCCAACCCATGATTACTTGCCGGTTGCAAAAAACGATCTATTTAGTTTAATTGGCTTTTTACAAAGCCCATCGAGTCAATAACGTGCTTAACGGATAACGAGCTATAATGTTCACAACAACCCCGTTAGAACCATCTATAGGCTCTACTCCATGTTTTCTTGAGGCCCATGGACCATTACGATACGCAGCCTAAAACTCTGATAAAATAGAACTTGACGGGAGTCTCAAATTCTAACCAATGGAAAAAAAAAATGGAATCTGAAAAGTCTGGGGAATTTAAATCCCTAGTATTCTCACTTTCCCGCGGAAAATTCCAGGCCTCAAAGCCACATACATATTCATTCAAATCGCGAACCGAAACTCCCTCTCTTTTGCGCTACAGAAACATCTTCCCCGCATGATATAGAAAATGAGGTAAAATATTTGCTAGATTGCCATGTGTATTATGTTTTGTGATGCTCCATTTAATTGAACTCAATTATGCTTAAATTTGTTTTTTAATCTCTGCGTAACTTCTCATTAAGCCTTTTGGATGAATATGTCGAATTTTTCCTATGTAAAAGAGCTGATATGGATGCTAATCGAGGTATGCATTGTAGCTTGAAGGTTACGCTCTTTACCGGAGTTGAATTCTAGGGCTTGAAAGTTGTTTTTGTAACTATTGAGTGGAGGTTGCATCCTGATTTTGATGAACATTGACTTGATCTACTTGAACGTTTCACGTGTGTTGGTTTGTGTCGAAACTTTTTGGTCCGCCTCAGGGAAAGAATGGATTTAATCGTTAGACAACAGATCAAATGATGATTTTCCCTATTAATGAAGGTGAAAGACTAGCATTTATACCACTGGCGCGCTTTACTGCCAGAACAATTTGTACCAATTAGAATTTACAAATTAGGTACTACTTAACCCCTGATCTAAGAGTTTTCCTCTCTATTAAATCAGGTTCCACCACAGAACTCAAGGGAATCTTAATTCATGTTGGATGTATATATATACTAATAAGATATTGGTTTAGGAAACCATCATTTGTTGGTGAACTTTTATTTTGTTTGTACTAAGCTTTTAGCAAAATGAGCAACAATATAAGTAGCATGAATGAGGTCTGACAAGTAATTATCCATCAGTCTACGGTATTAGTTCAGGCAGAGAATTGTAAGTTTTTAGTATTTACAGGTCAGAAGTAAAACTTACAGTGCAGTGCATTCCACTTGAGACTTTTTTGTTAATGTGATTTGTTCACTATGAGTTATTCCTAAATACAGAATGAAGCCCTCTTTCTTCATTATGAGCACGCCAGAATAATTCTTAAAGTTTTTAAGAAATCATTCAAAAAGTTAGTAACTATATTGTCCCCCATCATTGCCGCAATGTTGCCTAGTTTATATGGAAACTATCAACTAAGACCTATATTTATCAATTTAGATACACACCAATATGTGTGTGTGTGTATGTATGTATATCGACTTAGCTTAGAGTCCATTGTCAAGGACGCAGAGATGGAATGGAGGTCCAGTTCATTATAAATTGTCTTTTGTGCTTGGATTCAAAAGTTGAATGTCTTAGTTTCTTTCATGTAATTGAATAACTTTTTGCATACTGCTCTATATCTTGTTGGTTTGCATTAATTTCTGTCATCTCTGCTACAACAAATCAGCATTCAATTTTAAGGACATGAGGGTTTCAAATCTCAAGATTTCATGGTGTAGGAATTAATTTCAAGAATTAAAATGGTCATGAAGTAAATTTAATGCTTATTGAAAGAATGTGATCAAGAGTGAGGCAATATTGAATTACCAATTAACTTTGGTCATTTTTGGTTTAATGACTACATAACTTTGGTGGTCAGATTTTGAGTTAATAATTCAGGAAAGAGCTGTTCCGGAACTCTCAAAGTCTCAGTCCCCTTGTAATGCTTGTCCTTTTTTCTGTTATCCCCTCACAACCCATTCATGTTAGCTTCTCTTACAAGACCAGTTCATCTAATTGTGCATAAAACCACCTCATGAATGAATCAGCTAATTGAGCTTCATATGACCATGAAACGACTCTTTTTTCTTGCATTATTGACTGGTTCAGATTTATGCACTGATGATAGCAGATATTCAATCTCCCAAATGCCATATTCAATGTTTCCCAAATGGTAGGTGGTGCCAGCTACTTTTTGTTATTGCAACCCCACCTCCCTTGTAAAACAAAAGTGGGGGAAGGCAAGACTTGAGTATTGAATTGGTAGTAAATTGCTTCAATAATTTTGTTGATTCGTCATAAGGGATTTGATGACTCCAGAAGCAGGACAGACTGAAAGCTGCAATTTTCTCCCTTTAGCCATCACTAATACTATATGGGTAAGATGCCAGTCCAGTAGTATTGGCTTTAGGTTTATACTAGAATATTTCTTTAGAACTAAGTAGAAATTATGAGCTTTAAAGTATGAATACGATACTTCCTTGATGATGCTTCCTGATCCCCTCCCCTTTTCATTTCTTTTGGTGTCCTTATATATAATGTCCTGTACCGAGAAAACGACAATTTCATTGTGTGTTTCACTTAGCTGACTGGTGCTTTGTCCGTGATTGATGCTTTCTGTTGGATGCTAAGATGAAGATATCATAGCCTTTTGATATTGTAGCAAATCATTTCCGTTGAAAGACCAAACTATCAAAAACTAGCTGATCTTAACCACATTTTGTGTATGCCTTAGTGTCAAAGTTTTATAATAAGTTAGTATAACACGTTTTCTCAATGATACTGTGTTTTTATTCTCTTATGAATTCACCAATGTCTTGGCTTTGTGAGCAATAATTGCTTTTTTTTTGGATACCTACTAGTTTAATAAAGAGTCCTGGAGCTTTACTGACAATTAGATGTTTGATTTTGTACAATTATTGTTGTGTTCCTCAATTGTCTTGTTGATTTCTTTATGTAAACTTTCTACTGTCATTTTCCTTGGATGTATATTATTAACATTTACTTTCTTTAGTTTCCTTTTGGACCTTTTGGTGGTTACGTGGAACATTTTTAGTCAGCCTGGAGAAATGGTTTGGAAGAGTACTCTACTGCTCTTATGATCATAGAGCCTTAGATGATGTTTCATCCTGAAATAGTGATGACATTTGTCTGGTACTTGTTTCTCATACATTACTATAGTAGATGCTTTCTGACCATCTGATGCATTTATTGTATAATCAAAGTGCTTAACAGTGATTCATACTGAAAGAATGTTTTCCCCGTAAAATTGCAGGGAAAGCTTTATTCTGCGTACGTAAGTCTGAACAGGATGTGATGCAGAAGAGCTGCTTATGGGATTACTTCTTTGCTGATAGTTGGTCCATGGTAAGTTATCCAACACCGAGCAGGTAAGACTGTAGAATGACCTTCCTTAATCCTATCACCAGCTTTAATTAAAATCATGGATAGCACAATTATAGCGACTGTACATCACAGGAACGTGCAGTGAGGTCGAATGTCCTTATTTTTTAATTCATCCTCTCAATGTGGACCAGGCTATTTCTTTTATGTGGTAGTAGGTAATAATAAGAATCATAGCCTCCCCAGTTGGAAGCAAACAGAGGAAGATTTTTCTGAAATTGGAATTGGATGACTTGTGTAAAAACAATCATACCCTAAGACACATTTACTATAAAATTGTTAAACTAATCCACTGTTATCATTTCCCCTACACTTTTTACCAGACTTATCATTCTATCATTGGGCGGGTTAGTTATTTCATATTTGATGAACAAACTCCTTTCCATTAACACCGCCCTTTTTGTCAGTTTGTAGCCCCCATAGGAAGCAAGGTATAAAGATAATCTTCATCAACCAATACTGTTTCCTTTAGAATCAGAGAACAACCGAAGATAATTATTGATCTGTTTCACTCGACCCACACAAATACAGAGAGAGAGAGAATAAAACATTCTTCAAATGAGATTTACTTGATTCCAAAATACACCTCCTTCGTCTGAAAGTTTAAATTCCTAGTACCAAAAGCAACAAATCTACAAATAGACATATTTATCGCTAAAAAAGCCAGAACGATACAAATGGCAAATGAATTTAAGGATAACAGAGTAAAAGAAAAGAAAATATTAATAATAATGATCACTAATGTCGAAGTCCCATTTATTTCTGATGAAGTATATGACAGATTAAAAGGGTGCCAACAAAATCTTAAGTACAGAAAAGAATGGAGAAGTGATAACAAAGCAAAGCACATTCACACACTACAAAACAAATTCGTGGCTTATGGCTTAGTCAAAGAATTCCCAATTGAACTTGGGAGGAACTTGATTATTGGTAGCTAAGGTGGATGTGGATGTTGAGGTCACCGGCATAGTTGTCGGTGTAGAATCAAATGTCTCCCATTTTGTGGTAACAACAACTGCCGCTGATGATGAATGCCTTGGTTGATTATATTGCTGCTGCTGATGCATTGGCAAGCTCCCAACCGAATGCCTCGGTTGCTGTTCTTGGATTGGAGTTAGTCTTTGTCCATTAGAACGCCTAGGCGGCTGCTCTTGAATTGGTGCTAGTCTTTGCCCATTTGAATTCCTCTGATTGTTCTGCACTGGAATTTGACCTCCATTGCTGCTACCCATAGAGTTTTTAATCTTCAACATATCAAGAGTTTCAACATACTTCTGTACTCTTCTTACCTTGATGATAAAAGGGAATTCAATAAGACTTAATTGTACGCAACTCAAACTCATATAAATAGTCAATTTAAACATATTTGCCTTTATACACACTAAATTCAAAATTTACCTGCATTTTTCTTTGCAATTTCACATCTCCATCAGCCATAATTCCATCCAACTTAAGCAACTGGTTCATCAGCAGCTCAATCAGATTAAGCACATCTTTTTCCGGAACTTTCCCCCCTTTAGTAATTATTGTTTCGAGAGCCGAGACCTATATCATAGACGCAATTTTTAATGACAAAGCAACTAAAAAAACAAAAACAATTTCCATCTCATAAATTTTTACTCCTAAAAACCAATCCTTTGTCTACCTGACTGGCAAGCTTATCGACTTCAAGGCTGATTTCTGAGATGGATTTCGAAGCTTTCTCCATCTTCGCGTTCCTTCTCATCTCCAGTAGACGCTTTTCTTGACTAATTGGGTCCTCAACAAGCACTAATTTTGATCGGTCCTTAACTCCTACAATGTCAAGAAATGCTTTTGAATCCCTCTCCTTGTCTTTATATATCAACTTCTGATCTTGATGATGCAATCCCGTTGGTCCTGTCAACATTTTCTTCAACTCCCCTGCAAAAAAAAAAAACCCACCAAAAAAAAAAACTTCAGTGATTCCTATCTAGAAAAAAGTGAAACCGACAAGCAGTGGTAATTAAGAACTAAACAGTTTAAAAAAAAGAGATGTTAAAAGGTTTACTAAATGTAGCTTGAGAACTGATATTGATTTCGTGGTAGATAGACCCGTATTTGACTCTGACTCTAATTGTCGGCGGCGGGGCAGAGCTCCAATCGGAATCGGGGTTTCGCTTCTGTACCAACATCCCTCCTGGCCTCATCTCCCACTCGTGTGTCCCTGACTCGCCGACACCAGCAGCAGCTGCAGCCGAGTTGCCATTCATCTTTGGTGACAGCCCTGTCGTTTTAGTCTTCATTCTCATCATCTTTTTAAACCTTCTCTTGTTCCACAAAAATTTGAGAAACTTGAAGCAAAGAGTGCTCAGATCTCTGGAAACTCTTGTTCTGGGAGATCTGTGTCAGAAATCAAAGATACCCATTTGAGACAAAGGCAGTTAGACTCTGTTTTAGAGACCTCTGAGCCCAGCATTACACGAGTAGAATC
This sequence comes from Bretschneidera sinensis, assembly GCA_023935145.1. Lineage (NCBI taxonomy): Eukaryota > Viridiplantae > Streptophyta > Magnoliopsida > Brassicales > Akaniaceae > Bretschneidera > Bretschneidera sinensis. Next base: position 166,243,424 of record CM043697.1, on the reverse strand, counting down.
CCTATAGTCACGAGCAGAGAGAGAAAGGAAAACAAAAGAAACAGAACCCTATAGAGAGAAACCGTAACTTTCAACTTTTCTTTCCTTCTGCAGAGCTACTGGCGTCACAGAGAAGGAAAAAAATAAGAAGAAAAAAAGATATTTCCTTTCTTTCTCTCGAGGAGAATCGAGCTCCGATCGCTAGAGCCTTCAAAAAGGAAACCCGGTTGTGGAGACCTTTGACCCTGTATTGGCAAGAGCTTGAACTGTAATTGACCCAGATCTCTTCAACGAAATGTAACGAAATTGCACGGAATTTGCAAGGAAAAATTATCCCGAGAAAATCAGTGCCTAATATTCCGCGGTTTTCCCTAAGAAAAGTGCCTGAGAAATCAATGTGAAATCAAAATCTAATGAAAATGGGGCTTCAAAGAACCATTCTCGCTCTCCTCCTAGTTCTGGAAAACTCGTGGAACTAGAGAAAATAGGAGAGGAAAACGAAAATGAACATTAAAAAAAAAAAAAAAGTGGCCAGCTAACTGAGCTGTCGTTGTGACTTAAGAACATATATAATAGTGTATATTTACATTATAGGGTATGTAAACAAATAAGTCTAGTATTACTATTACAACTATATTTATTTATTTTTTAATAAAAATAATACTCCGCATAACACAGATAAAGAAAGGGAACCTAACAACGAAAGCCGCCAAAGCTTGTGTTTGAAGGTGAAAAAGAAAACGGAAGAGTTTAAGTTAGGTCATTCGCCAAACTCCAGGGGATGTTCGGGTACTTGGCGATTTACGTAGATAATTTCCCGGTCTCCCATTTGTCGACTGCCCACGTGTAAGGTTAAGGGTATTCTGGGAAATTCTCAGTAAGAATCCAATCATTATGTTGTGTTAATCTCGATGCGTGGGTGTGAACAAAATAGCGATTTAGGTTTGATACGTGGGCGTTTTACTTGGCGAGTATTGTTGTGGTCTTTGTGTCGAATTTTCTACTTTCTACTTAAGCGTTTGTTTGACTGTAATAAGTTTTCCTTCCCCCGGAAGTTTCATAGTTCCTGTGAGTCTCTGACGGTTTACCATCAACCCGTTTCACGCTTTTCTTTTTGGTTCTCACGTATCACTCTCCTAATTTAATTTTCCTTTTTACAGGGATTATATGAGTTATTTAAATTTTTTATTAAAATTGAAATAAAATCATAATAATTTTATTACTAAAAACATTATAATTTATTTATAATTTTAATTTTATATCTTAATTTCACATCATTAAACACAAATAAAATGTTAAGTAATTTTGTGCATTGTACATGTTTTTTTTTAATTATTATTGACATGCATCTTGATTATGTATTACCAAACACAAATAATACTAATTTTTAATATCAGTTTTTAAAATAAAAATACTACTAATTTTTACTTGCATGGAGGAATATTTTTACTATTTTTTCATTAATTTTGCATTTGACTATCATTATAATATCTTCAATTTACAAAATAACATTAGTTTATTATACCATTAAGGTTTAAGGCAAGCATTTGAGGGTCACAACCCATGGAGACTTGTTATCAAATATAGTAGCTTTATCATTTTTGCTATCCCGTGACAAAAATGAAGATATAAAGTTGTTTTATACTTTGAGTTACTAATTGGTAAAATCTTTTACCTTCACATCCCCCAAGCTCAAACTTTGTTTTGCACTCCAAAATAAAATACTACCCAATAAGGGACACAGTTGTCATTCCAAAATAGGTACATGCCAAACCAATTTAAAAAAAACACACTGAACTCAAAATGGACCACGTCAAAGACTTCATGAAAACCAAGAAAAGACAATGTGGCTTACGTCACACTCATGTAAATGACACGTGTCAATCATATGTACAATCAAAACAGCATACCAAAATCTAGGGGGCCACATTGTCTGACTAAATGGCCTGCCACCGACACTCCTTACACGTGTGGGTCACACGATCGTGTTGTCTCACACGCGGCTCCTCCTCAGCCGTTCAAAAAGTCATGTCAAGTGGTAACCGGGTGGGGTTTATATTTTCTGCATACGTATTTCGATGGAGACAGTGCAACGTATCTGTTTACTATACAGTAAAAAACAAAAAAAAAAGAAAAAAAGGGAGGGCGGTGGTTGTTATTGTCTAAAGACAGTTAGAACCAGTTTTTGTTTGTTTTTTTAAGTGGCTAAATAAATGGGTTTATTATAATAAAATTAATTTGTAAATTTAGGGTACTGGGCAGATGGGTTTTAAGGCATGTTTGCTTGGGAATGGGGACAGGGTACGGACCAATTGGTATATAAAAATTGGGTTATTGGAGGCTGCTTTGGTTGCCAGTGGTTTCATAATTTTCCGTGGGAGTCATCAGTTGTATGAAGCACGTGACCATGAATATTTTTCAAAATTCTAATTCTAATGTGTAATTTGGAAAGAATTTGAATGACTTGAGGTCTTAATATTGATCGCTGCCGTAAATTAAGGTAGAAATAAAAGGACAGCGATATCTTAAAATGATGTCGTTTAAGACCGAAGAAGCAGTTTTATATATATATATATATATATATATATATATATATATATATATATATATATATAGAGTACCATCCGCGACCAAAAAAATGAGAAGTGATTTTTGTTGATACAGATTAAATAGAAAAGGTATACTCGTGATTATCTTTAGTAGTTTTACCGTTAAAATTATGCATTTGCTTATAGTGTAGTTTATTTATTTTTAGATAAGTTTATTTATATAAAAAAAAATAGTTTAGATAAATAAAAGGTAAATGATGATACAATATGTGGTGGGTAGGGATTGCATTAGAAGGTGTTATTATGTTCAAGGTGACATTTGGCAGGAAAAATTTCAACACATAGCTGGCTGTTGTTTACTTGAATGATCATCAGTGTAGATCATCAATATATCTAACACCATCACAGCCGTTGATCTTGACAATCATACATGACAAAAGTAACTAAATATGATCCACAGTGACCATCACTTGTCTTTTAATCCTACATTGCAATCATTGACCCTTTTAATACTCTGTCTAGTTTGTTTGGTTAAAAAAGCCTCTTTTAAATCACACTACTATTTCTATTTTTTCAACCAAAAAAAAAAATTAAGATTTTTATTAGTAGATAAAAAAGGTAAAAAAATTATGAAAAAAGAAAAATCATTTTTGGTTTATACAGTTAGTTTAACAATAAATTAAAAAATTAAAAAAAATCAATTTATTAAATATTTTTTATTGTTATAATTCGTTCATTGATAATACAAAGAATTTAAATAATAGTTTCAAAAAAATTTAAATAGTAACACAACACATTAATATTATTTAAATTTTTAAAAATTATCATTTAAAATTTTTATATTATTAATAAATAAATAATAACATTAAATAAAATAAAATAAAATAAACATATGATAATTTATCTTCAGTGAGAACCAATTGTTTTTGAATGTTTAATTTCATGTTTCAATACGGAAAATTAGAAAAGAATATATATATATATATATATATATATATATATATATATATAGAGAGAGAGAGAGAGAGAGAGAGAGGCAATCATGTTGTTGGTGACCACTTGGTAAACATTGGTGGTCTGAGGGAACCCAAGTCGCATTCTGAAAACGATTTGGACTTTGCCGTCAACCTCACACTATTTAGCCATCTGGCATCAACTGAGTTGTTAAACCATCCATTCCGATTAAGTGTCTTAATTTAGCTATACTTGGGAGGTAGAAGGTAATATTCATTAGCTATAATTAATTAACTTCCGAAAATGAAAATTCAAACTGCAAAAATGAATGAGAGATTGATTACTACCTCTAACCTAACTAAATCAGACAAAACAGACCAAAAAAAAAGTTTATAGTTTCATTAATTAATAAGTGCCCGCTGACCACCTTTAAAAATTAAAATTAGAAATGCCTTGCTTTGAAAATTAATCTTCTGTATATTCTCGGTTGGCAGAGTATGAAATGATTTTTACTTTTTAAAAGTAAAAAGTAAGTTAAACAATCTTAAAAGCATATTTTTTTTAAAAATAATAAAAAACTAAGAAAAAATTCCAAAAAAACTGGATTTTTGTAAAAAGAAAAAGTTTCTAAAAGCAGATTTTAACTATATAATTGTTTTGAAAACCTTTTTAGTAACCGTAAAGAGAACTAGAACCTGAACTCATTGTCAACTCTAAATAAATAAATAAGTTAATTGACATTTAATCAATGATAAAAAAATTCATTAAAGATTCAACATTTTTATTTATAGTACTAGCAAATATAATAGTTGATTCACAGCTTGGAAAAATTAGAAATGCCTTACTTTGAAAATTAATCTTCTATATATTCAGATTCTACTACAATTAATTTTTTGTTGGTAGAGTATGAAATGATTTTTTATTTTTTAAAAGTAAAAAGTAAGTGAAACAATCTTAAAAACATATATATTTTTTTAAAAATAATCAAAAACTAAGAAAAAATTCCAAAAAATCTGGATTTTTGTAAAAAAAAAAACAAGGTTTCTAAAATCAGATTTTAACTATATAATTGTTTTGAAAACCTTTTTAGTCACCGTAAAACAGAACTAGAACCTAGTTTCATTGTCAGCTTTAAATAAAGAAATAAATTAATCAAAACAGGCATTTAAACAATGATAAAAAAAATCATTAAAGATTCAACATATTTTTTTTCTAATACAGCCAACTATAACAGGTGGTTCACAACAATGACAACCAATAAGAATGATGGAACATCTATGGGTGGTTTAATGTGAGGATAATATGCTTAATGCAAGAGCAAACAAATAGGTGACATTGTTTATATATAAGCATACAGTGTATTGGGTGAAAAAATGACCAACTCGTTTTTATTTGCATACATTTTTATTTTTTTGGCCAAAACTCAAAAGAGAGAAAATGTATATTTTTAAGCTAAAGATAATAATTAATTGCTATTATTTGCTTTTTTGAGACTAATAGTAATAATGAAAGATGGATAATAACGTTAGTACAATGTGAAGTTAGATTGAAAACGAATGAGAGTATTATTGGAGGTGAGCAGTACGTGTCTCTTACTGGGCCCTGTTTTGGAAGTGAGAGGGCTATAAAGTATGATTGCTCCTGTCTTTGTGACAAACAAAGACACTTAGTTTAGCATCATTATTGGTTAGAGCTCATCCTCCACGTGCCTCACCAGCTCATCATCGATGGGATTGCGATTCTCTCTTCACGCTTTTAATAAGCAATTAATATGACCCATATGAACTTACAACATACCCTTTTTACTTTATATCTTTTATTGCCAGATTTCAAAATGAGTAACTTATGACTGATCCATAGTTGTTGGAATGAGTAATAGTAATCCTTTTTTTTGTCTTTCTTTCATTTTATCCATAAATGAAAAAGCATATCATGTCATATATTGAACTTTTCGTTCTCTTCTAACTTACTCATTATCGCTCCTTTTCTTTTCCTAATTAAAAAAAAGCTCAAATCATCTATGGTTATACCAACCAATAATAATAAAAAGAAAGGGAAACCGCTTCCAGATTTGCTTGTCCTTAATTATCCTTTTTTTTTTTTCTTTCTTTTATGCATTTGAGAATTGCAAGTCATTTGACTCATGGGCTTGATTCTTTGACAAAAGCCTACCGCATGAAACGAGCCCATCCTGTAAGCTTATAAGGAAACTACCTTTTAAAAAAATTATGTATCATGATCTAGTTTGAATTCATTTTTAATTTGTTTGGTTTAAACCAAAGTTTGTCGCTGCTTATAAAAAAATATCATGATCAAGACAAAAATTTATATATGGACTGCAAAGCATCAGTAGATCATCCATCTCCAATTTGGAGAGAGTAGAGTTGACTCACCATCACCCCAATTAGAATTCCGTTTTATTTATGAATGCATGGGGCTCTCTAATATAATCATTCCTTGAGAATCATATTTCAAAGCTCTCGCAATTTTAGGACCTAAATAAGCAGGGAAGTATCAAAGTTCATTTATTCTTTTTTTTCTCCTGTTTAGATTCTCCTTAGCTTCCTCACCTAGGAATTTGACTTTAACAAAGAAAAGGACAAGTTCAAAGAGAATGATGAACTTAAACTGGGGATAACCCTATCTATGGAAATTATTTATTTTTACTATTTACTTATATATATATATATATATTTTACAATCTATGAAGTTCAATTAGCCATTGCAGCACTGAGCTGTAACTTGCCTTGTACAATCTATGAAGTTTCTAAAAGCGTCAAAGGCTGGCCTTCTATCTCTTGTTCAGTGCAACCTTCTCAAAAGTTCAACTTCAAAATATCTTTTGTTGCATGTATCTTAACTAGAAAAAAAGTAAACTAATATGTGTGCGTGGAAGATAGGTAGTTATAAATGGACCAGCAAAGGAAATAGGAAGGGCAGCAGTTGTTGTTGTGACTAAGGCTAGAGGAATGCAGGTGGCAGGTGTAGGAGAATATATTGGAAAGGTTCCATATTCCTCTCCTGTCACACCCTTTTTCTCAATCATTGATTATTCCCTTCTTAATTCCAATTTATTTCATTTTTGGAAGTAGTTGTGTGACATGGAAGAGGCTCTAGAAATACCCATAATAAATGATCTCACCATGGTGTTAGGTTCCAGATCTCAGGCAAAACACTAGGCATTGTTCCTCTTTCACTCTTTCTCGCTCTCTCACCTTATTTTCATCACATCTCACCTAAATTTTCTACAAAATTCTGGCAGTCAAAAGAAACAAGAGTTGTCGTTGATTTTACCGACCCTTCCACAGTGTATGACAATGTAAAACAGGTCATCATCTTCAAATATTTTCTGTGCAGATAAATAGGATACAAAACCTATATTCTTTACATTTAGTTTGAAACAAATGAATTTTACAATTTTTTTTATGAAAATCATTTTGAATTCTATATTTGTCGTATTTGAAACAATTGAATTGACTTGTTACAAGTTCTATCAAAATTAGTAGAATTTACAAATAAATTCTACAAAATAACCAAAATATTCTTTCTTTCCAACTCTTCTTCCTTCCCTCTCCCTTCCCTTTCCTTTACTCTCTCATTTTTTGAATTTTTCATTTATTTCAAACACTTTTAATATAAGAATTGAAATGCATTCTACAATTAAAATAAGAAAATCAAATATAAAAATTTATTTCTAAATAAATTCTATTTTCAATTTATTTGAAAACGAAATAAATTCTATTTTCATTTGGTTCCAAAAGCACTGTTACTGTTTCCTTAGGGATAACTTTTTCAAACATAATAGTCTAAGCATTACTGATCATAGCTTTCTTTTCTGCTTTCCATTTCTATTTAGGCAACAGCATTTGGCATGAACAGTGTAGTTTATACATATATGTGAGTCCCACACAAGTGAACCTCACATTTACATGGAGTAAAAGAGCATAGTGCTCCAGGAGCACTGAAAATTTTCTAAGAACAGGCCGGTATTCTCATCTAATAATTTACATGAACTAACATTCATTTAATTGCCAGACATGAGAATTAGAATAAGCCTCATACGTCTATGGACTATAGATGTCCATTCCTTGTCCTTGAAGCATTATAGATGATAAAATCTTTGGTGTGCAGGATCTTCCATCGCCAGATGCAATCGAAATTGCCAAAAACCTCTCTAACCTTGGCCAGATCTACAATAGAGAAATGGCAACCTTCAAAAAGAAATAGCGAGCATGGGGTTGCGGGAGGACAGATAGAAGGTGATAGTGGTGTTCAAACTTGCAAAGAACTTGAACATAAATTTCTGGAATTACAATATTATTAAACTTTACCAACGTAGTACTCGGAGATTTACAATATTGATCATTCCAATCTTTAATTAGCAGGTAAAAGAAATGGTAACTTCAAATTTGGAGTCCAAGTAGGATGGTTTGTTAATTTTCTGCTTTCGTCAGGCAAGAGGCCTCCTGGGAGAAGGGGCTCGTGTGCATAGCATGGCCCTTCCAGGGCTTCCATCCAGTACAACTGTTTACTTCAAAAGATTTTGAAATTTTGGGATGGTCACTTCGAAATAGCGAAGGCTCTTTCCAGATATCATAATGAAGTTCCAATTGAGGTACAGATACAAACAGAGAAGTATAAAACCAAAAATACTATATCAAGTCCTGATTCCCACATTAAATCGTACTCGCAATTAATTCAAGATTTGTTAGTATGATCTACATGCAGAAAGCTATTTAATTAAGCACTCAGGACAAATTATGCACTTACACTTTGATTCCATAACTCCCTATGCTGAGATTTGAGTCTCCTGCCCCACCTAGCCTCAGTAAATGAGATAACATATGTTTCTATCTTGTCCTTTCAGTTAAGACCTGACTTTGTAGGTTACTGATTCATGATATACACTAATTTTATTTTCTTAACCTGATACTACGTTGAGGAAATCATTCTTTTTAATCCTGCCCTTGGAGTTTCATATAACTGTGCCAACAGAAACACTCTTTTGAGGCCATAGAACTTTAAAAGCCACATAACAAGTTTCATAAATCATGTATTGCACTGATCATTCTTCTCATGCAACGCAAGAACACCTATTCCGAGGATGATCTACAAAGTAATTCAAATGAATAAAAAAATTTATCAATAGCGGATTACCCTAGGAAAGTGACATCCATGCTTAGAAAGGACACAAATAGGCAGTAACGGATCAAATTATGAAACTAATATTCATTTACAAATTGCATCACCACAATGAAGCAAGGACACTGGCATGGCATGCATGAGGAAGTGAGAGAACTAAAGCAGCCTTGGCTCTATATATGCTTGACTTAATTAACATATCAACTATGAATCCTGAATTCACTTCAAATCCATGTATATGCCAATATATACAGGGTCTCCTTCAAATCAGATAGGCCGATATTTTCAATCTGTCTCTTGAACCAATCATGCAATTGAGCTTTGATACATCATCTGGAGTGTTCCAGTGGAAATTTAGGAAAATAAAGGTTGAAAAAAGAAAGTAGCTTCCATATCAGTCTACTACAAGTTTACAACATAGACCAGCTAGTAATCTTTCAAGTGTTAGCGCAAATAAGAAACGGTTACTACTGCATTAAACCATAGCTATGGTGCTTGTATTGCGCAATAAAATGTGTGTTGCCCAAGCCAAGTCCTCCTTCAAAGTATCCGTGACATGACAAAAATTTGATCCGCTCCTTCAGGGAGGCTTACCTGATCCACCATGGTGCCGCAAAACTTTCCAAACACCATCAGATTAATAGAACGATTAAGGGTGCATTTAGTATTGAAAAAAGTTTTCCATCTCCAATTTTTTTTTAACAATTTAGATATTTTTAATATAATTTGAAAACAACATTTCACTGTGAAAAAGTTAGAAAACAATTTTCTTTAAAAAAAAAATGAGTTAGTTTTTCAAATTATGACTAGAATGGCCAAATATTTTTCAATACTAAATCCATCCTAATAATCCCAAAGTTCATGATCTGTACTCTGTCCTCCTAGTTTTATAACAAAAAGGTATCCTCAATAGTCAATAGACACTAAAATCCAGCCGAACCCGTATCCGATCCATTTGGGCAGGTAGGACTCGTCCAATCCAGGTATACGTATAACCCCATGATAATTACAGCAAGTAAAGTCACAATTTTAGAGAGAGAAATTATATTCATACATAATATGTGTTCATGGAGAGAGAAAAGCTACCAAATGTGAAGCGAAGAACGGATAGATTGAGTTGCTGTTGTTGATCAACAGTTGTTTGAGAATTGTTGTCGAGATCAGCAGATACTGGTGTGGATTTAAAGGAGATTTTGGCGCGAAATCTAGACTGGATTTTCAGCTGAATTAACGGATTGAAAGAGAAACTTCTCATGTCTTCTCCTCCTCTTTGTTTGTGAGCTACGAGAAACGCCCAGGATGTGTTTGGCGATCAAAAAACGACGTTGTATTGACACGGTGCCACTCCGTCCAGGATTAGACGGTCGTAGGGTAGTGATGAAACCTACTCGGGGAATCCAAAATTAATTTTGGGCCGAAAAACTTTTTCGGAGTCTAGGCTAAACCTCAACGAAGCCCAAGTCCAACCCCTTTAACCTTAACAAACACTATGTTCGAGATGGATAGAATTGGATAGGAAGACAGAAGGTAGGAAATTTTGTATTGGTGAGAAGAAAGTACTGTAATTGAAACGAAATACCAATCACGTTGTCAATTGAAGTCAATCTAACGGCTTGGTCAACTGTAAATGTGATGCGGGTCATTGGCTTTTGTGTTCATGCATGTGCCATCGTGTTCTGTCCCCCAATACTGGATTGAATATCAACAGAACTTCTACAATTTAAAAAAAAAAGGTAATTAAGATGTGAGGGATAGTCAATACTCATTATGAATGCTGCAATGAAATTAGTGTTTTGGTTTATAAAACGTTTTCAAAAGCTTTTGATAAAATAATATTAAAATTAAAATTAAAATTATTTAATATTTAATAAAATAATAAGAAAACAGTTTTTATAAGATAAATTCAAAATTTTATAAATTATTTTTAATTTTTAAAAATTGTTTGACTTAACGAAAATAATTTTATAAGCACTCTTAATTTTTTTGCAGATGACTTCTCCTATCCTTTAATTGACCCTATACGCGGTAAAATTCCAGGCTATTATCGTGCATATTCACATCTAAGTAAATCTCATGCTAGCCAATCATATTCTAACCACGTCGCACTATATTTATTTTTTATTACGATAACACCCATGTTTTCCATACAAGAAATCCAATTCCAATGACACGGCATTCCCGGGTTCAGGATCTGAAGTTGAGTGTGACTGTAGAGAACTTTTTGCCTCCGAAGAGACCTAGCCAGATAAAATCCTCATGATCTACCATAGGTAACTTAGACGCCAACAAATGAGATCATGCCACCTCGACTACGAGCTCGCGTCGCCACCGCGCGATATAACACCGACTACATTCTGCAATCATTTTTACGACACGTGTCCAGGTTTTACCGGACAGTGCCAGTAATATAGGGCTAGTAACCTCTGCAGCCGGTCACTCCCAATGCAATTCCCGCTAGGTATATAAACAGCCTCCTCGAACACACTCACTATGATTTCAGTTTTTCCAAATTAAAGGCTAGGAAAAGTAACATTTTGCTTTTCTCCAGTTAGCGATTTTGAGGTTAGTCTCTTCTCTTATTTTCTTAATCATTTTTTCAACTATTTTATGCTTAATTTTTTTACAGCTTGCTTAATTTCGTGTTACTCTCAATCTGTTCTGATCGATCTCTGGAACTGTGAGAGGTCAATGTTTATGTTTAAGAATTATTTATCGGATTCTTTTTGCTGGTTAATTTATTGATCTTCTTGTTCAGCTTTATTGTTAATTCTTTAATTTATGCTTAGTTCGTAGAGTTTCCTGGATTTGAAAGTTTGGGATTCGTGCAATACCTTATTCGATTCGAGCTTTGTTACCACTTCTGGTTTTAATTGCGTGTGATTAATTTGAAATTGAAGTTGATTGGTACTAAATTTTATGAGTTGTGTGATTCGATTGACTGATACGTATTTGTAATGTACAGAAATTTGGGGGTTTCGCTCGGTACTGATATTGATCTTTTAGTTAGCTTAGTTAAAAATTAGGGCTTTTTGGGTCTAGTAACGAAATTATGTTTTTCATATTTCAGGGCTTGAATTGGGAATGATTTAGCGCTATTACTATGTTTTCAGTCTTGATTTATTTTTATGGGCGAGTTACTTAAGAAAAAGTTTAGCACTTTATTTCCCCCTTACATCATGTTATCCTGCTGCTAATTTTGTTGTTTGCTTTGTTTATTGAACTCTGCTTAGATCCTACAACAATTTGTTGAAAGCTCAAACAGATCAATAACATTGCACATCATTTGGTCACTCAAGAGCTGTAGATTTGTAATAAAATCTTCCATTGATCGGTGACAATAGTCATACAAGGGATCGAATTTGTATTTCTGTTTGGTTGGCGAACCCGGGGATACTAACATTACATGTTGAATCTGTGAACTGTTTGTGGGGTTTCTTTTACTGCATGGGCTTTGTATTTTTATGATATTGAGGGGTTGTGTATTTATCATCATATAAATTAGTCAGGCCTGGCTCTGGAGAGCTACTTAGACTCCGGCCACCAGGGGACGGTGCCCCCCTTGGCACCTTCTCGGGTGGCTGGAGGAGTAACCCAATCTTCCTCAAGTTCTGGAATTTTCTTCCAAGGAGATGGGCAGTCCCAGGCTGTAGTTAACTCTCACTTGAGCTCATCTTACGGGAACTCATCTAATTCAATTCCCGGAACTGGGCGTCCCAATATGGGTCCGGTTTCTGGGGACATGAACAATGCGGTGTTGAACAGTGTGGCAAACTCAGTACCAAGTGTTGGGGCAAGTTCTTTGGTAACAGATGCAAATTCAGCCCTTTCTGGAGGTCCCCATTTGCAGAGAAGTGCGAGCATCAATACGGATTCTTATATGCGCTTACCAGCATCACCAATGTCGTTTTCATCCAATAATATTAGCATTTCAGGCTCATCGGTTGTTGATGGTTCCACTGTAGTGCAGCAGGGCTCTCATCAAGACCCAAGTGCCCAACAAGTTCATCAGGGGCAGCAGCAACATCAAGCAGCTTCCAGTGCTACATCGTTGCCCACATCACAAACTGGCCAAGTCTCACTTCCTATGGGCCCACGAGGCCCTGGTTCTTTCATGCATGACCCTAATAATCTATCCCAAGTGCATAAGAAACCACGATTAGATATCAAGCAGGAAGATATTCTGCAGCAACAGGTGTTACAACAGTTGCTTCAGAGGCAGGATTCCATGCAGTTACTAGGCCGTAATCCGCAGTTGCAAGCTTTGCTTCAGCAGCAGAGGCTGAGGCAACAGCAACAGCAACAACAACAGCTTCTGCAATCCATGCCACCTTTGCAGAGAGCCCACCTGCAGCAGCAGCAGCAGCAGCAACTACAGTTGAGGCAGCAATTGCAACAACAAGGCATGCAGCAAGCATCTGCGGTGAAGCGTCCATATGATGGAGGCGTATGTGCTCGTCGATTGATGCAATACCTATATCATCAGCGGCAACGGCCTCCTGTGAGTTAATATTTTTATTGACCTCATATTAACGCATGTGCCCCCCCCCCCCCCCACCTTTTTTTTCCTGTCAGTAGATATGAGGTTGTTTTTACAAGAATTTTTTTTCATTGAGAAAATATGCAATATGTTCTTCCAGTTATCATCTTACTACTAATTTCATTTTTTATTTTAGTAATTTTGAAGCTCAAAAGTTTATTGGATTCTGTTATGGCTTGTTTTATAGGACAATAGTATTGCCTATTGGAGGAAATTTGTGGCAGAGTACTATTCTCCACGTGCAAAGAAAAGGTGGTGCTTGTCTCTATATGATAATGTTGGACATCATGCACTTGGTGTGTTCCCTCAGGCAGCTATGGTCAGTTTTATGATGTTTGACTATTTGTGGCTAAGTTATAATCCCCAAAACATAAGAAAATAATCTTTATGAGCTGATCTTGCATCAGATAATGATTTCACACTCATGCTTCTAACACCAGCGGTCAACATGCTTCTGTAAAATCTTTTCTGTACATACCAATTATAATCTGTATCACCAACTAATGAACTATATATTGATACATTCATGTAAAACTTCTGAATTTTGTTTCTTTATTTCCAGGATGCATGGCAATGTGACATTTGTGGCTCTAAATCTGGAAGGGGATTTGGTAAGAGGATTAAAGCTTTCCTATCATGAATCTTTTTCCTTGAAAACATCGCGTTGTACTGTGATTCTGAAGATGTATTATGATCTATTTTAGGGAGAAAAATAAAAGGGTTTTATATGGTTCTATGCTGCTTTTATATCTCTGGTAATCATTCATGTTCTTTGAATATTTACTTGTAATTTTATATTTGGTTAAACTTCATGAAAGTTAATCCAGTAACATTGAAATGATATACATGACTACCTATGATGCAGTTAAGTGTTGAATATAGAAATATATTCCAAGGAAATGTTTAAGAAGTTACAATTTACAGCTGTAATTTTGAAACCTTCACCATCCATCAATGTGGAATGTAATTGTTATACGTTTGCTGTCATGAACAGCAGCTGTGACACCCAAGGAAATACATTACCTTCCTCTAGTATGATACCCATTCTTGCATAACAAGATATGTATTTACATTTACATTAGCATTATCATATTTGGTTCCATTGTTGTTTATTTGTTATTCATGTGTCTATGATCTTTGTATATCTAGCTACTTCCTATTTATATTCTAAATTCCATGCTTTACCATTTGTTATCTTATTTTATCATTAGTTGGTACTTATTTTCCGGATTCTTGTATGTATTGAAATTGGTAATGAATATGGAAAATCTGTCAAATCCATTTTTTTCACCCTGCCCATTATTTTTCTTTTAAAATTCCACTTGCGCTTGCCACATCTGATGTAACATGAGTGCTATATCATTTTAAGTGTTGCATGTTGTTTGGTAGTATCCTGATGTGCTTATATTGGTATACTTTGATTGGATCGTCAATGCAGTTTTCCATGTTTTCATACTTGTCTGAAGAGAGCTACTCAACACTTTGTTCTAGCTTCACCTTAGACACTGGAGCAGCCTATAATCTGTTTAAAACTTTGTATGTTATGATTTATTGATCAGATTAAGATCTAACAAACTTCTCTTATTGGTGTTGTGGATATTTACAGAGGCAACTTTTGAAGTACTCCCTAGACTAGATGAAATCAAATTTGGTAGTGGCGTGATCGATGAGCTTTTATTTTTGGACCTGCCGCGTGAATGTAGATTTCCTTCTGGAATAATGATGTTGGAGTATGGAAAAGCAGTTCAGGAAAGTGTATATGAGCAACTTCGAGTTGTTCGTGAGGGCCAGCTTCGTATCATATTCACCCATGACTTGAAGGTTAATAGAAATGCTCTTTCATATGTCAGTCTGTTGTTAGTTCTATATTTCACAAGGTAACCTGCTGGCTTCTTTTTTTTGCCTTCTCCAGATATTGTCTTGGGAATTCTGTGCACGGCGCCATGAAGAACTTCTTCCCCGTAGGTTGGTTGCACCACAGGTACTAATTTTGAGTACCTAGTTATTAACCGCTTTCACATTGTTGATGGGAAGATTTCATTGTGTGGTACATGCATAAAGTAAAATATATATATATATATATATATATATATATAATTCTACTATTGCTATGCATTGACCAATGACCAGACCTTTGCCTACTCAGAAGCCAAAATTCTACTCCCGTGATGTGCGTACTGTTTTTAATTTCACTCAAATGGTGTGATTTCTTGATCTTTATTAGATTCTTTCATTCATAAAGTGTTCCTTCGAGTTCTCTTATTCCTCCCCCCCTTCTTTCCGTGGTTGATCTGCTGAATATGTTGCAAGATGTGGGTGATTATATAACTCTTATTCTAGAAAGTTTATTGAAATTCTTTGGATCTTTTTTTTATTGCTAAAACGCACACACGCCTAGGGAAATGTCCTTACCAACACTCCAAAGCGGGCATGACGAAATTCTACTAATCTTGAAGATGCTTGGTATAAATATTTTAATTCAACTCAAGTATTCTTATTTTGCAGGTGAACCAATTGCTTCAGGTTGCGCAGAAATGCCAGAACACAATTTCTGAAAGTGGATCAGATGGGGTTTCTCAGCAGGATTTGCAAACAAACAGCAATATGTAAGTTAATCAAGCTGACTGTGAGCCCCTTTCTTCCATGGTTGGATGTTGTTTATTAATCCATTTGGCTGAAGTCCACTTGATTAAGGCCAGATAAATCCTTCTGGGTGATGAATAAATAAATCTAGGAAGGGCAAAGGCTGACTCAGGTCTTCTTCCTCATCTGAGGTGATGAACGCAATAATGTCTACCTGTAAATAATATTGTGTCTAGAGTCCGTGGTTGTAATCAAATCCTTTCAAATAGCAAGAATTCTTACTAAGGTGATATAGATAGGTATAACTTCGGTTTTCTGTCTTTTGAGCAAGCTGATAAGGGTGTGATGTGAGTTGATTGCGTGATAGTTATAAGTTTCCATTTAATTAGCATTGCCTACACCATCTTTTAATTAGGGAAGGTTATTTCGGCCTTTGTATTGAGTTGAACCGGATTGGAATCTATCCCCGTGCAGTAGCTTTACACTGATGGGATGCTCTGATTGTTTGCCTCAGGGTCTTGACAGCTGGACGTCAGCTTGCAAAGAGTTTGGAGTTGCAGTCTCTAAATGACTTGGGTTTTTCCAAAAGATATGTGAGGTGTTTGCAGGTATATTTTGGCTCATTTGGATTGCAATTCTGATATTAATATTTGAGTGTTCTTATAGTTTTTTACTATGATTTACAGATCTCTGAAGTTGTCAACAGCATGAAAGATCTGATTGATTTTTGCCGGGAGCACAAAGCTGGGCCAATTGGTAAAACTCCATGGCTGGTGCTTTTACATTTCACTTTATGTCCCTGTGCTCTACCGCATAGATTGTTATCTTTCTTTTAATTCTATCTACTGGTTTTCATTGTGAAGTAGGAATCTTATATAACTTATAATAGTCTTTGGGCCCAAATCATATCTCCTCCCCCCATAAGAATGAGATGGAGAGTGAGGTCGTGGGTTCAATGCTTTGCTTGGGTGCATAAGTTTATTTCTTAAGCAAAAATTTATCATGCAGCGTTGCTTTTATTTTAAAAAAATAAAGAAATCATACTCTTGTTGCTTACTAAGCTGGAGTTCAAGTCAGTATCTCTTTTTGGCATGGATAGTGATCTTTAAGAGCTACAAGAGTTTGTTTCCTAAATTTAACCGACACTGTAGTGTAAGTAATTTTGGAGTGATCTATCTGGAGATTGTTCTCTGTACTTTGTCCTTGTTGAATCTGGACTGGTATTTGTTGTCTGCTCCCTTTTCTCTCTTGAATGAAGTTCTCTCATCCTTATTTTTCACATTTCTGTCAACATCATAGGTTAAAATTTGCAACCAACTGAAGAAAATAGTTCTATGAGAATACTGTGTCTAAATTTCTGGCTAAAGTTCCTGTTCTGCATATTATTTTTTTGGTGATTCTCTTAAATCTGTCGGTTGTGCTTGATAATGGATTAATGTGACTAAAGAACAATTTTCTTTTTTTATTTTTCCTTTGTTTAACATGACTTTGAAATTTTCTATTCTGTTTATGACCATTTGTTTGCTTGGATACCCTTATTTGCAGAGGGCTTAAAAAATTATCCTCGACATGCCACTGCAGCCAAGCTCCAAATGCAAAAAATGCAGGAAATGGAGCAGCTATCAAATGTTCAGGGTCTGCCAACTGACAGGAACACTCTCAATAAGCTGATGGCATTGCATCCCGGAATAAACAACCCAATAAACAATAACCATCACATGGTTAGTCGGGGTGCCCTAAGTGGCTCAGCACAAGCTGCTTTGGCACTGACTAACTACCAGAATCTGCTCATTAGGCAGAATTCAATGAATTCAAACCCCAACTCAATTCAACAAGAGGCGTCATCTTCCTTCAATAATTCAAATCAGAGTCCATCTTCATCCTTCCAAGGGCCTGGTGCTTTTGTCCAAGGATCCATGCAGAACCTACCCATTAGTGGATTTTCGAGTCCCCATATGCCTTCGCAACAGTCACAGCAGCCACAGCAACTGCAGCAGCGCTCACTAAATTCTAATAGCTTACTCCAACAGAATCATATGCAGTCCTCTCAAGGTAACCAGGCCTTGCAACAGCAGATGATTCAACAATTGCTGCAGGAGATGTCCAATAACAGTGGTGGAGGTGTGCAACAGCAGTCCCTTGCAGGGCACAATGGAAATGGCAATGTGGCAAGGAATGGCTTAGTTTTTGGAAACAACACTTCAGCAGCAGCTGCATCAACTTCCAATGTCTCAGGAGCTGGAGCAGGACGCGCAGCAAGCCGGAGCAACAGTTTCAAAGCTGCTTCAAACAGTGACTCTTCTGCAGCCGGTGGCAACAATGGTTTCAACCAGAGGGCGCCTGATTTGCCTCAGAATCTTCATATGCCGGATGATATGGTTCCAGACATATCACATGAATTTACAGAAAATGGGTTTTTTAACAGTGACCTTGACGATAATATGGGTTATGGCTGGAAGGCATGACTAACACGGTTTGGCCCAGTTATTGGCTTTGCAATTCGTTTGTTGGGCATATATCCTTGTACAGAACATTTGAGATAGCTGCTGCTTTTTCACTGCATCTAATTATGGAATTTGTTGTGACATCGTGAACTTGTATTTTCAGTAGGTATTTAGATATTCTTTTTTCTTTTTCCTTTTTTCTGTCTCCAAGTATTGCAAGTGTAATCTAGTGGACAAACATTTTAAGAACAACCTCAGGTTCGTAGTAATGAGATTCACATGTTCCTTTTATCCTTTTTGACGTCTCATTGTATCTTCTAGATCTCCTGGTCATTTCTGTGGTGATGGAATTGGATCACTGATCAACAACATTTTGGTTGCATATCATCCAATTTAAAGAGAATAAAAGGTTAAAACAAAGAAAAAAAAACTGAAACATTTTTAGAAGTTGAAACTTTGAAATAAACCAGTCTGCTGCATCCTCAACAGCTTCATTCCTAAGCAGTGTATTCAAGATCATTTGTTCCCAGCCTCTAGTGCCTCTTTGTATCAGTCTCACGTTGAATGCACCCATGTCCCCTTCTGGTGATCCCGTGGGTAACATGTCTGTTTCAGGGAAGTACTTCAAGGTGCACTATCCTGTTGGATCCAGTACCTCGATATCAAATCGCGGTAAAATCAGCTGCCTACGACTTGAACATGTGAGACATTGCACAAAACCAACCAATTATTAGTTTCAACAGTCATTGAAAAATCAAAACAAAAATACCAATTTTGTGAGAGGACTGATGAGGAGGGAGAGCTGGGGGTAGGGGTTGAGAAAGGGACGATTGTGAGGAACTAACCATACATATAAAATATAAGCCGTCCGTCTCTTGTCTCTGAACCCTACCAAGTAGCTCAACTTGCAAAATCCCTCCTATGCAAATAATAGGTTCTGATAGCTTGAACTTTTGTAAAAGGTTTTCCGGTCCAGCAGTATACAAACAAATTTAAATCTTGAACCACACAAAAGACTTGCATTGTTGTAGATATCTAGAATGGATTATTATTAAATTGTTATATTTAAATGGATTGAGAATCACCCTACTTTATGTTTTCAGAATGACAATTACACCTAAAACTTCTGGATTAGAAAGCTGCAACGTTAAGATATTACCCCCAAAAAAATTATTGTAAAGGAAGGACAATTTATCTAGAAAAGAGTGATTCCCCAACCAAACTTGGACGCGCGACTCACCTGAGCCATTGGAAATTCAGGGGAAGTATATGTCCATGTATGATCAGATGCAGAATTATTTGTCTTGTCAGACTGCGACTCCGCCAGAAACTTGGGGTGACCCATTCTGAACCTGACAGCCTGAAAATACGCTGATATGAAGAATTTAATTTCTCAGTTAGTGTAAAAGGAGGGAAAGAAAGAACAGAATCTAGGACACATCTATAATAAGAGTACAGGTTGTGTAAAAATTACAAAGTGAAATTTTCAAGCGATCAAAAATATAAATTTTAAACTTAAACCAATCAAATATTGATAAGTGCAAAGGTAAAAATACTTTTATTGGTATGTATTACTTGTTAATGTTCTGTTTGGATTCTTATTAAAATATGCTTAAAGCATGTTTTAATTATTTAAATTATTTTTAATTTGTGATTAAAATATATTTTAATAAAAACAGAATTAAGTAAGATTTTTCTTGAAAATAAAATATTGTTCTCCTTAGATTAAAAACTCCCAATAATACCGTTTAGTAGATTTTATTACTTGGACCCATTGATTATTTGGAGTAATGAAAACAATTCATTACATGTTGGTTGGTGTCAAATGTCAATATTACTCTTTAGATGTTGATGTGGGGGTCATAATCACTAAATCACATCATTGTTATTGTCTATAGTCAATTAGATCCCATCAAAGAACACAACCTGCAATGGTTAAGATTAAAGAGTATAGCTTAGAATTTAATCACAAAATACCCTAAAAAATGTACATAATAGAACTTTCACTACTTGAAACTTTAATTTAACATTGACATGTACGGAATAGCATGATAAAGTAACTTTTAAAGTTACTGAAACGCTTTGTAATCAGGACAGGAAAAAGAGAGAATATATGTTCGCTGTTCTTTCTTTCAAGGGCAGACTCGACATATAAAACGTGATAATTAATATGTGCATTACATATATACAATGACATGAATAATAGGCATTGTGATGGTGGGGTCATCATGGCCACCTCATCTTTAAGATAAGAACTACCAAGTACCAACAATTTGTGGGTCGCTAATACAAGACGTGGCCCACTGGGCCTAAATTCGTCACCTGTTTTAATTCAACCAATGACCAAAAAGGAAAAGGTCAAATTAAATAAAATGAAATACCGTAAACTCACTTGGGCATTATCAAAACAGAATCTAAACATAACCCACCCTTTGTGTGTGTGCAATCAATCTGAACCATTGAGAATTTGATCCTCATGGGTGTGTTAACACTATCTACCATGAAATCACCCACGTGATAATGTCCCCAGTTTCCAGGTTCATTCAAATAGCATTCACATAAGGCTTGCTGGCCGTTTGATGTTGATAGGTGGAATCGAACGGGTTTGATGTCCCAACCATGGACTTGATCAAAGTTGCATACCCTTCGGCCAAATCTTTTCATAGAGGCTTTGCCTAGTTGCAGCCTGAAGAATAAGCTATAGGTCCCTGGTGGATATTCAAACTCTATTTCTCCAACTACTTCAAACCACCAAATTTGTTGAAGATATGCAATCGTGTTGAATCTGCATAATTAATTTAATTATTCAATTATATTTTCTGTGTGTCTAGCTTGTAACATGAAAATGCATTATTATTAAGACAGCATCTACCTTGAAAGACCATCCTTATTTATTACAGATAATTACACAATTAGGAATATTTCTATATGATAGGATATATTCATTACCACAAGGCATCTATCCACTAATCAGAAAAAAATATATAGAACCATATTCTTTTTGTATTGTTCCAATTTTAATATAATAAACAATGATTTTTGATAAGCAATTTCAAAAATAAATATCTCACTTCCTCTGATGGATCATCACCCAATAAACCAAAAAAGAGGTCATTTTCTATTTGAAACAAATTCAATATATCAACTTTAAAAATAAATGAACAAAATATCTCACCTAGATTCCTCTGAGGGAATATGGTTCCAATATCTCCGATCTCCAATCCCTGTTATCCTCAATGCCTTTGCTGAAATCGACAAACAAACCTTACCACTACTCTTATCCAACCATACTTCCTGCATAAAAGGTGGGGAAAACACTTAGTACACAATTAAGTCAATTTCTTTTCTTCTTCTTTTGTGCATTTAAATTAAAGGATTTATATAGAGAGAGAGAACGATTAATATTATTAGTGATATTAACCAAAAACACAGACATAAGAGAAACCTACCTTGGTTCCGTTATCAAAGCGATTGGGTTGACACAGTCTTGCATAAATCTCTTTCTTGTTCATATTCTCAAAACTTTGATTAAGAACTTTCTCAACAAGAAACTTATAGTTAGATGGCAACTTTGTTTCCCATACAAAATCAGCCGAAGAAGAGCCATGAAAAGCCCGATTTAATCTTGCCAATTTACAGATCTCCAAAGGGTCCAAATGCATAAGAACATCTGCTATACAACTCTCTGGTAGATCACCAAGACCAGTCCCTAATGGAGGACAAAAACCCCCATTAGTACTATCTGCTGCAACAAGACTAGACCCACCAGCCCCCATAAACAAGAAATATTTAAAGAGAACAAATACTTTTAATCTCAAGATTGGGTTTTAATGGTAGAGAAGGAGGAGATATATGAGATGGGAAATGGGAGGAGAGATTGGAGAAGGTATCAACATTTTCTTCATGCGTAAGGAGTGAAAGAGATCTAGAGAGAGGTATTGGGCTTTTGGGTTTTAACAGGGGGGAGAGACAGAAAAAAAAGAGATAAAGTGGGATTCTTATTTCTAATTCAATACTGACCTTAATGACCAACCAAAGAAGAAGATTAAAAAAAAGAAAAGAAAACGAAAACTTGTAAAAGGGACGTGTACATGAATCATGAGTGTGCATGGAATATATCTAGCTTGTGGGGAAAATGCTTATCCTCACTCGATTTATTGGCGCGTGCACACAACCTTCCAATTAATTCATCTTTCTAAGCCTAGAGAATAATAATTTATGTGAATTTTTGGTTTTATTAATTCCTTAATTAATACTAATAATAATCTAGTCCTGCAATTGGTAAAGAGACAGATTAATTTATAAGACGCCCTGTCCTTCATCAATTAATCTACACATATATACCACATTTAATTCCTTTTTAACAGACTTGTACAATAATACATACATACAGATAATTAAGGCTCAATGAGAATGGCACATGCAATCCACTTATTTAAGTAATCACGTGTTTTATTAATTGATTATTTTTTTCTTAATGTCAATCAACGTTTTGAAAATAATTTTCTCACCAATTCAATTTCTTATTGATTTGTAATAATTAATTATTGAATGTTACATTAACAATTCAATCAAGTTACATCACCTAAATTTCGTTGAATAGAAGATCTAATGTGATTAAAGCCCAAAACTCAGTCATGTCAACCGTGGCACCTATTTGTGAGTTTGGTGGGGAAAAGAGAGGGAGTATCTAGAGGCAGAGATGAAAATGGATAATCAAACGGGAGTATGAAAAAATATAATATGCATCTTTCTTTTATTTTGTTAAAAAAGAAAAGGAATCTACTAAGGTAAATTAATAATTAAATCTTATTCTCTTTTTTTAATCACCAAAATTGGAGGATATAAATTTTTTTTTATCGAGTTATTTAAATATATGTTTGATTAGTTTAAATTTCAATTCAAAAAATTTTTAAATAGTTCGATAAAGTATTATTGAATTTAAGTCTAGTTCGAGTTAATATTTATATTTTTATTTATTAAAATTAGAGTTCAACTTTGAGCTCCAGTTCGAATAGACAATTCAAAACTCAGGTTCGTTTGTTATCGAATTTAAACCATCAGAAAATTAATCGAATTCGAGACATCAGATAATTGATAGCTATCAAAATATTGATTAAACTCGAACTCAAACTCAATTTTTAAGCTTAATTCGAACTCGAACTCAAACTCGAATTCAAACTTAATCATTTTAAATCAAAATGAATTCAAATATTTTAATAATCGATACGGGTTGGAGTCCAAACACTATTTGTTTCAACTGTGTTTCTTTGCGACAAATTAGAAATCAACAAATTAAATATTAGATTTAATTAAGAATTGTTTCTCTTTAAAATCGAAATGAATTCAAATATTTTAATATTCGATATGGTTGGAGTCCAAACACTATTTGTTTCAACTGTGTTTCTTTGCGACCCACTTGCTAATGCAATGCACAAATTAGAAATCAACAAATTAAATATTGGATTTAATTAAGAATTGTTCCTCTTTAAAATCGAAGCAAATTGTGATGTCCCCTAATTCACATGAATCATTCTTAGAACAGGAGAACTCATGACGTGGTGGTGAGTCAGCACAAGGGAAAAACAACACATTTTGTTCATATAAATCCTTAACACGTGTGCGTGCGTGCTTGTGTGAGAAAGAGAGAGAGAGACAGGCTTTTCTTGTTGCTTGTTGCTTGCTGCTTGCTGCTTGCTGCTTGCTGCTTGCTGCTTGCAGAAGTCAGATGACATATATATAATTGTTGAAAAGTTATAATATTTCATGAAGGATCCCAGTGGGTCTGTCGCGTTGATTTAGTTCGTACTATAATTCTTCAAAGTTTTAAGTAATAATTATTTATTTCATGCTGGGCGGAAACGTGGAACTAGGAATTTTTTTTTTTTTGGTAAGACTGAAATATATTTATCATCTTATTTTTTAGAATTTTTTTAATTTCTCAATAATTATTATAAATTTACAAAATATATAAAAATCTTACTATATAATATTAATTTTATACTATATGCTTTTAATAAAACATGTGCTTACACAGTTCATATAGTTTTGTATTATTTTGTTGTTGTCACATGACCCACATCATTTGTTATAGCTTTTTTTGTGCTAAATGCTAATTATTTAGTTTTACAAATATTTCTAATACTATTGTTTATGTAGATTTTATGATTGATGTCTTTTACTTGACCGACTTCATTCATTTGATAAGCACACAACATTAACTAACTCAATTAATTGCATTATGGCATCAACAAACTAAATAGTAAAAACCCATTTAATATAAGTACATAACCAGACAGTATATCTTTAGTTTTCTAAATCTCAAACAAAGCATTAAATTGATTGATTATTAAAGCAACAAAAAACTGAACTCAATTAATGATTAATGTTAGCAACATCTCAAAATTACTTTTTTTTTTATAAAAAAAATAATAATATCTAGTAACTAATAATACAACTGTACTAGAAAAACTAAAATAACTAAAAACTCTAATTGATCTGCAATGAAAGCATCTCCCCTAACTCCAGCTTAGAGTCCAATTTATATGGTAATTGGTGTTTGGTAAGTTATTTTTATTTACACTTACTAAAAAAAATAATAATAAATTAAATTGGAATAGAGTTTGGTAAATCAACATATTGCAACAATTTATCTACTCTTGGTGCATTTTAGTGAATGAGGAGAAAATTATGCGTATGTTTGGGTAACAGTTTTTTATTTTCAGTTTTTTAAAACTGTTTACGAAAATGAAAACTGAAAACAATTTTTTGATGTTTTCAGAACAAAACATGTTTGGATAACTGTAACTCGAAAATTGTTTCCAAAATAGAAAACAGTGAAATGTTGTTTGGATAATCTTATTTTGAAAATTGTTTGGATACATCTTGTTATTATTTTCAGCTTTGAGTTTAAGTTTAAAATCTATATTAATTTTATTTCTCATATTTATTAAATGCTTAAAAATAATTAATATTATTTTATTTTTAATATTTTAATATTTTTTTATATACCATGAAGAAAGAATGAAATAGAGAAGTAAACAATGATTTGAGGGCTATTTTTCGAAAATTATATGAGAGAACACCAATTTGGGGTTTTCAGAAAAAGTTTTTAAAAACTATTTTCGAAAATAGCTTTTGAAAACTGGTTTCCAAACATGTTCCGAGTTTTTGAAAACCGTTTTCAGTTTTCACGCCCTATCAAATCAACAAAGAAGATCAAGCTGAAAACATGGCCGGCTAGGGATAGGGCAAACAAAGAGAAAGGAAGAGAGAAGAAAGAGAGGAAAAAAGAATAAAGAAAACTTACTATTGGTGTCATAGTGGTCAGACTGTTGTTGTCATGTCGTAATTTTGGTGAGACTTGAGAGAGAAAATGGAGAAGAACATATCATGTAAAATAAAAAATTAGAGAATAGGGTTTCAATTGTTTGGAACTTGAGCGAGGTACTTGGGTAATTGGATTGGTGCTTGAGAGTTGAGAGATTGGGCTCACACTAATATTGAGGTTGGACCTGAATATATTTATTATTCCCTTCGTCCCATATTTTTAGTTCATCTTTCCTAAAATGGATGTCCCATATTGTTTGTCCACTTTCCTTAAATAGGATACAAAAACCAATGACTTTATAAGTATACCCTTAATATCTTCTTTTTATGTCACATATAACTCTTATAGGACCCACATATACTTAACTCCACAATAACTTTGAAGGGTGTTTTGGACAAAACAAAATTTGCATTAAACTTTGTACAAATGGAAAGTGGACTAAAAATATGAAACGAAGTAACCTTTTTTAAAGAAAATTTGACCGCGAGCTTTAGCCCAAGCCCACCCAGAGGATACCTCTACCTTTGATTTCATGCCCCAAAACCATTGTCTTGCTACCATTAGGTCCTATTGGATTATCTAACTGTTGAAGGCTGGTGCAAGAAACTCACTACAAGGATCATACTTATTTTGTTTCATGTTGATTTTTTTAAAGCTATTTTGATTTTGATTTTTTATTTTAAAATTATTGTAGACTGAAGTACAAACCTAAAAGGGAGTGAATTGAGTTTTAAAAACTTTTTGTACATAACAAACCAATTTTAACAATTTATTCAAGTAAAGCACACAATAAATAAATTGCTTGAAATCAAAGGAGTAAAGGAAGAGAATATTTCGGCAATATCGGAATCACTCCAACTTTATGTCCACTATCTTTAAGGAACCTTCTTGAAGCAATCCACTAATAATAGTCAAGCAACTTCACTGGTGTTACCCAAACCTTACAAATATCTCTTCAATAAGGAAGTTACAAAGAATGTTTAATGCCTAAACACTCTAAGAGTTATACCAACTCTTTTTCGCTTTGAGAATGAATGAATAGATTGGAACAAGAGAGGGTGTACAATAAATGCTTACCTCTCAGAAAGTTTCTCTCTCTAAAGCTTAAAGCTAAAAAATGGCTCAAGAATAAAATTGAAAGTTTGATTCTTGCAATAAATATTTTCTATGGTGTTCAAGATGGTTGTTGAGGCTTGTAATGGCTGGGTCGTCATCCTCACCTTCCTCCGGCTTATGACCGGCAGTCTGCTCAGGGTTCCAAACTCAATGGTTGCAACTAAACACGAGGGTTACGCTCGTTGTGGGACTTAACCCAACACCTTATGACACGAGCTGACAACAGCCATGCACCACATGTGTCTGCGTTCCCGAAGACACCCCTCTCTTTCAGGAGGATTCGCGGCATGTTAAGCCCTGGTAAGGTTCTTCGCTTTGCATTGAATTAAACCACATGCCCCACCACTTGTGCGGGCCCCCGTCAATTCCTTTGAGTTTCATTCTTGCGAACGTACTCCCCAGGTGGCTTGTAATGGCTGGGTATTTATAGCAAAAACTCCAAACAGCGAATTCAAATACAATATGATCGTTTGAGCATTAAATGCAGCTGATTCGCGCAAGATTTTATTCAAAATAGTCGTTACTAGACTTGTCATAGTCGACTACGGGTCGACTACAGCAAGGTGTAGTCAACTACAACCTTTTTGAAAATGAAAACAAAGCATCAGGTAGGTCTTGTAGTCGACTACAAAAAGGTGTAATCGACTACAACTTTGATTAATGAAAGCTGTAAGACCTTGTAGTCGACTATAACAAGGTTATATGCCTTTCTATAGACCCTGTAGTCAACTAAGCAATGTGTAATCGACTATAGAAAGGTTATGTGTTTTTTGTAGTTGGCTACAACAAAGTGTAGTTGGCGACGGTTCTCTGTAGTTGACTATGACCTGAAGAAAAACTTTTGTTTTTGCTTAAAGTTATTTAAAAATATTTTAATCTTTGAGCCATAATTGATCTAAGAGCATAAAGAGATATTAACAAATAATTTAATCTTTACTAGACTAGTAATCTCTTACTTTGCTTCTAAGTCTTCAGAAATACTTTTAGGTTCCATTGATTGCGCATTGCTTCTAATGTGCATTTCTGTATCCTTAAAATCGAAATAAAACTAGATAAAGAGAGTTAGCACAATAATATGTTTTGTCATTATCAAAATAAATATGGGTCAACAATCTCCCCTTTTTTGATGAGGATAAAACCATTTTGAAAAACATTTTGAGAAAATCTAAATATTTAGATTTTACAAAAAAATTGACCAACCAAGAGAACAATTTTATATCCAACCAACCAACCAAGCAATATATAAACCACCAATCGTAGTAACTTTAGAGACTTTTCTCCCCATTTCTTGAAGAGAAAAGTAGTTCAAGCACCAATAGCATGCATAAAATGATATAACAAAGCAACAATAAGTAGCAACAAAGCGTCATTAGCATTAGCAACAAGTCTTTAGATTCTTCTCCTCTCTTTTGTCAACATCACAAAAGGAAGAGCAAGGATAAAGCTCCCCCTAAAATCATGCATCTAAAACATCGAATTATAGGTAAGAAACCATAAAGGATGCAGATACAATTAAGCATATAGACATTCAAATTTTTTCAAGCCTATTAGCGTTCTAATTCTACAAAAGCTTTCTTCATTTAAAGGTTTAGTAAGAATATTAGCAATTTGATCTTCTGTAGGTATGAATTCAAGTTTGACATCACATTTTTTAGCATGATCTCTTATAAAGTGATATCTAATCTCAATATGTTTGGTCCTAGAATGCTGAATTAGGTTTTTGGTAAGATTGATGGCAGTAGTGTTATCGCATAAAATTTGAATAATTTGAAAACACATGCCATAGTCTTCTAGTTTTTGTTTTAGCCATAAAATTTGTGCACAGCAACTACCGGCGGCCACATATTCGACTTCGGCAGTTGATAATGCAATTGAATTTTGTTTCTTTGAAAACCAAGATATTAACTTGGCACCTAGAAATTGACATGTTCCACTAGTACTTTTTTCTATCAATTCTACAACCGGCATAATCAGCATTCGAGTATCGAACTAGTTCAAAAGATGATTTTCTTAAATACCATAGTCCTAGATTTTGAGTTCCATCCAAATATCTCAAAATTCTTTTAACAGCAATAATATGATATTCCTTAGGATTATCTTGGAATCTAGCACACATGCATACACTAAACATTATATCGGGTCTGCTTACAGTTAAATATAGTAAAGCCCCTATCATGCTTCTATAAGTCATAGTATCTACACACTTACCTCCCTTATCCAAGTCAAGTTTTGTAGAGGTGCTCATGGGAGTTCTAAGAGACTTTGAGTTCTCCATCCTAAACCTCTTTAGCAAGTCCTTAGTGTATTTGGATTGATTGATGAAGATGTCTCCTTTCAATTGTTTGATTTGAAGTTCAAGGAAGTATGTAAGCTCTCCCATCATACTCATCTCAAATTCACTTTGCATACACTTAGCAAATTCTTGACACATAGATTCATTAGAGGTATCAAATATATTATCATCAACATAAATTTGGACTAAGAGAGTATCACGTTTATGAGTTTTTGTAAAAAGAGTTATATCTATTTTTCCTTTTGTAAACCTATTTTCAAGTAAAAACTTACTTAATCTTTCATACCATGCTCTTGAAACTTGTTTCAACCCATAATGAGCTTTAGACAGCTTGTAGACATGGTTTGGAAGGTTAGGATCTTCAAAACTAAGAGGTTGTTCAACATAAACCTCTTCTTCTATAAAACTATTTAAAAATGCACTTTTCACATTCATTTGAAATAGCTTAAAATTTTTAAAGCATGCAAAGGCTAGTAACATATGAATAGCTTCTAATCTAACTACGGGAGCATAGGTTTCATCAAAGTCTATTTCTTCTTCTTGATTGTAACTCTTAGCAACAAGTCTAACTTTGTTCCTAATTACAATTCCATTTTCATCTATTTTGTTTCTAAATACCCATTTAGTTTTTACGATAGTATGATTCTTTGGTCTAGGAACTAAAGTCCACACTTTATTTCTTTCAAATTGATTTAACTCTTCTTGTATAAAATTTATCCAATCAACATCTTTTTTGGCTTTAACAAAAGTTTTAGGTTTTATTTGAGATAAATAAACTACATAATTACAAATATTTCTTATAGAAGATCGACTTCTTACCTCTTGTGAAGGATCACTAATCACTTGATCTACTAGGTGATAATTCACATACCTCCAATATTTGGGAAGTCCATTTCCTTGTTGACTTGTAGAAGGTTGATCAAGATTGGGAGCATCTACCTCTTGATTTGTTTGAGGTTGACTTTTCTTAGGGTCAACAATTGGAGTAAATGCATCCACTCTTGGAATAAAATATGCATCATCATCAAGAGATATTATTCTACTACTAATTAGGTTAGATTCGTCAAAAGCAACATGTATGGATTCTTCAACCACTAGAGTTTTTTCGTTAAAAACTCTATAAGCTTTAATAGAGGTTGAATATCCTAAGAATATTCCTTCATCAGTCTTAGAGTCAAATTTGCTTAGGCTAGTTTTATTGTTATTTAGAATTAAGCACTTTCAATCGAAAGAACAAAAATAAGATATATTAGGCTTTTTACCTTTCCATAGTTCATATGGAGTTTTCTCAAGCATAGGCCTAATTAATACTCTATTTAAAACATAGTAAAAAGTATTTACGGCTTCCTAGACTAAAGGTATATCTTGAATAATCATCAACAATAACAAGAGCATATTGATGGCCACCTAGACTAATGGTGCTTAATGAACTAAACAAGTCCATATGTAGAAGCTCTAATGGTCTAGAGGTTGAAATCATCTTTTTAGATTTAAAAGATACTCTTGTTTGTTTTTCCATTTGACAAGCATCACAAACTTTGTCTTTTTCAAATTTGATTTTGGGAAGTCCAATAACTAAATCTTTTCTTGAAAGAATTTTAAGTAAATCCATGTTTACATGACCAAGTATTCAATGCCATATCCATGGGTTTTCACTAAAAGTGAGAAAACATTTTTCACTCTCTGAATATAAAGATTTTAAATCAACTAGATAGACATTATCATGTCTATTGCCAACAAACTTAATTTAGTTACTCTTGATGTCTATTACTAGACAATGGGAGGATTCAAATATGACTTTATTGCCTTTGTTACATAATTGACTAATACTAAGTAAATTTGGCTTAAGGCCTTGCACATATAAGACATAAATCCTTGTGCTAAGAAAACTTCAATGAATTAGAGTAAAATATTTTTATAGATTCAGATAGACTAAATCTTTTAAAAATAAAATTAAAAAAAACAACTCATATTCTCAAACCAAATTTTAATATAAAGCTCATTTTAGAAATATCATTAAATCAAGTTTTATAAATGTATCAAATGTTTAAAAAATAATTATATGATAATTTTGATTAAAATTTTGAAAAGCGAAAAATTAATTATGTAAGTGTAAGATTTTCAAGATTAGCTAGACATGACATAATATATCATAAAAATCATTTCCATTCTAACTATCAATAAAACATATTTATTTTAAGCATTTCATGTCATATGATTCATTTAAGAATAATAGAGTAACCAAATATTTATATGATCAAAATGTCCTTACCTCATATAAGATTCTTTTACTAAAACAAAGCTCATTTGAGTAGATGGCAAAATCTAACTCAAGTAATTTGTCTTGGTAGATTATTTCTCATTTTAATCACTTCACTTTGATGCTAGATGGCTAATCACACATTTCTCAACTTAAATCAAGATTATTAACTCATCAAAAACTAACATCAAATACATGACTTTTAAAAGTGCATAAGTTTTTGAAAATCGTTAATTTTATCTTTTTCAAATATCAAACATTATTGAGATACGTTTTATATATTTTTGAAATACTAACCGTAATTTTCAAAAAGTAGTTTCTTAATCTCCTTTTTTTAAATAATGTAATTTAAATGCAACACAATATATAACAAAATGCAATGCAAAAAATAAAATAAATTCTAACAAAGCAAGCTTATCCTTTATCAACCAAAATCATTTTAGGTCTATTAAGCTTTACATTAGATGAAATTATATCCTTAACAAGACTTACCATTTTCCTTCTAATTTTGTTATTTTTCTTCAAATGACAATTATAATATATATGACGAAAATTAGAAATGATAAATGAATTTCTTGATAGAGTTTTTATAGCAAAGTGATTTTTTATAAATCTTTGTTCCTTTAAGAGATTATTCACTTTGTTATAATTTTTCTTTTGTTTCTCTATCTTTTCTTTATTATATACAAATTTTATTTCTTTCTTCTTCAAATATTCAAACTCATTTTCTTCTTCAAGTTTAACATTTGATATTTTATCATTCTCAAAATCAAGAGATAGTTTAGATGTTACCTCATCTTTTTCCATTAAGCACAAATTTGCCATTTTGAGATTGGAGTCTTCTTTTGCACTTCCATCTTCACTCCAAGTTGTAACCTTCTTCTTTGAGTTTCTCCTCATATTACGTTGTATGGAGTGATTTTTCTTGGAATGAAACTTCTTAAGTTTCTTAGACATTGAAGAATATTGATGGAATTCTTTTTCTGTCTATATGGTTTCTCCATCCTCCTCTTCATCATCTCCATCATGATTAATATCTTCAATTTTCATAAGAGGTGAGGATGTGGTGGAACATCCTCTTTGTAAGCCAAGTATCTTTCATGCTCATTGAGGGATTTCATAAGTTCTTCTAAGTTTTCACTTGTAAAATACTTTGTCAAAATAATTTTCCATTGATTTGACAAAGACCTAAGAAATATTCTCACAAGTTCAAGGTTAGAATAAGTTTTACCCATAAAAGATAAAGTTTTAACAAGCATGGTAAAACGAGTTTGCAAATAAGAAATTGATTCATTTTCATTCATTTTAAAATGTTCTAAGTCATGAACAAGACTTTTCAATTTGAAATTCTTTTCTTTCTCATTTCCTCCATGTATGACCTCCAATAAATCTCAAATTTCTTTTGCGGTCTTATATGAGGAAATTTGATCAACGTCATTTTGATCAAGAGAACTATAAAGCATGTTCATAACTTTAGCATTTAGTTGAATGAATTTACAATCATTTGCATCAAGATCGTTTTCATTTTCAAGAATGAAATACCAAGCATAATAATCATAAGCTTGAATAAAAATCTTCATTTAAGCTTTACAATAGGTGAAATTTGTTCCATGGAGAAGATGAGGACTCGTGGGATCTCTTCATTCTAAAAACATAGTTGTCATAGGATCAATTCTAGGATATTAAGCCTAAAACAAAAGTACATTGCTCTGATATCAATTGTAGACTAAGGTACAAACCCAAGAAGGGATGAATTGAGTTTTAAAAACTTTTTGCACTTAACAAACCAGTTTTAACAATTTAATCAAGTAAAACACACAATAAATAAATTGCTTGAAATTAAAGGAGTAAAGAAAGAGAATATGCAAACTCCGTTTATAGTGGTTCGGCAATATCAGAATCACTCTGATCTTACGTCAACTCTCTTCAAGGAACCTCCTTGAAGCATCCACTAATGATAGTCAAGCAACTTCACGGGTATTGTCCAAACCTTACAAATATATCTTCCACAAGGAAATGTTTAATGCCTAAATACTCTAAGAGTTATATCAACTTTTTTTTTTTCACTTTGAGAATGAATGAATAGATCGAAACAAGAGAAAGTGTACAATAAATGCTTATAACTCAGAAAGTTTCTTTCTCTACAGCTTAAAACTCAACAATGGCTTAAGAATAAAATTGAAAATGAAAACAAAGCATCAAGTAGGCCTTGTAGTCAACTACAAAAAAGTGTAGTCGACTATAACTTTGATTGATGAAAGCCATAGAACCCTATAGTCGACTAAGCATTGTGTAGTCAACTATAACAAAGTTATGCGCCCTTCTTTAGACCATGTAGTCAACTATGCAATGTGTAATCGACTACAAAAAGGTTTTGTGCCTTCTGTAGTTGATTAAAGAAAAGGAGGACTACATCGAATGATGAAAATACTAACATGAAGT
Source organism: Bretschneidera sinensis (assembly GCA_023935145.1). NCBI lineage: Eukaryota > Viridiplantae > Streptophyta > Magnoliopsida > Brassicales > Akaniaceae > Bretschneidera > Bretschneidera sinensis. The sequence goes on along the minus strand of CM043697.1, from coordinate 166,209,795 downwards.
CAAAATTAAAAACACTCATGAAAATCTATTTATCAGTATGATTAAAACATGATGAGGAAGATCATTCAGGATCAAGCAATTTAATTTTACATATGATCTTATTAATGGTCAGGATAACTTATTAGTTCTCATTTAACCAATTACCGAAAAATCAAACCTTTCATGACGAATCAACACAGGGAATACAAGATTTCTGCAGCACAAGAGGATATCCTTGAAGGCTTGTACTTGTGCATAGATTGCTCAACCACTTGCAGAATCAAATCCTATTACCATTTGTTTTATTCCGAGTTGCAAATATCTGAAGTGGGAAACATGAAATACTAACAGATATGTCCCTCGATCTTATGAAGTATGTGCTACTAATTTAAAAGTTAATGGCGTAAATCCCCGCATCATTCCATATGTCAGAAATGCACCTTTTAACACTACAACGTTACCTATGCTTTGTTTTCAATCACACCCATTGTAACATTGAAGGATCGTTAGTAGAACTCCAGGCACAAAACATTACATATTATAATTATGTTACTACTGACCTTCCATAGCTAGGTTTAGTACCCAAAAAGAGTTGAAATTTAACAAAATTAGTACATCAGAGTATAAGTTTTCAGAAACCATTTCTCGGACTTCATAAGCCAGTTTCGACAGAAATAGACGAGACCCACATCAATCACCTCCAACTTGCCTCTTCCACGAGTCTTCCACAATCAACTCATCAACTCCCCAGTCTTCGTAACTGATTCATTGACAGAGAAACAAGTTAGCAGAGAGAATATGCACCAGTGCAAAACATTCCCAAATCTTTTTTTCAGAAGAAGTCAAAGCAGTGATTAAAGCAAAGATCCAACAGGAAAAATCATTTTCACAAAATTAAAAGCACCAACTCACCTTCCATCAGGCAAGTAGCGACGGATGGTAAAGGGTATTTTACGCTCACGAAGCTCCTTCATAGCAATCTAACACGATCAAACAAATGAAAAACACAAATTTTGTAACATTAACCAAAGGAAAAACAGATGGAAACAAGACAATATAATAGTAGCATAACCTACATATAAATGCAGAATATAATAATCAAAAACTAGAAAGGACATGCACTGTGTGTTGAAGAAGCACATAGCTGGAGTGTCAACATCTGGCCAAAAATGCTACAGACAATGAAAAAGACCCGGCAAAGATCAAGGATTCTGATGATATGAAGACAAGGGGGCCTATAATTCTATGAATAAAATCATGGCTCTAGTTAGCATAGAATGGACAGTTTCACTAGACATCAAATAAGATAAATCATAGTTTTCACATTGGTTATGCAATGAAGATGATAATTCTTCTCCCGATAAAAGGTGCAAGTAGTTTTCATATTAGATACAGATACCAATGCAAAGCTTCATCCATGTTGATAATATGATACTGTGCATTACCACATATTGATATCTAATGTTAGGATGATGAGCTGTGGTGGACCAAGCAGCATGGCCATAGAAATTTAATACTAAATATTGAACAGGTTTGAAAAATGGGAGTATGTGGCAATGTGCATATCAAAATAAAAAGGACAACGAGTCAAAGAGGGAAAAATCTGAATCAACGAACATTGCTCTTACAAAAATCTTACCTCAAGTGGATCAGTCTCACCCTCCAGCTCAACCATGACAGGAGCATTCATGCTGCTCAGCCAAAAAGAATTATAGCATCAAACCAACTTAAATGGGCGATGAAAATGGAAAAGATTTATCATGCTGATAAGGTTTAGTAATGAAACCTGATTTGCAAAGCTCGGGTACCCAAGATTCTGGCACGCTCATATTTAGTCATGTATTTTGATGTTTTACGAATTCGTTCTGCAGGTTCCTGATCTCCTTTTTCCTCAGTTTCAAAAGGTTCCCCTGGATCATCATCATTATCCTTGTTCTCTACATCCTCTTCTACACCTTCCTGTCCAACGATAAGATAATTCATTAGAAAACAAATAAATTTGGTTTCACTTTCATCAAATCTCTTTCAGTAAATAAGTCAAAGAAAGGACTAATTACTTCAATCTCAGGCTCTGCTGGCTCATCCTCGTATCTGCAGCAACAATTGAAGGAATCTTAATCAAGTTCTTGAGCAACAAAAGAATATGATTCCATAAACTTCTGAAAAAAATGACTGTTATTATGCTCAACATGCACATAAGCATAATGGTCGTTAACTTAACCTGCGATGAGGATTTGCAATATGGACAGGGCATTCTAACAAAATAGATACACAAGTGATGTGCCATACAATGACAATGAAAGCCATAGAGAAGTATTGTAACATTATATTGCCAACATGAAAACTATAAGATGCATTAGAGTGAAACTCTTACTATTCAATAAACACGTACACACTTTGGGATTTCTAAAGCCATTGCTAAAGCAAGAATACCCTAGTGAAATTTACATTGCCCAAAATAAATATCTAGAATATCTTAACATCTGGTATTCTGTGTTCGTTCTAATACTAAACCAAAGAGAAGAAAAAATACATATCAGAAATTCCTATCGCGAAATCTCTGACCTCGTATTTGGCTGCCAAGAAATTCCTACGCTCAATTAAGCTAAATAGTTTCAATAAAATGAATTAAGCTACCCAACTTAATAAATTAAGTCATATTAAGGTGATTATTCTCCCAGTCCGAACAAATACATAAAACCAGAAGGATTTGGACCTCTTTTCCTTTATTTTCTTAGAAACCAAACAGGTATTTATAAAAGTCAAATTGAAGAGTTAAAACCCTAACGCATACATCTTTGTGTTTGGGTATATCACACAAGCACAAAAAATTACACGCAATATATATATGTATGTGTGTGCATATGAAAAGAGGTTACCCCATGTCATCATCGTTGAAGTCTTCGTCTGCCATTGTAAATTGCGAAGGAAGCTTTCTCTTATTTGTTTTCGCTTTCGGTCTGCTGTCGTTCTTCGCCTAAAGCCCTAACTCAGCAAAATGAACTAGAAATTTCTCCTTTCAAAGATCTAAACTAAATAAAGAAGAAAAACCTCCACTCTCTTTATTGTGGGTCCACAACACGAACCCATAGTAGATACGCCCAAGCCCAAGTACGGTTGGGCTACTCAGATTAATTGGATTGCTCATATTGAGCTGCAGCTGATAGGAGGAGCCCAATGTATCTTTGATGAGGCCAAAGTTAAGGCCCCCACAGGTTTGATCACTGACGTGCCCAAAAATTGCTATATTTGTTATACTAGTTTGATGTAAAAACAGTTTTGGGAATACTTTTATAAGATTTTTCTATTTTGAACCCTTATAAAATTTTATTACATTATTTTTTCAAGATACCTTATGAAATTTTATTACATTATTTTTTTTTGTAAGATACCCATGCAACTTAATTTGTTGATTTAAAATAAATGAGGATGAATGCTAGTAACATAAATTAATTTTTAATGACCCGTGAATTTTGTCGAGCTGTTATACTAGTTCAATGTAAGAACAATTTGGCGAATAAGTACACATATCTATGTTTCAAAAATGAAGAAACTCTATAATATGCTTGTATTTCAAAGCCTTGCGAGATTGGATTACATTGTTTTTTTGTATAAACTTTATGTTTGTGCAAATCGTTTTATATTAAATTAAAATAAAATAATTGTATATCAGTAAATAAATCATGTTCATATTCATAATTTATATACTGAAATTGCACAACCAAAAAAGTTTGATTGTTTATTTTTAGTATGATGTATGATTTTCTCATTTTATATTTATAAAATTAATTAAATACAATTTAGTTTTAAATTTTAAAAAAATGACAAACTCATTTTACCTTAAAAAAATTTAACAAAAAGTGAAAAGATAACCACAAGTATTATTTATTTAACATTCATCATGTATTAATTCACATTAAATGTAGTAACACAAATCCAACCTTTAAAAAAATTTCTCTGCTTCAGTTATTATTTATTTTAAATGTAATTATTAGGTGAACTGAAACTGAACATTGTTTTCCAAAAACTCCTAAAATTATCTGCCAACAAACCACCGTCTTGCAAGACAACTAACTAATAATTGCATACAATTGCAGGTCTTCACATATAATTAATGTGTTACTATTAAGTAATTATTTAATGTGACAACTAATCTACGTCTCCCTTTTTACTTGTGCCGACACACACCTTCCTCTCTCTCTACTGCAAAAACCTATATTTCCTAATCCGTTCATCATCCCTCATAATCTTCTTGATGATTAAGGAGAAATTAGCCAAACCATGGTGTGAATTATGAGGAATGATGAACGGATTAGGAAATTAGGGTTTTTGCATTAAAGAGAGAAAGAGGTGTGTAGGCGCAGGTAAGAGGGAGATGCATGTTAGGGTTTAGATTTTGAGTATTCTCTGTTTTGGTTATGGTTCTCACGATATAGATGATAATTGTTACGAAATAAAGAGTAGTTTGACTTTGTATTTTAAGACAACCTTAAACTTAAAGTTTATTTTTAAATTCTATCCAAACTAATGTAATTTGTGTTAAAACTTATTCAATTTCATTAGAATTCATTTGTAAATGAATTATATATTTTTATTAGCAAATTTAAATCACTTCATTTGAAAATAAAATTCACACTTTTTTTAATAAATCAAACAAACAGGTAAAAGATAACTGAATTATATTAAAATTATGAAATTGAAGTGTAAATGGAAATGGATGATGTGAAGGTATATAAAAAGACTACGATCCTCTTCACTTAAAAATTGAAATGGATGTAAAGTTTATGATGAAATTGAACGTTACATTGATAAATTTGAATTTAAATATTCTGCATTTAATGACGTGACATTCAATTTTACCATAAACTTAACTCTATTTAAATTTTCAAGTAAAAATTATCTTGATCCAATGAAAAAATAGCATTGGTTCATGCCTTGATAAAAATTGAAAAACTAGAATCAATGTGTCATATTGGCCCGGATGCTTTTGTCACATCAAATGATTAATAGCGACACAATGTTCAATTTTAGTTCATGTAACAATTAGAAATTCTTTTGAAAGGCATGTAATATGGGATTTATGTTACTTCATTTAAATTTGAATTAATATATGGTGAATATTAAATAAATAACATTTGTACGTACTCCCACACATTTCATCTACATGATTAATCTCAAATCCACAAATAATAGTAAAACATAAATGGTAAACTACACATTACAGGTTCACATAATTCAAAGTTTAAGAACCTTGTCTAGTAACACTCCATATAATTATTGTAAACAATCACTAGGTTTCTACCAATGGTCATGTAACATTTAACTTCAGGTCTAGTCTATAGTCCATGATTTATAATCCAATTAGCTTTAGCCCAAGAGATGATGACCTATTTATTGACCCAACTACAATCTCTTTGGGCCTCCCTAACAACTCCATAAGACGCTTTAATTCCCAGGTTTGGCAAAGGCCATTAGGAGTCTTTACTGGACCAACTTCCATAATTCAAACCAGAATTATGTGCCTCTGGGGTTGATTTAAGGGGTATAGGAAGTGAAGCTGTGGATATTTTTATTACATGGCCAAGAACAAGAAATTAAAAAAAAAAAAACGTTTCTTGAGTCGTGTTTTCGTTTTCTTTTAAATTTCATTTTAAATGACATACTCGTTTTATAGTTACATTCTAATGAAATAAAGAACACTTAATATTTTAACTTATAATACTCTCATTAATCTTTTTAATTTAAGAGAATTGTGATTTACACCTATGAGAAAAAAACATTAAAAAATTGTTTTTCATTTTTTATATCAATTTTCCATAACACTTGCTTAAAAAATTTGCACGTTCATATGAAAATGTAAGAAAAAATGAGTTATGGAGTACTTAAAAGACATTTTGCCTAGCAAGTAGTGAGAAGGTCAATAGAAGTAAGTCTTAAGGTCTTCTTCTTCTCGAATGTTAGTCGAAGGACGGCCAGGGTAATTAGCTCGAGACTTGGGATAGGAATGACTAGTGACTTGGGGTGTAATGAATTTGATCCTCTGGGTATTTTGATTCAGGAGTGTCGTAGATTGTTACATCTGGATTGGGAATGTAAGTTATGCCATAGGAGACGAGAAGGGAACAAATGCGCTGATTTATTGGCAAACATGGGCGTGGGGGGTCCTACTGCAACGGAAGTGATGTTTTCTCCCCCAGCTGAGCTGAAGCCTTTGCTCCTGGCAGATGCGACGGTAATTGAATTCCCAAGGGGTGGTCGGCTGTTCTAATCAGATTTTTTCTTTTATTTCTGCTGTGCCAAAAAAAAAAAAAAAATCAGTCTTTACTCACTTTTGTTTTCTTTTCACTTTTTCTATCTTTCAATCTATGAATCATAGAGCAAGTATATATTAGACAATTTTTTGGGCAAGTAAAACATCAAAATTTGTTTCTTGACGGTGTAAACATCTGATTGAACAGTGACTTCTCTTACTCTTATTGCATTATTTTTTCAATAAATAATATATGCATAGTGGCAAGCAAGTCACATGCTATCATATAACGTGCGTGGTGGAATCCACTAATAAACAACTAAAATATCATGCAAGGTTATGAGGTGTTGAAAAGCTCTAGTAGGTTGTCTTTGCTTTAATTTTCAGTTAACATGTGAATATGATCATGTTCATTAATTTGGAGAACCAGTACTAAATATAATTGAATTCTCCATGTAAAGTGCAGCGGCCAATTTTAAATATGATCTTGCAAACTTAGAAAAATGAGGCGCAGTTTGGTTGGGAAAGAAGCTTGCTTAAATATTTTTAGAGCATTTTTTTTTCTTGAAAGGATTTAAGTAGACTTTCCAACTAAACGGCGCCATAATACTATTAGCTAGCTTCCAAAAACCATCAATTTTAAAAATCTTTGAGACCATAAAATAACATAAGAAAACACACAAACCGATGGTCCTTGGATCATGTTACTAATAAGTACTTTATATAAGTTGTGTTTTAAGCTTCGTCAACATTCAAAATTTCAAACAACTAGCAGTGACAAATTGTAGTAAATAACACTTGTTTTTTCCGAAATAAGGGTTGAATTTTGTTTTTTATATAAAAAATTAAAAAATAACCACTAAATCAAAAAATTTGAATAACTAATAAAACCGGTTTCGACTTTTGGATATAAAACCGATAACAAATATGATTCTCACTAATTTTAAGAGTGAATTATTTTTTCGTCTCTCGATTTATCCTCTCAATTTAAATGGATTAATATCATATATGTGCAAATATATTATGATCAAATAGTTATAACATTGTATTTATATAATATATCATTTTAATAAAATATAAAAGTGTAACTTTTTTTATTTTGGCGAAGTGAAATTGTATATAAACCATTGAATTTGCAGCTTGCTAATAACTCGGCAATGGTAATTCGTCGTTTAATTTGAAATTCTTAGCAATAGGATTCTAATCTTAGCTCTTATGCCTGCCCCATTATTATCGATATTCTCACCATTACTTAATTTTTTTTTCCTTTATCGTCGTTGCGTTGACCTTTGGTTAGTACCTATCATGTTAATATATACTAATACTAGTATATTTTTCTTTATAAATAAAAGGTCATGCAGTTTGTACTTCTTTTCGACTCTACGGATCCGCCGTCTTAATCTGAACCTACATAAGGCTGGCCAAGTGGCCGTGAGTTGAGATGCTCAAGTTCAATATGGCTCATTCAACTTAGGGCGGCTCTCATTCACTCGCAAATCGATTTATAAATATATGATTTAATTATTTTTAATATGAAAAATATATTACTTTATATATACATGTATGTTATTGTTTCGTTAAGGTTGAAAATACAATAAGATTAATAATATATATTTATAAAAAAAGGACCGAGTAGCAAAATTTGTATAATCGAGTAGAAATTTCCCATAGAGTGGACCGGGGGAACCTATGATCTATGAAATACGGTGCTATCTAGACCGGATTAACTGGACAGAACCAACCCCTCTATTCATATTTAATGTAATATTTTACTAATTAAGGAGACAAAATAACAACATTTAATGTACAAAATCTCACTCGCTGTCATTTCCTTCTTCGTCTCCGTCAATCTACCTTCTTCTTCTCTTCCTTCCTTTTTCAAACCTTCTTTCTCTCTACTCACACCCATTACCCTAACCAATACCGATTAGCTGTAATACATATAATATTAATTAAAATTTCCAAACTCTCTCACTACTCACATGACCAACTTGATCCCAAACCTATTTCTCTTCTCCTCTCAACTCCTAAATCTCCAACCATAAATACACATACTGATAACAAACAAACAACCAAAAAAAAAAGAAAACCGAAATAATGGCTGTTTCTCCTCAATATTCCAAGCCTCACAAATCCATCACCAACATAATTCCCTTCAAGAGAACAAACCTCTGCTCACTATCTCTCATTTTCTTACTTTTCTTATTCTCTTACCTCTTCGGTGTTTGGCAACACGGCGGCCGCACCGACATCACCGCCACCACGGCCACCAAGACGATCACCGTCCCATGTGTAGACCCCACCCCAATCACAACATCATCAAACGCCCTAGACTTCACCACCCACCACATGGCGGACGACATCGAAGGCATCACTTCAGCCGAGGGAAAGGCTTACCCTCCATGCAACGTCAGCTACAGCGAGTACACCCCATGCGAGGACTACCAAAGGTCACTGAAATTCCGCAGGCACAGGTTGATATACAGAGAGAGGCACTGCCCAGACAAGAAGGAACTGCTCAAGTGCCGTGTCCCTGCTCCCTACGGTTACAAGAACCCTTTTACGTGGCCCAGGAGCAGGGATCTGGTGTGGTACGCTAATGTGCCACACAAGGAACTCACGGTGGAGAAGGCGGTGCAGAATTGGATCAGATACGAAGGCGATCGGTTTAGATTCCCTGGAGGAGGGACCATGTTCCCTAATGGTGCGGATGCGTATATCGATGACATTGGGAATTTGATTAATCTCAAAGATGGGTCTATACGTACCGCCATTGACACTGGTTGTGGTGTAAGTTTTTATCTGGTCAACTTTGGTTTCGTTTAATTTTTATTTTATTATTTTATTCTTTTTCTTGGTGTGTTAACTAAAAGAAAATTAGATAAAATCATTTAGTTGCAAATAATGTGAATTTTGAGGGTACCCTTGCTTTTCGTTCTTCAATATATGTATTTACAAATTGCCTTCATTTGCTAGAAAATAACCGGCTGGTGGAGATGTTTAAAATTTTTATTAAGCCGTTTTATTTATTTATTTTAGCTAGGCTTTTACAATTTTAAAAAGAAAAACGTATAATATGGTAATAGCTAACATTAATTAGGAAGGAAATAAACGACCTGCAATTAAATGAAGGATATTAGAGATTTATTTACTTTTTGAAATTCAGGACAAATTATAACGTCAATTGCTGCACAACGAAATATTTATGGTTGCGGTAAAACTGGGATTTTTTTGCCTTTCTAACATTTTAACCACGTGGCATCACTAACATGTTGTTCATATTGTAAACATGCATTTTATCAAAATTTCAGGCCTTTTAATTTTTTTAAATACTAAATATTTTTTTGCACGTGTTCAATTGCTCAAGGGAATTTTATGGAAAATTTCAATTGACGATAGAGTTTTTCATTTAATTAATTAGTTGAAATTATAATATATAAGGTGTTCTAATTAAGGTTTGACGCTCCACAATTTGCAGGTGGCAAGTTGGGGAGCATATCTTCTGTCTCGAAACATCCTAACGATATCGTTTGCGCCAAGGGACACCCATGAGGCACAAGTCCAATTCGCCCTGGAGCGAGGAGTTCCTGCTTTGATCGGAGTTCTTGCTTCAAAGAGGCTTCCCTATCCGTCTAGAGCTTTTGACATGGCTCATTGCTCTCGCTGCCTAATTCCTTGGAGCCAGTTTGGTATATATTTACCTTTTCTAAGTATATAGTGCATGTATTAACCATTTCTAAGATATAACATATTATGTAACTTATTGTTAGTGTTAGATACGAAGATTTTTACTTATATTTTCAATTACAACTAAAATCCTAATTTCTTGTAATGTACTTAATAATTTCAACGCGGATCCGTATTTAAATATATATTTTCTTTATTTTATTTGGAATAGATGGGGTTTATTTGATTGAAGTTGATCGGGTTCTGAGGCCTGGTGGATATTGGATCCTGTCTGGACCACCAATCCATTGGAAGAAACACTGGAAAGGATGGGAAAGAACAAAGGAAGATTTGAATGCTGAACAGACTTCTATTGAGAAGGTCGCTAAAAGCCTATGTTGGACAAAATTGGTGGAGAAAGATGACATTGCTATTTGGCAAAAACCCATCAATCATTTGAATTGCAAAACTAATCGCAAGCTCACTCAGAATCCACCTTTCTGCCCTGTTCAAGATCCTGATAAAGCCTGGTTTGTAGTAATTTGAATGAATTTGCTTCTGTTGTAAGTATTTCTTTTTCTTGATTTAATTTGAGTGTGGTCCTGTCCAGGTATACAGATATAGAAACTTGTCTAACCCATTTGCCCGAAGTTTCGAACAATCAAGAAACTGCAGGCGGTGAATTGACGAAATGGCCTGAGAGACTAAATGCAATCCCACCAAGGATTGGAAGAGGAACATTGAAAGGTGTAACGGCTGAAATATTCAGACAAGATTCAGAACAATGGAAGAGGAGGTTGTCGTATTATAAACAAGTGAACAATCAGTTAGGAAAAACTGGAAGGTACCGAAACCTTTTAGACATGAATGCCTACTTGGGTGGATTTGCTGCTGCTCTGATGGATGACCCTGTTTGGGTTATGAATGTTGTTCCTGTTGAAGCCAAAATTAACACACTTGGAGTCATTTACGAACGGGGACTTATTGGAACATACCAGAACTGGTAAGCTTTCAAGCAATTTAATTTGCTTTGATAAATTTTCATTTGAATCTCAAAGCTTGATCGATCTGTCTTGCAATAATTTTGTTGCAGGTGTGAAGCAATGTCCACTTATCCAAGAACATATGATCTCATTCATGCTGATTCAGTATTTAGTCTGTACAAGGATAGGTAAACATTCATTACACATAACTAATTAGTAACAATATTCCCACAAAATCTATATTAATGGGTTTTGAGTTGAATTTAATTGTGTGACAGATGTGAGATGGAAGATATATTGCTAGAGATGGATAGAATTTTGAGACCTGAAGGAAGCGTGATATTCAGAGATGACGTGGATATATTGGTGAAGATCAAGAGGATGACTGATGGAATGAACTGGGATAGTCAAATTGTAGATCATGAAGATGGTCCTCTTGAGAGGGAGAAGCTTTTATTTGCAGTGAAATCATACTGGACAGCTCCTGCACCTGATCAAAATGCCTCTGAAACTTCTTAGTACTTGCATATGCTTTAGCTTCTTTTTCTTTTTCCCTTTCCAAACCAATGATTCTTTTGGTACGTTAGTTTATTTACCTACAATAGCTAGTGCAACCAATTTATAAAATCAAAAGCAGATCCATGTATAAGTTTTTCAAGGTCTTTAACTGATGTTCAAAATCAATAAATTAATGTTACACTTCTTGATTTGGATTATATAGATATATTGTTTCTAATAATTTTTCGTTGTCAAATTCAAGTGATTGGGTAAAATTCTTAAATTGAATTTTTTTGGAATATAATTTAAATTCTTTTTTCATATTGATTTGAAACATAGCTTAAACTCACTTGTATTATTTGTCTGCTTACCCTAAAAGAGAATCTCAACCATGGTTTGCAACTTGTTTGACAGAGACATGCTATACTAAAACATGGAATTAATAGAATGAGTATTATAGCAATAAGACATGTTTACAGGTCAGTTTAGGCTTGTTATGCTTTCTAGCAAGGAGATCTAAATGAAATATTTTGCAATATCAATAATTAAGATTCATCTCAAAAATAACTTTCTGCATATATACTACTATTAATTAATTCTGAAAATTTAACAAATTTCAATGCAGTAAGTTTGGCACTGAAAACTGAAAAGAGTAATCGATTTCTAGGTGTGCAGTTCAGGCACGAGAAATGTTATCGTCTAACTAAGTTGGAGTTAGTTAAAATGCAACTTTAATGGGCTGAAAACTGAAGTTAATTAGGTAAGTCATGCGAAGACTCACCTTTTGCTATCCAAACACCAGCCATATAAATGGACCTAAAAGATAACCGCCAACATAAGGCATAAGAGCTAAGAATTAGAACTAATTAAGAGTTAATTATCAAACTATTTGCTACTCATGGCATCTCTCAAATCCCAGCAGCTGGTCTCTGTTAGCTCCAAAGCTGCAGTACTCCTTGTCTTGCTGATCATAGCAGTAGTGTCGGTTGATCAGATCAAGATGGCTGCGGCACAAAGCTGCAACGCTGAGCTGAGCAACCTGAATGTGTGCACACCTTTTGTGCTGCCTGGTGCCGCCAACACAAACCCAAGTGCTGACTGTTGCAATGCACTTCATTCTGTTCAACAGGACTGCCTCTGCAGCACTCTCAGGATTGTCGCTCGCCTTCCTGCTCAATGCAGTCTCCCACCTCTCACTTGTGGCAACTGATTAATTGTAAGTCTGCTTAATTTGTTTCCTTAACTTTAGGAATTATAAATTTTGTTTTTCAAATTAATTAAGAACTTTGTAATTAAAACAAACAATGTCTCATTAATTAACTACTGTGGGTAGATGGGAAACCAGCAACATTAAACATTCAAACATATTACATACATGCCCACGAATTATTATTAACTCTCTTGTTATAATGGTTGACTTCTCATTTCTAATTCTTTTCACAGATACAAAATAATGCATGGAGGCAATGTGCAAGAGTGGTGATCAGACTGGTCTGCGAATAATGCTCGACTTTTATCAATTTTTCCTTTTTAAAAAATGTATGCCGAGCTTCCAAGAAGCAAGAAATAATCAGAAGAGAGAAATTAGAATTATGAAATAAATTACTACTCCATATTCTATTTCCTCTTAAGCATGATGACAATTAGTTATTCTATAATATGCTTGCATTTAAGTAAGAGAACGATTCAGTAAGCTCGAGCTTTGACAACAGGCTTTGTAGATCCAACTGTCAATGTTTAATAATATTAATCATTAACAAAAATAATCCAATAATATTAATTTTAGTAATATTGTGCATAGTACAGATATTTACTTAGTATTAATTATTATATAAAGAACAAGTTATCGATTTGGGTTGGATTGAAATTTTTTAAAATTTAACTCAACGGATTAAATAATTTCTCAATCAAAATCCAACTCAATATAGTTTATAAAACTCAATTCAATTCAACTCGTTGTATTGGATGATTCCGTTAATTTTCATAATTACCCCTAATTATTACACAGAGGCACAGCAGATTACGACTTGCGTTTTTCACTTGGAAAACATTTTTTTGAAAAACTCACCATAAAGCTTCCTCCTTTTTGTAGTTTTCTATTTCCAATTATAGCTTTCTTTTTTTTTTAGGACAACGTGAGAGCTTGTTGATAATGTTCTAATATAAAAATAAATTCTTTTAATATTATCGTTTTTGGGTAACTCTCTGATTCTCTGATCAACAACTAAGAGATCCACTTAAGGAACACAAGAACTAAGTTGAAGTAATCAATCTCTCAGAAATAATTAAAAATCATTTAATTTTTTTGTTTGAATTTCAAGTGATTCTCTAAAAAAATAGCGAAGAAAATATCTCTAAGGTGAAGATGAATTAACTAGGACGTCAAATATAAATAAGTACAGGATCGGGAGACGTCAAATATAAATAATTCAATTATTAGTGTTAATAATTGAATTTAACATTTCATTTTAATTAGATGCATGGCATTAATAGTAAAAAAGATGATGTGATTTAAAAGTATCTATTGATTAAATTTTAAATAAAGTAACATATTATCTTTAGTTAAAGAACACTAACTACATAAGATTACAAATCCGGAGGATCTTGATCCATAAGATGTTAATGTTTTAGTTATAAAAGAAAGAGAAACTCACGTTTTACAAAAAAAAATGAGATTAGAATTAATTTTATCTTCATGATCGATCATATATATCACACGGATTACCTTAATGTGAATATTTACTATATTACCACAGCTCAATAATTACGTTTTTATCGTGTAGAAGTAATACCTAAGTTTTCATTACTTCAATAATAATAATAATAAATCTATAGTAAGTTTTCATTACCATAAGAGACATATTTACCTAATGACATTAATTTTGATTTCTTACAGAATATTATTTTAAGAGTACGTTCGGATCGAGAGGGATGAAAAGAAGAAAAATACCCCTGACTTCTCTCATTTAATCCACTTCTCTAACCTTCCAAAAACTACCAAATAAGAGTGAATTAAAATGCTTAAGAGTTTAAAAGGATTTGAAACCATATATTTTCGTTTGTAAGAGTTTGATACTCACATACAGTATATTTGGATTGGGGTAGAGGAGAGAAAATGATAAAATATAGAGTGCATACTTTTCTCTTGTTAATTTGGATTGTTTTTTAAATGAAGAGACATTTACCACTTCAAATCTCCTTGAGTCTCCATTTTAACAATTTTCAAAATTCGGAAAATAAAGATGAAGAATGTACTCTACTCTCTTTTATATATATAAAGCATCCAAACAGGATAAAAGACAGTAATTCAAATTCTCCTCTACATTATATCTTTATCGAGCAGTCACACCTATCATAGATTTTGACCGCCCATGCAATTATCTTGTATTGGCTCTAGTAATTATTAAGAAACTTCATTGGTAATTTATACTTTTACTAATTTTGCTCTTAATGAAGTTATTGTAATTAGTGCCCATAAAGTTTGATTCTATTTGTTTGCATGAATGATTGAAATTTATGATACGAATAGCTTTACCATATCTTTACACTTTTATTTACTTTCATCTACGTCATCTGAACATTTAAAATGGCAAGTATTAGCATAATCTCGTCCGTAACTAAATTCATTGCATAAAATATCATTACTATGATTCTAGTAAATTATGGAAACGATATGAAGAGGATAACACAAATTCTCTTGATTAATTATAGCCAAAGCAACTGGAAATTAAACAGAAAAGGGCAAATTAGAACAATATATATTTTCTTCACATGAGAAGCATAACATCCCTAAACAGACATTTCATGAGAAAAAATTAATATAGGGACACCACTACATATATCATGAGAAAAACACTTGGAAACCCCCACCCTCTACTAAATATTTTTTTTTAAAATATTTAAAGTTATAAATTAATGTTTCAAGATTTTAAAGGAAAGCTAATTAAAGAAATTTTAACAGACCAAAAATTTAATGGGATTCGATCTGTTTTTTATTCATTTTATGGTAACAAAGTAAAAGTTAAATAAAAAATTTAGTACTATCAAAGTAACAATTCGATACATTAGGTATTTAGGTATTAGGATGGCAATGATAAATTTTTTTTGCCAAAGTAAGTAATTACACTGACTAAAGTTTGAAATTGCACCAGCCTTATTTCCAAATTTGGAGGGATTTCACTTTTTTAAGTGTCTTGAGACATTAAGAAATGAGAACTGAAATCTAAATTCAATTTTTGTCATCCCCAATTTCTCTAAAAGAGAAATATTGTTCCAACACAGTCAATTCGCAATCCACAACTCACATCAAGAAATCCATTGGATTTCAAGCTCTGAACTAAAACGCTAATTATTGAAGTCTCAGGTACTGTCTTCATCTCTATAGACCTTAATTGTATCTGTTTTGCGGTTCAATTGCGTCTAACATGCAGAAATGTATCTTATAACTAGCTTGCTTTTGTACACATAAAATTAGAACTGTGTAGAACATTTATCATAAATAAGTATGGTTTTAACTTTCTGTAATGACCATTAGTGCAAGTGTGCGTGATCCTTTTCAAGTGAAAAAAAAACAGAGAATGATTAAATAGGGCTTGAATAATAGAGCTTTGACTAGACTGATATATGGTACGACGGAATCATTGATTAACAGGATATTCGATAGTTTAATGAGTGATATGGAGTTCAGTAGCCAAAAGAGATTAAGATTTTTTTTTTCAGATATGGGATTGAATTTAATTTTATCTATTTAGTGGTTCAAATTGGCTGTACATTGCTTTCGTTTTTTATTTTTAAATCTTATTTCAATTCTTATTTCGTTGATTCCTCGTCTAAGCATGAAACTTGACATTACAAGAAAGATTGTCAACTCTATTTTTCTTTAGGATAACCACATTATCTCAAGAGTATCTCTTATATATTTTATAATTGTATTAGATAACTAAGATAAATTACTTAGATAACTACATTATCTCTTGATATCTATCAAATTTGTATCGTGTTTATTATCAAACTGTAACCTATATATATATATGCAATACAATACATGACTTACTGTATCAATTTCTTCCAAATATCGTCTCACAATTAAACTCTCATATAGTATCAGAGCAGTAGTGTTCCTACAATCTCTCTCTTTCTCTCATTTTTTTTCTTCATGTGTCCCTGCATCAGCAATAAAGGCATACATAGACAATCTACCACCATATCTCTCTCTAACCGAACCAAGAAATCTTCACGACTTCATCTATTCTTCACACAATGACCGACACTACCCTTTCCAACACCTCATCTTCTTCCACTCTACCGCTTTCTTTAACATCTCAAATCTCTTCAACACATCTATGGAACGTTCAACCTATTCTTGCTAGCATTCTCAATTCTTAGACATTCTTGACATACATGACCTTCAACATATCATTGATGATAGCAAACTTGTTCCATCGGAAAAACTCATTGATGAGTCGATCAATCCATCCTTTGTCGTATGGAAGAAAATAAACAAACTCATTTTAAGCTAGATCAAAGCCACAATTTCTCCATTCATCTAAACTTTTATCCTACCATGCAAAACTGTAAAAGAAGCTTGGATTCTTCTTGATAAATGGTTATCACATTTTCTCCAAAATACATATTCTAAACCTACATGATCAACTTTGATCCCTCTGCAAGGAATCAGACAAACCAATCTATGATTTTCTCCTCCATGCCAAAATATCTTTGATTCTCTTGCCTCTACTGGAGAGCCCATTAAAGAACAAGAACTCATTGAATTCATCATTATTCATCACCTCACTTCATATACGACCCTTTGAAAATCTCAATGAATTTTATGTCATTCTCCTTCAAGAAGAACATTTTATCAACAAAAAAAAAATAGCCATGGACTAGGCCATCCATCGCCACAAACACCACCCACCTACCACCGCAATCGCAACAACCATGGACTAGGCCATAACTCTCGTGATGCCTCCACCAAAGTCGATTGCCTGGTGGCTCCACCAACCATCATGCCCCTTCCTCGCACCAGCAGCACTCCTCCCTTTCTTGATCGCAGGCTCCTCTCCTACCTAGCCCCTCCTCTCATAATACACTTGTCTCTTGCCAAATCTGCAGCAAACATGGTCACACAGCTCGCCAATGCCTAGACATGGTGACTTTTCCTATACTGTCTAAACTCTTGCTAATGTAGTTTCCAACACTAATCTCTCTGACAACACCTCCTTCACTTGGTATCTTGACTCTGGTGCTTCTCACCACATGGCTTTCTTACCATATGGCTTTCTCACCATCCTTCATGTCAAACGCACAAACTTATTTTGGTAAGGATTATATAGTTGTTGGTAATGGTAATCACTTGTCCATCTCACGCATGGAAAAAAATATTCTTCTCAAAATAAATTCTTTCATCTTAATGAAGTCTTATGTGTTCCAACAATTAAGAAAAATCTTTTATCTGTTCATCATTTTTGTTGTGATAATAATTGCTATTATCTAATGCATGCTAATGGTTTTGTGGTGAAGGATATCAAAACAAACAATATTCTTTTGACTGGTATTAGCTCCGACGGTCTGTATCACATCCAAACAAACACTGCCACATCCCATAAGCTTGGGTTCTTTATTGCGAAAACAAATCAAGACATCTAGCATGCTCAATTGGACCACCCATCCCATGCAACTCTCTAGTCTATTTTACGTCGTTTTTCGTTACCAATTTGTAGTCTCGTTCTTAATAAAGTTTGTCACATTTGTCCACTATGAAGAATTATTCGCTTTTCCTTTTCAGATAGATCTTTTTCAGTTTTTCTTTTTTTGGAATTAATTCATCTTGATTTATGGGGACCAACACCTATTATTTCTAATTTAGGTTTTTGATACTACTAAGGTATTATTGATGATTTTAGTAGATTTATATGGTTTTATCCTCTTATGAAGAAATCAGATACTCTCGCCATGTTTGTCATTTTCAAACAGGAAATTGAGAATCTGCAAAATTTTAAAATCAAAACTATTCAATGCAATGAAGGAGGTGAATTTACTAGTTATAAATTTAAGTTATTTCTTCAGATTAATGGCATTTTTCAACAGTTCTCTTGTCCACACATGCCTCAACAAAATGGAGCGGTGAAAAGAAAAGATCGCCATATAGTTGAACGAGGTCTCTGTTTGTTATCTCAATCACAAGTTCCATCAACATTTTGGGTTGAGGTATTTTCTTTCACAGTTTACCTCATCAACAGGTTATCGAAACCTGTCCTTGGTGATTAATCTCCATATGAATATTTTTTCATCGATCTCATGATTAAGAGTTTCTTAAAGTGTTTGGATGCACGTGCTTTCCTCTTCTAATGCTATATAACTCACATAAGTTAATGCTTAAATCTATCAAATGCGTTTTTATTGGCTATGATCGGTCTCACAAAAGGTATATATGTTATGATCCACTGTTAGGTACATTTTACATTTCGAAGCATGTTATCTTTGACGAAACTTTTTCCCTTACAAAGACTTATCTACCAAACCACATGCCCTTTTACCAAAAACTCTAACCTAGTTTCATCCACTACTTCTCTATCCTCCTCCCATACCCATCAACTCACCACCTCCCATCCTTGAGCCCACTATCCACCCTCCTAATAATAACATCTCTTTGCCATCCACCCCTCCTACAAGCTACAAGCTGACTCGAACCATTACTATCAAGCCGACACTTGAGCAATACTGCTTCGCCACGCCAAACCCAAGTACCTTCTCTCCTCCTCGAAAATACAAAAGTACTAATGATCTTACCTACAAAACTGACAAGCATCCCTTACCTGAGACCTGCTCCAGTAGTCTCACTGATCCTCTTTCCGAAGAATCGACATCCAACACTCAAGCTATCAAACACTCTCACTAGAAAAAGGAAATGCAAGAGGAATATGATGCACTTCTCCACAATAATACTTGGTCACTGGTACCTTTTTATCCCTCTCAGAACATTGTTCGTTGTCAATGGGTTTTTAACAAGAAGGCTTAGAATTTGATGAGACTTTTAGCCCAGTAATCAAGCCTACTACTATCCGTATTGTTCTTGCCTTAGTTGTTTCCCGTAATTGGTCCTTGAAACAACTTAATGTTCAAAATGCATTTCTTAATGGTTGTCTTCAAGAAGAATTGTATATGAAGCAACCACAATGTTTTTCTAATCCACTTAAACCCAATCATGTGTGTAAACTATATAATGCACTTTATGGTCTTAAGCAAGCCCTTTTAGGCATGGTTCTATGTGGATGACATTATCATTAAATGTGATATGGTTGCTGAGATTATTCAGTTCATCTCTCAAGTTTTCTCAACATTTGATACAAGAGATTTTGGTGAATTGAGTTTTTTCCTTGGCATGGAGGTGCCTCGTATATCTTAGTCTTTACTACTATCCTAGGTTTAGTATGCCACTGATCTCCTCAAGAAATTTTGTATGCATAATAGAAAACCTTGTTCTACGCCGATCTCCGCTGGCTCTAGGTTGTCTTCCACCGATGGTGCTCTCTTATCTAATCTTACATCATACCGAAGTATGGTCGACAGTCTCCAATATCTTACTACTTTCATTTTGACATTGACTTTGTAGTAAATTAAGTTTGTCAGTTCATGGACGCACCTCATAGCTATCATTTTAAGGCAATAAAACAAATTATTCGATACATTAAATGAACTCTTTTGCATGGTATCTCATTTCATTCGTCCAATGACTTCTCCCTACGGACCTTCTCTGATGTGGATTGGGTTTGTGATCCCAATGACTGGCGGTCCATTACTGGAGCTTGTATTTTTCTTGGATCGAATCTTGTTACCTCGTCTGCTAAGAAATAGCCAACGGTTTCTCGATCTAGTGTTGAAGCTGAATACCACACGTTTGCTCATACGACTGCAGAACTTCAGTGGTTTTGCTATCTCTTTCGTGAGCTCGGTATCAAGCTCTCGCATCCTCCTTTATTGATTTGTGATAATATTTTTGCTATCCATATGACTGCAAATCCTATCTTCAATGCTCGGACACGTACGTCATATTGAAATTGACTTACACGAGGAGTTTTACGTATCTCTTATGTCTCATCTTTGGATCAATTAGCTGATATTTTGACCAAAGGCCTACCTTGTGATCGGTTCCTTTTGTTGTTTGCCAAGCTCAATCTTCACTCTGTACCATTTCGCTTGAAGGTGAATGAACACAATTATAGTAGAAAAAATTCTTACCTATCACATATTCATGAGAGATATATGGCACAAGGGTCCATCTCACCCTTGAATGAAAATAAAATATATATTTTTTTCTGTCTTTTCACATACCATTTAATCGTGAGATGAACCATTGTACCATGTATCTCTCATGGACCTGCACTATGCAAGAATTTCTCGTTATAGTAGATGACCACATTATCTCTAGATTATCTTTTGTATATTGCATAATTGTATTAGATAACTAGATTATCTCTTGATATCTATCAAATTTGTATCCTGTTTATTATCAAACTGTAACCTATATATATGTGCAATACACATGACTTACTGTACAAGGTCTTCCAAATATCATCTCACAATTAAACTCTCACACTATACTGGTAATTAAATTGTTAGGTTTCCTGCATAGCAATTTTTTTTTTATTTAGGCAGGCGCACGATCGAACCAATAAATTACTTATCATAAAAAGTACATGATACAAGAGTTCATCTCACTTTTAGATGAAAAGAAAATACATCTGTTTATCTCATTTCTCATGTCATCCAATAGTGATAGTGAGATGAACCATTGTAGTATGTATCTTTCATGAACCTGTACTAAGTAAGAACTTATCATAAATCTAAAGTCTATTTTCTTTACTTTCTATCTTGTGATTTAACACATGTATTCCTTCTTTAGCAAAGATTAATAAATAGGAATAACGATGACTCATAGATCACATATGGTACCATCACTGTACCAGATGATTCTGACATGAATCTAATTAATGTCTCTTTCTTTTCTTTATTTTCAATTGATGCTTTACTCATATAGCTCTGTTTAATGAAGGTCAATGAATAAAGATGAAGATTACTTGGGTGGTGCTCATGACGAGGACATGGATATTAGACATCATATATCAAATAAGTTGGACTTCAACATGGAGCAGGGCTGCCGGAACCCAAATGTTTCGCATGTCAATGCATCTCAGTCCAATATTTCCTCATCAGATGAGACTATTACTGATGAAGTACTTCAAATTGGCACCGAGTTTGAATCAGATGAACATGCATACAGATTTTACAACAAATACGCTACATTGTTCGGTTTCAATGTTCGGAAAGGTTGGGTGAATAGGAATAAGATGCATGGTCATGTGGTGTCTAGACAGTATATTTGTTCTAGAGAAGGTTATCGGCGGAAGGACAAAAGAGATGTTAACGTGAAGAAGCACCGAAAGGAAACAAGGACAGGCTGCATGGCACACATGATCATCACTCGTCAATCTGATGGCAAATATAGGGTTACACATTTTGAAGCACAACACAATCATGACAATATAAATCCAAATAATCCTCAAAATGTATTGTTGCAGGAGGAATTATGTGTTGCTGGAGTGGACCTGCCAAATAATTCAGGGACCCAGTCAATTTTTGAACAGATGTGTGGAAAATTTCGAGTACGGGAATTACTTGATTATCTTTTCATGGGGTACGACAATTACCTTCGGTCTAAAAGAAGAAGGGATATGAAAGTGGGAGAGGTGAGTCAGTTGTTGCATTATTTTCAGAGGCAGCACTTTGAAAATCCATCATTCTTTTATGCAGCACAGCTTGATGTTGATGATAAGGTAACCAACATATTTTGGGCTGACGATAATATGCTAGCAGACTATGATCATTTTGGTGACGTGGTTTGTTTGGACACAACTTGCCGAACGAACAAAGATTTTCATCCTTTTGTACAGTTCATAGGAGTGAATCATCATAATCAAGTTCTGATCTTTGCTGCAGCACTTCTTTTCGATGACACTGTTGAATCACTCAAGTGGTTATTTCATACTTTCCTAGATGCAGTGTCTGGAAAGAAGCCAAAATTAATTCTCACAGATCAAGATGCAGCAGTTGGTGAAGCAGTTAACTCAGTCTTAGTAGATATAGATCACCGTATATGCGTATGGCAGATGTGCCGGAATGTTCTTAAATACCTTAGCCATGTGGTCAAGGACACCGAGTCCTTTGCTACTGATTTTAGAAGTTGTATTTATGACCACAAGGATGAAGAAGGTTTTACCGGTGCCTGGGAATCTATGCTAGATAGTTATGGTCTTCAGCAAAATGAATGGCTACGATGGATGTTTATAGAAAGAGAGAAATGGGCTGTCGTATATTGCAGGAACGCTTTCTTTACAGACATGAAAAATTCACATATCGGTGAGATGTTATCAAATAATTTGAGGAGTTACCTGAAATCTGACCAAGAATTGCTTCAATTTTTTAAGCATTTTGAGAGGGTTCTAGATGAGTTACGGTATGGAGAAATTGAAGCTAATGATGAAATGAGTAGATTCACTCCAAGGTTGATGGGAAATGAGTATATGTTAAAACATGCAAGTGATGTTTATACACCAAATGCATTTGAAGTATTTCAGCGAGAATATGAGAAGTGTTTGAATGTTGTTGTTAAGCAGTGCAGTCATAAGGGATTTTTGTCTGAATATAAGGTGAGTATAGTTGGCCAAACTCGAGAATACACCATTAGAGTTAATGCTTCGGATGATACTATCATTTGCAGCTGTATGAAATTCGAGTATGTTGGGTTTCTTTGTAGTCATGCTCTAAAAGTGCTTGGCCACAGAAATATAAAAGTTGTCCCATCTCGTTATATTTTGAAGCGATGGACAAAAGATGCAAGGATTCAAAGTTTAATAGGGCTCAGTGAGTTCGTTGGACAAGAAGAAGACCCTAAGTTGGTTGCAGCAAGACGTTACAAAGATTTGTCTCACAGCATACTGAATCTTTCAGCCAGGGCAGCTGAATCACAGGAAGCATTCCAGTTTGCTTCAAGACAACTCAATGAGGTGATTGAAGGGGTGGAAAAAATCTTGGTAGCAAGACCTGAGGCAGCTCAAGGTATCACCTCAAGTAGCAACGGTGCAAATGCTTCCGAAAGTGAAATTAATGCATGGAATTTTTTGGATGGAATTGTGATTGAGGATCAGGATGAGGACTACATATCACAGGGAGCGAAAGTACAACCACACTCACCGAACACTTTGACGTGCATTTCAAGCCCCCCACCTTCATATGTTTCTCCTCAATCCCCCACAAGGAATCCTGTCATGCAGGTGATACTTGGCTTAAATTTGTCGTGTTTATTCATGTTATAAGTCCCCTAGCTACATTGTACTGCAGTGGTAGGGACATCCCTTTCCTACCCAAGTGGACAGTGGTTCAAAACTCCCCCTTTCCACATATGATATAATCCTTTTCTTCTACTATATTATGAAAATTTAAAATAAAAAAAAAAACTTAAAATAATATACATATAATAAGCAATTCAGTCAGCTATAATTATTATTGATTGACTGTTAATTTTACTAATAATTCTCACAATATGTTTCGTGCAGGGTTTGTACAACTTCCCAGCTAATCAGGTAGTCCAGTGCATGTATGAACAGTCTAATCTCGTCATGGACCAACAATCCTATACTGACATGTATCCACAACAAAACTTCTACTCCGAACATCATGACTCACCTATCCAAACTCCGTTACTGCAGGTAAATATTTTTCAAAATTTACACTCTAATTGTAATTTGAAATAAATTTGTGTATGATTTGAATGGACACCGTCTTGCAGGAACCTTTAATGCGCAGCGGATATCATGAGTCTGTCACAAACACCCCTCAGCTGAGACAGGTAAATTGGCTGACTCTTATCTTTTTTTTTCTTCCTTTTTTTAATGGTATTTGATGGAAAATCTTTAGATGAATGGAAATTAACTTGCACTTTGATTTTTGATTGTAGGCAATGGATCTTGATATCCAACATCCCATTCAGTCAGCTATTATCATTGATTGACTGTTAATTTTTCAAATAATTCTCACAATATGTTTTGTTCAGGATTTGTACAACTTCCCAGCTAATCAGGTAGTCCAGTGCATGTATGAACAACCTAATCTCGTCATTAACCAACAATCCAATACTGACATGTATACACAACAAAACTTCTACTCCGAACATCATGACTCACCTATCCAAACTCCGTTACTGCAGGTAAATATTTTTCAAAATTTACACTCTAATTGTAGTTTGAAATAAATTTGTGTATGATTTGGATGGACACTATCTTGCAGGAACCTTTAATGCACAGCGGATATCATGAGTCTGTCACAGACACCCCTCAGTTGAGACAGGTAAATTGGCCGACTCTTATCCTTTTTTTTCTTCCTTTTTTTAATGTAATTTGATGGAAAATCTTTAGATGAATGGTAATTAACTTGCATTTTGATTTTTGATTGTAGGCAATGGATCTTGATATCCAACATCCACATTCACCCTCATTCTTGCTTTATGATCAGATATACAGAACTTCTGACGGTTCATATCTTGGGCCTAAGTAAGAGGAAGAATACAGTTTATTATCATTCTCCTCTCTTATCAAAGTTTTGTATGCTGTGAAGTGTAGAATGCTCAAATTTTTGCATCTAATAGGAGGCATCCTTCAGATCATATCTTTGTACTTCATATTTATAATGCATAAGCAACTCTGGAAGATATAAAGGAAGTTTTTATACCGCCAAATAATGCAATTTATCAGGACATAATTTTGCAGTCCTCTTTTCCCCTTTGTTAAAAAAAATGTTTTTCGAAGGATATATTTATCTCTACTGAAATAATCTTCTTTTACCTAATTTCTTAGCTTTTATAGTACAAAGTTGGTTGATCTTCTCTAATTTACTGGTGGTTGTTATTTGTTGTGCTCTTCCTGTATACCTGATGCTGATGAAGTAGTGTCTGCAGATGTTAATTAAGATTGCTGACCATGTAACGTGCTTACATTTGCGGTGTGCCATCTTCTGACAATCCGTAGCGGTAGGGACTCAATTTTTGTAAGAATAATCATTATCACTGTCAAATATAAACAGATTTAGCCTGAGCTATAATTGAACAATATTCAGATATGTTAAGAAAAATTATCGAGTCGAAGCTAACACACAACTAAAGTGAAATGAGAAAAATAAAGATAAAATAGACACAAATATTTTACGTGGAAAAACCCTCGAACAAATTGAGGTAAAAAACCACGGGCAAGTGTAGGAAGATTTCACTATTGTAAAATAGGGATTACAACATCTTCTCTCTAATTACAATGAGATAACAATTGTCTAATCTCTATTGTAATAGGAGAAACAACTCTCTCACAAATTGGGAAAATATTACTTACAAAGAAGGAACAAATTTTCCTCTCGAAGTAGTAACTCTCAAGAAAACTCTCAACTAAACATTTGCTCTCTTTCTCATGGATGCTCTTGGATTCCTTCACTCTATATATATCACAATTGAAACAAGTCATTTATAGGCAAGTCACTTTAAGAAACTTGTGGTAAACACGTCTCCATGTTTCTCTCCATGTCTTGTGGTAGACAAGTCTCCATGTTTTTCTCCAAGTCTTCTGGAGAAAGTGACTTTACCACTAAAAATGCCATCTCTTATCACATTCCCCCACTTAAAGTCACTTTCGTAATCCTTCCATCCTTCCTCACTTGCCAAATTCATGCTTGCTTACGTTTCCACTAAACCACATGAGGATCTACACCATTTAAACTTGTCAGTGTTGATCGGCTTGGTCATAACATCTGCTAGGTTCTCGTCAGTGTGAATCTTCTGCATATCCACACTACTTTCTTCCACTACTTCTCGAACGAAGTGATACTGAACCCTCATGTGCTTTGTCCGTGAATGAAAAGCTGGATTCCTTGCAATGTGCAAGGCACTCTGACTGTCACAAAACAGAACAATCTTCTCCTGTTTGTGCCCGAGCTCCTCCAATAACCTTTGTATCCAAATTGCTTCTTTGTAAGCTTGTGTAGCCGCCATGTATTCTGCTTCTGTTGTAGATAGAGCCACAACTGTCTGCAGTTTAGAAACCCAGCTTACAGCTCCTCCTGCAAGTGTAAACACATAACCTGTAGTAGACTTGCTTTTATTGAGATCCCCTGCAAAATCTGAATCAACATAGCCACTGACAGTAAAATCTGATCCTTTGTAACATAATGCAGTATTTAAAGTTCCTCTGATGTATCTCAGAACCTTCTTCACAGTATTCCAATGTTCTCTACCAGGATTCGCCATAAATCGACTAACCACTCCCACTGCTTGTGCAATGTCTGGTCTTGTACAAATCATAGCAAACATCAAACTTCCCATTGCTGATGCATACGATACTCGAGACATCTCCCTCCTCTCTCCTTCATTGTTAGGATACATACTTGAGGATAACTTGAAATTAATAGGAAATGGGGTAGAAATTGGCTTACTATCTTGCATGTTGAAGCGTCACAAAGATCTTGTTGAAGTAGTTCTTCTGGGAAAGCCAAATCTTCCTGTTATTTCTATCTCGGTGAATCTGTATCCCTAGAATCTTGTTTGCTGGTCCTAAGTCCTTCATATCAAACTCCCTAGCCAACTGTGCCTTCAATTATTGGATTTAATCTCTGTTGAGGCCTGCTACCAACATGTCATCCATATACAACAACAAGATAATAAAATTATTATCACCATCAAACCTTTTGAAGTACGTACAATGGTCTGAACTGAGTCTGTTGTATCCAAGGCTAATAATGAAAGAATCAAATCTCTTGTACCAGCACCTCGGCGCCTGTCTGAGACCGTATAGAGATTCATTCAACCTGCAAACAAAGTTCTCCTTTCTTGTTTCAGCAAAACCTTCTGGTTTGAGCATATAGATTTCTTCTTCAAGTTCTCCATGAAGAAATACAGTTTTCACATCCAACTGCTCCAGATGTAAGTCAAACGTAGCACATATAGTCAGGACTACTCTGATTGTTGTAAGCCGAACCACCAGGAAAAATATCTCATTGAAATCAATACCTTCTTTCTGAGCGAATCCCTTTACCACCAATCTTGCACTAAAACGTTCCACTTGATCATTGCTATCCCGCTTGATCTTGTAGACCTATTTGTTACCTATGGCTTTTCTCCCATGTGGCAATGGTACCAGTTCCCAAGTCTTGTTCTTGTGTAGAGCTTGAATTTCTTCCTGCATTATTGCCATCCACAAAGACACATCTGAGCTACTTGTAGCTTCTTGGAAAGTTGAGGGCTCTCCATCCTCTGTTAAAAGATAGTATGCAACATTGGTCTCAGTAACATACTCCGAATGCCAAGCTGGCGGCCTTCTCTCACTAGTTGACCGACGAACTTCTGGAGCCTCAGACTCGACTGGTTCTTGTACCTCGTGCTTTGGTGCTGCTTCAGTAGAAACTGGGGTTTCTTGTACCGGATTATTTTCCACCTGTATTGTTGTAGTTTCTGAAACCTCTTTCGACGTGCTATCATCTCCATCTTTTTGTAGTAGTTGATCTTCTGTAAAGATCACATCCCTGCTGACAACAACCTTGCGGGTAATGGGATCCCACAGGTGATACTCCTTTACTCCGTCAGCATACCCCAAGAATATACACCTCTTAGATTTCGGATTCAACTTCGTTCTTTCTCGGGCATTGTACATCACATACGCAGGACATCCAAAAGAATGTAAAGTAGAGTAGTCCGCTGGCATACCAGTCCACATCTCCATCAGCGTCTTTAAATCAATTGCTATTGATAGCGACCGATTTATCACATAACAAGCAGTTTTGGCTGCTTCTGCCCAAAAATAGTTGGGTTGACCTGCAGTCCTCAACATAGCTCTCATCATTTCTACAAGAGTTCTATTCATCCGCTCTGCCACCCCATTTTGCTGAGGAGCTTATGTGACTGTGAATTTTCGTTTGACACCTTCCCGCTTACAAAGAGTAAGAAACTCGCCGTCTGTGTACTCTCTTCTATTATCTGTCCTCAAGCACTTGATCTTTTTCCCAGATTCAAGTCCCACCCGCGCTTTGAAGTTTTTGAATATCGGAAATACATCTGACTTCTTCTTGATTAGATACACCCAACATCTCCTGGAGTAATCATCAATGAAAGACACAAAGTACTTTGCTCATCCTAGGGACATTTCTGGTGACTCCCATACATCAGAATGAATCAAGTCTAGAATGCATTTACTCCTAGCATTAAATCTGCTAAACTTCAATTTATGCCGCTTACTTGTAACACAATGCTCACAGAAAGATAGATTTATTGATTTAAGCCCTGGAAGCAGCTTTCTGCTAGAGAGAATCTTCAAACCTCGTTCCGACATATGACCTAGTTTGAGATACCACATCATCGTCGACTCTTCTCCCTTGTTGATTGACGCGACACACACATCAGCTTCCTTCAGTGTTTCCCCTTTTAGCATGAATAGATTCGTTGCGATCTTTTCTGCATTCATAACCGCAAGTGCACCTTTGACAATCTTCATGATCCCATTTTTCATATGGGTCTTGCATCCAAGACTATCTATTTATCCCAAAGACAATAGATTCTTCTTCAGGCCCTTTACGTGTCGTACATTCTGACTAGTGCCAACTGTACCATCAAACATCTTTATCTTGATAGTACCAATACCAGCAATCTCCAAAACATGATCATCACCCATGTGTACAGAACCTCTTGAGACTGGTTCATATTTGTGAAACCATTCTCTCCGATATGTCATGTGCCATGTTGCTTCTCAGTTTAGTAACCAGATGTCAGCGAACTGCTTTCTGCCTCCAACTGTCGTTGTTGCCTCACTATATAGAACTTCACCATCATCTGAGGCACTTGCCACATTCCCTTGAGCATTTGATGACTCAGGGACTCAACTCTTCTTTTTGTACCAATAATCCTTCTTGACATGCCCTTTCTTACCACAGTTGTAGCACTTGAAATTCTTCTTACTTCTTGATTTCGATCTACCATGATTCTGACTCCCACTAGGGCCACGTTCCGTTGATCTTCCTCTCGTCATCATCAAAGCTTCCGCTTGCTGCGAACTTTCCTGTCTGTCTTCCTTGTTTTTGCGCCTGGTTTCTTCTTCCAAAACAACAACTGCAATTTCATCGAAGACTAGATAGTCTGTGAGGATGTTGTTCGTCAAGTTGATGATGAGTTGATCATACGATTCAGATAGACTTTGTAGTAGAAGCTCCGCACGTTCAGATGTCTTTATTGTGTAACCCATCGATGTAAGTTGCGAAAATAGAGTATTCAAAATGTTGATGTGGTCGGTCACCGACGTCGATTCTGCCATTCGAAGAGTGTAAACTCTCCTCTTTAAGAAGATCCATTAGCTAGTGCTAAGTGCATATCGGCAATTGCGATGCTGTCCATCTCATTTCACTCGCTGTCGTCAATGATATCTGCGGGCCTTTCTCCAATTGCTACCAAACAATTGTCTTTCCTTAAAATTGCCTTAATTTTCATTTTCCACAACGAGAAATTACTCCCGTTAAACTTCTCAACATCAAACTTTGTCGTAGTTGACATCTCGTTCACAATGATCTGCTTCACACCCCTCAACCTGGCTCTAATACCACTGTTAAGAAAAATTACCGGGTCGAAGCTAACACATAACTAAAGTGAAATGAGAAAAATAAAGATAAAATAGACATAAATATTTTACGTGGAAAAACCCCCGAACAAATTGGGGTAAAAAACCACGGGCAAGTGTAGGAGGATTTCACTATTGTAAAATAAGGATTACAACATCTTCTCTCTAATTACAATGAGATAACAATTGTCTAATCTCTATTGTAATAGGAAAAACAACTCTCTCACAAATTGAGAAAATATTGCTTACAAAGAAAGAACAAATTTTTCTCTCTAAGTAGTAACTCTCAAGAAAACTCTCAACTAAACATTTGCTCTCTTTCTCATTGATGCTCTTGAATTCCTTCACTCTATATATAGCACAATTAAAATAAGCCATTTATAGGCAAGTCACTTAAAGAACTTGTGGTAGACAAGTCTCCATGATTCTCTTCATGTCTTGTGGTGGACAAGTCTCCATGTTTCTCTCCAAGTCTTGTGGAGAAAGTGGTTTTACCACTAAAAAGGTCATCTCTTATCACAAGATACAAAAGAATTAGACTTCACTGGGCCTGTTAAATCCACTCCCACCTCCAGTTCCCTGTCCGGTATGAATGTACTCAATTTGGTTGATTGAGTGGGAAGACTCATTTGGGTCATTATACCAACTAAATGATTCAGTGATGTTTGGAATTAAAAAGTTTCAATGAAATTAATTTTTTATATGTAGAGAAGAGAGGAGAGTAGAGAGAGAGAAGATAGTGTTTTTTTATAAAAGATAAAAGTGAAAATAATCAAGGACAATTATGTCCAAAGAATGTTAATCTCATTCTTGCTAATGTGTCCTAGGGCTTCACAGATTTCTTGGATTTGGAATGGGATTAGCCCAATTCAATCTTTAATTTCTTCCGAACAAAGAATTGGTAACAAAAACGAGATTATATTAGTCGATCCTCACCTAATTCTTATTCTCACAACAAAAAACTTTGTTAGTATCATGAGTTATGTTAGTATCATGGTTTTTTATGTAGATAATAAGATAATACGATTTTATATTATAATCAAATTAATTATAGTATCATGGCTAATGATAGTACTAGTATGTAACATCGCTTCAATAAAAATAAAAAAACAAATGATGAGGTTACTCAATACATACAAATGTTTTATTTACATATCTTGTTTCTGCTCTAATTGTTAAATGACTCTTCCCAGGGCCCTAGTCATTTATTGATGATATATTGTTGGCTTTTTTTAATAAACAAATCTTAACAAGAAATTTAATGTTCGATTGATACACTGGGCTCCAATAAGAAATTAATTTATACCCAGAGGAAATGTAAAAGTTGCAACTTATCATGTAATTAAATGAATTAAAAGTAAACATATATAATCAAATTCAAGAAATTAAAAAAGAAAAGAAATTAATGGATTAACATTGCATAACCAAAAAGAAGCAATTGGAAAAGCTGGTACTTTTACATCATCTTCATCCCAAAGAAAGAGACGGACGGCCTGTCCTGTTGGGAAGCGTTTGCTGCAAATATTGCATTGGTGATCCTTTGATGGTCCTTCAATACCATCAGTCGTCTCAACTACTTCCAGCTTTGACTGAGGCAGTTGCATTAATCTTGAGTTTGTGGCTAGCCCTGTGGCCACCAAGGGCATGATAGGTAGGGAAAGACTTGTTGCAAGCAGGGATGCAGATGTGTGTTAGAATTGGTAGATACTCGATATGTAGAAGAACCCTAACGATCACGGATCTTATACATATTTTAAGTTCTGTACATGTTTTGAGTTCGATTTTTTTAAGTTGATTATAGTGAAACTTTTAGTAAAACGTAACTCTATTCTGAATGAATATTATATCTTTTTTTTTTGCATATAATTAGTGCGATTGACAGATGTCGAATCATTCAACATTTTGATTGTTAATGTTGTTATGATGATCAATATAAGCATCATCTTCATCTTCTCAATCTTCTTTGGGTGCCTGCTAGCGATAATCAACTGACCATCCATAGCTTCTTGCATCATCTTCTCCTCTTCTTTATCAAAAGAACCAGAAGCAGCAGAACAGGCTGTTCGACATCTCTTGGCAGGCCAGGAGCCCATGAGAGACTCGATCAAGTCCACAGACTGCAATGGCTGAGGGGGCTCGATTCCTTCCAGCCTCTCTCACTCATGGGACCAGACAGAGCTTTCATGGATTTAAAATTCTTATCACAAAAAATCACAACCTCTTTTGATAACATGATATTTTTTACCCTTAAAACTTATATACTATAAATAGGCCTGGGGAGGCTCTTAACCTCGTATCATTAATGGTTTTACACTTCCTCTGCTATGTAGTTAGATATTTATCCTCACTCAATTTGTGGCCTTTCTTGTCATATTGACACTGTTAAAAATCTGGCTGATGGAATTGCACCCTTCTTGTAAGTTTTGATTATTTTTTTAAATATGACATGTTTTTTATAATTATATATATAAGATATGTAATATAATTGTAAGATAAATTTTCAATTTAAATTTATACCAAAAATAATTTATAATTGATTTTAAAGAAAAAAATGTATAGAATTAATTTATATATTTAAATGATAATTATTTTTTTATAATTTAAATTTATAATTAAATATATTTAAAAATACTATCAAATTCAAAACGACACAATAAAATAAATCAAAATCAAAATCATACATTTGATATGTATGATTGCAAACGAAAGAGCTTCTGGCTTCCACGGAGAAAGATAACCCATCAAAAAGTATCGCGGATGTAATTCAACTGTGAGCAAAAGCCCATAAGTCGTTTCTTTGGGCCTCAAGCGCATTTATAATTTAATAGGGTTATTAATCTAAATATATAGGAAAAGTAAACAAAATGCAATTTTTTACACTTATTTTCTGCATTTTTAAAAGAATGCTGGCTACGAGGTCAATAGAGTAAATCCAACTGCTACAAATTTTAGCTTTTGCATTTTCTTTATTTTATTTAAGACTTAATACCATAAACATAAAAGTAAACTTATCGAAAAAATAAGAAAAAGAACGGATATAAAACTAGTGGAATGCTGGAAAAAAAAACAAAGAGAAAGAAACATAGAAAACTAAATTATATGGTTTAGTATTAATTACAAATCATTTTAATAGTATCAAAATTTAGAGACTCTAAATTTTTAGTGATTGTATGTGCCGTCACAAGTATGTCATTAAAATAAGAAGAGAGACAGATAAAGATTATTATATAGATGTTGCAGAGACTTTTTGTCTAGTAAGAAAACTTTGAAAGTAAAAGTGTGAGTTACGAGACATTATTTGATGTTCTTTACTTTATGCAATGTTATCACTCATCTATTGGTAATATGAAGAACTCAAGTAATAATTTCAAAGAACTCGAGTGGTAACATAACACGTTGGTATTACTCAAGTTCTTTAAAATTACCACTTGAGTTCTTCATATTACCAATAGACGAACAGTAACACTGCATAGGATAAATAACACTTAATAATTTCTCATGAGTTAAGGTTTTTGAGCATAACAAATCATATAGTAGCAAATCGTTTGAGCATTGGGGATCTGTGAAAAAGCAACTTATTAATAAGTTATTTAGATTTTCCTTGCAGTAATTATTTTTTATAGGAGCAAGTTTTGTTTTTTATTAAAATATTTTTAAATCATATAAAAGATTAAGATATAAAAGTTCAATAGTTTTCAGAAGATTTTTAATTTTCTTTTATTCACATGTGTACAAAAGTTAATATTAATAAAAACAAATTTAATTTTACATATTTTTTAAATAAAATTTATTTAATGAACTTTTATCATATTTTGATATTAATAAATCGAATTATAGCTAGGTCAAAATTTACCCTGATGGTCGAAAAAATAGCAATGATAAAACTATGGTTCAACTTGAATTAGACGTAGACTCGGCCTTTATTCAGTCAGCTCCAAAAAAATTCAGTTCTCAGCATTTAAAATCGTAGGTCCCATGATATCCACGCGTGTGCCGCAGACGCGCGTCTACCTCCGCTCTTGGCGTTTTCTTCGGTCTTCTGCTACATATAACTCCACCACTCTCTCTCCTTAGTTGCTTCCGTTTACTCTCCTCAACAGTCGTAAGAATAAGTTTTTTTTTTTTAAAAAATAAATAAAATAAAACTACTATTATGTTCCCATTAGCCAAAGGTCAAAACTATCCTCCGAAACGACTGGCGGTTCTCCTGCAATGAGTGATGGGCTCTTCCGGCGAATTTTTGGGGCCAAAAAGTCGGGGAATACGCGGCCGGCGAAGGAGAGGAAGAGGTGGAGCTTCACCAGATCTTCTAATGCGGCGTCGCATCAGTCCAACAAGCGAGACGCGTCCCCTCCATGCGATTACAATTTGGACGCCAACAAGCGCGCCATAGCAGTGGCGGCTGCCACGGCTGCGGTTGCGGAGGCGGCTCTCGTGGCGGCCCATGCGGCGGCCAAGGTGTTGAGGCTCACTAGTGGTGGTGGAGGAGAGAGGACATATGGTTCCTTGGCGCACGTTAGCGTGAGCCACAATCGGTGGACCCAAGAGTTTTTGGCGGCGGTTAAGATACAGTCCGCTTTTCGAGGTTATCTGGTTAGTAGCATCCCCACTCTCTCCCTCTCTGCATTTTTTGTTTTTTGCTTGTTTGATTTGGAGTTGCTGGTCATTGGATTGATTTTGGCTTGTAGGTGAGCAAGTAGCTAACTTTCTGTTTAGACTTAAACGTTTTTACTCGTTTGGCTGCTGAAAAAATGCAGGAAAATGGAATTTTCCTCTTTTTTGAATTTTTGAATATTGAGGCTGAGAACTATGTACGATTATGTTCCAAAACAAAAGCATACCTCACACTTCAACCTGCGAAAAGAAAAATGCTACTCTTAGAACTTCCTTTTCTCTTTAGGAAAATTAAAATTGAAAATCTGCGTGAGCTGTTTGGATTTTTTATTATTTCTTATTCCTAAATTCAACATTTGGATTTTTTTTTTCTTGCCTTCAGAATCAGAACGGTCTATTTCTTTTCAACAATAATTATTATTATCTTAAATATGTGAGTCTCGTTATAATACAGGGCATAGGACTTGCCCCAACACGGAAGTAGACTAAAAAATAAAAAATAAAAGAAATTGTAGCGCCGACAGGGCTTTAATGAAAGAGAAGCTTTGATTCCTAATGTTATCTTCCACAATCTACCTGTTAACTGCATTAGCTGTTACCTGTACTTGAAAGATCGAAGCGTTCAACGCCGTGTAATTCCTGCCACACGTGGATGCTCTGATAACTATTCATTGTTGTAATGTAATGCAAGTGTGTGCGCGACAATACTAACTAGACTGAGTCCCACGCTCTGATAACGCGCGTGGTTAAAATCGTTCTTCTATAATAGCCCAGTGATGGGCTGATAGCTAAAGACTCGAGAGATTCGATCTCATCTAACATGGGCCAAATGCAGTTGCTAAATGGAACTGAGACCGATCTCAACCGTCCATGTAAACATCAACGGACAACATCAGTCAGTCGCGCACTTGTCTTGCTTGTTAACTTTTAATTGGAGGTTTTGATTTTTTGATAAATGGAAGGTTTTGGTGTTGACCCTGTAGTTCATTGAGAATGTAAGCATGTGAAAGTTTGAAATTATAACGTGTGTTTGACCATTCTCTTTTCTCAAAATGCACTCTCTAATGTATATGGAGTGAAAACGTAAATAAGAAAAATTGCAGGGGCATAGCAAATGAATCAAGTGGACCAAGGACTAGGGTCATCATTGATAAGGATCATTGTTAGCTCATCAATTGCAGCTGAGTTGATGGGCCAACTTATTTCCTGGGTGAGCTGGTTTAGCTTTCCTCTACCAGAATTGCAATCAGTACCCCAACTTGGTAGTTAACTTTTATGGCAATTTTTTATTTCTCCTAAATTTAAAGTTGTGCCTAGTCAGTAAAATTCCATGAGCATTGCCAGATATGTTTGGCACGTTGACCTTTTTCAAGTTCTCTGAAGTTAATTTTCTCCCTTTTGGTTTAGTAGTATTATTTATTCCCTCAAAGTCCAAGTTTCGGTTGTATCAATTAAAGTTTTAAGAACAGTCTTCCATTTACATTTCAAAATTCCAAGGTCTGCCATTTTGGAAGAATACTAATTTCACTATATTTGATTCGTGCCTCTGTCGAGTTTAAATTTTCACCACCTAATCCCGTTGAGTGATAAATCAAAGGGAAAATTTCAATCATGGAAATGCTAGCCACCACGTGTTTGGATTAAATACAGGACCAACCTGGGAGTTACTTTCTGAAGAAGAATAAATTTCATTATTTATTATGATACGGTCTCATTTTTCTTCTCTCCTCCCACCCCTTTCTTATTTGGTTTGGTGAGACAATGATTATGTCCATAAGCCACTCCCTTTTTAAATTTCATACTAATCTGGTGTAAATCTGTTTTAGATTCATGGGCTTTTGCGCCACTGGAACTTTTAACTTCCATGGAGCTAAACAATGTCAACTTTTCCGTTTTCTGCCTGCTGATACTGTGTAGCACTTAGTTTTGAATTAATGTATGCATTACACATGGAGTAGTATTTTATTTGTATTGTACGGTTTTGATTAATCCGGGATGATCATGGAGATATGATACTTTTGACTTTTTGGTGGAAATATTAATAGGCAAGGAGGGCTTTGAGGGCATTGAAAGCATTGGTTAAGCTTCAAGCACTAGTGAGGGGCCATATCGTGAGAAAACAAACTGCGGACATGCTTAGACGCATGCAAACATTGGTCAGAGTGCAAGCCCGTGCTCGTGCTAGTCGTTCTCACACATCAGAATCTTTCCATTTGATTAGCAAGCCCTACCATTCTGGGCATAATGTAAGTAGATTTCAGTCTTTCTTAAGTTTAATTACACCATTACTTACTAGTATCTCTGTTCATTTAGAAAACATAGCTTAAAATAGCTTATGTTAGGCTGCAATATGACCCTCCAATTGCTCTTGCTTAATTAAGCAATTATTTCTGTTGTTCACCCTTATTTGCAGAATTCTAATTAGAGACAGGCCAAACCAACTTACCTGTGCCCAACCTCATGCATTATTTGACTACAATGAAAAGTTATAAAGTTCTAAATATTGCTTGTATTATTCAATTGTGTGTAGCAAAACGATTGTTGATGTTGATTTTAATTGCATCCGTTTGCACTTTTAGGTATCAAAATATTTCTATATGTAATTGATGCTTAAATGCTTACAGATGAACTTCTTTCAGATTGCAGGTTCTATTTCAGGGCAGAATGTCTTATAATTTCCATTATTCAATCTTTATCTGTGTGATTTTCTTTTCCAAATATTTGGTAAGACTAAAAGGTGATACTGTTTGCGGAAAAGTAGACTATATCTTTTGATCACAGGCATGGTATTTTTATGAAGTCATGCGTTATGTACACCTTTCCTCGTTCAGGAAGCAATTGAACTATTGACCTTTGTTTATATTAGTAAGAGGATTGAACCACTATTTAAAAAAAAAATTGGGAGTTTAAGAAATAAAGTTAGTCTTCGCAATTGAATTTTTACTTGTGTTCAACATGTGCAGAGATGTGGTTCAAATGCAAACTTGAGGGAGATGATTGACCTAGACAAAGCACAGGTGGGCTCAAATTGGTTAGACCGATGGATGGAGGAAGATTTATGGAACAACAATAGAGACACTTCATTGAGACATGAGCATGTTGAAGATGACAAGAGTGACAAGATCCTTGAAGTAGATACTTGGAAGCCTCACTTGAACTCCCAACAAAGTTGCAGAACCTTTCGAACATCACAGCTTGGTTTGGCCTCAGATAATAACATTCACAGCTTTATGACATCTGACTCTCCAAGAAAATCATCCTCTAAAGCTCTAAACCAGATGCGAAGTGTCTCTTCGGGGAAAGTTTTATCATTAAGCTCTCTGAAATTTGCTTTAGGAAAAAATGAAGCAACTTTAAGAACTGCTGACAACAGCCCGCAAGTGCATTCTGCGTCTTCTAGACCTGGAAGGAGTGTTCGGAGGGGTCCTTTCACGCCCACGAGGAGTGAGTGTTCATGGGGATTCTTTAATGGGTATTCAGGTTACCCAAACTACATGGCTAACACGGAATCATCTCGAGCTAAAGTTAGGTCACATAGTGTCCCAAGGCAAAGGCTCGAGTTTGCGAAATACGGTTCAACCAAGAGGTCAGTTCAGGGGTATTGGGATGCAGGAACTGATTCAGAAAGGAGTTTTATTGATCAACATCTTAACATTATGAACAGAGCTTATCCAGCATCTGATTATCGCTTGAATAGAATTGGGAGTGTGAATCCAAGGTGATTCTGCAGGTTTTCTTTTTTATCCCCAGTGTGTAGCAGCAATGCTAGAATTGCAATTATTTGACCATGATTTTACAAACTTTTTAGTTGAACTATCAAACTTCGGATGGTATTGGAAATGGTCAGAGTTTCCAGATTTCATTACAGGATATTTGTTGGTTTTAACATTGTTCAAATGTAATTATGGTGTGCTTCATATCCAAATATTAGTATTGTTATCGTATGATATCTTCTTGAACAATATATTGCTTGTAGAATTGCTACTCGTGTTTACATCTTCTAATGTGTCGAGACTCCTCGAATATCACTTGTCTAATGTCCTTGAGCTCATAAACAATCTACTATTTACATCAAGCTGTGTAGCCAAGCTTGCCCTGCCATTATTGGAACAGACCTTTAAATTATGATTGGCGGGAGAGAAATGATAGAGGAAGAAAAAGTAAATGAAAAATACTTTTTTGAAATATCATTTTGTAGGAAAAGAAAGTAAAAGCATCAATATTTTCTTTTCATATAAGCCAAAAATCCTAATTTGTATTCCATCGAAAAAGTTGTCTAGACCAGAGTTATAAGAGTTAACTGAATCGAAGGCATTACATATTGTTGGAGAACATGAAAGAAAAAAAATTTCTTACTATGGAGTGGTAACCAATCCCTCCAATAGAGACGTCTCTCATGACCCGGATCTACAATTTTCAGTACTACTGTGCATTCAAGGAGATCATATCCATTCATTTGCTCCTCACATGACTAATGGTCTCCCATCATCCATTTGTCGTGAGCGAGGACCCTTGATGCATTTTTAACCGACAAGCAATAAATCATAGAGTAGAAGAATGTCACAGAAATTGGTTGCCGAGTCATGCAGTTGAAGAGTATTTGATTGACGATATGAAATCAATTTCGAGAGTGATGTAAAAAGATTAATCTTGTGAGATAGTTAGCTTTTGCCTGTGATCCAAAACATCAGATAATGTTAACAAATTGCTCTTTCTCTTCTCGTCCATTTGGGTATCCAGTTTTGGGCCCTCACAATCCCAAAGTGAGCGTTAAATCATTGGGCATTTTATGTGATACCAATTTTGGAAGTATGACTGTTGTCTCAACATGATTGCATTTTTTATTCTTAGGTTCATTGGGTTTAGGTGCTACGTAAAAGGAGATAGTAATCTTGCAAACTAAACTAGCTGAAATACACATGATTGCATTTTTTATTCTTAGGTTCATTGGAGTTTCATTGGGTTTAGGTGCTACATAAAAGGAGATAGTAATCTTACTGACTAAACTAGCTGAAATACACATGATTGCATATGTTGATTACATAGCTAGTCATATCATGATAAACTGCAACCATTTACCTCTGGCAAATGCAGGTAGGTATCCAGGAACAGCATATGCACTAGCGGTCTTTGTTAAATTTTAGAACCTAAATGATTTATTCACTAGAAGGTAATAAGATTAATGTAAATAGCCCTTGTAAAGCAAAGCCAAAGATGTGTCTATATGTAGTAGCACCATCATTCAGTGAAATCTTTTACAACTATTTCTGGTGGGTCATGTGAATTGCACCTTTTTTAGACTTTTTAAATTTATCTAAACTTAATCTTCATTACTAAGGAGTATTTCTTTTTTATCAACCTTACTATTTCATTTGATGAATAATCTCAAAACTTCTAAACTTAATCTTATAAACTGCTTCACCTCAAAAGGGTAAGGTTGAGTTCATTTCAATTTTAAATTAATTAAAAATCATTTTAAAATGTGTTTAAATTAATTTTTATGTTTGATTTTCTTATATTAAATTGCACTCCGTAGAATTCAATTGAATTCTAATGTTTAAAATATTTGAAATAAATGAAAAATTCAAAAAGAGGGAGAGTAATTGTCAATATAATTTTTTGCTTTCATTTTATAAAATTTATTTGTAAATTATATCATTTTTTATAGAATTTGCAATAAATTAACTCAATTCTGTTGTGAATTCATTTATAAATGAATTCTATAATTTATTGGTTTTCAAACACGGCAATATACGAAATTATAAATGAATCCTTAAAATTTTATGAAATTGATTTGTTCTAAACATACTCTTAATCTTTAATGGATGTCAAGCAAGCAAAATCCATAGCATGTTGAATTCATCAAGACCACAGTTTATTCATATTTCCCTTGACATGATTTCGAAATTCTTCATCCACTTTACTTAATCTGAAGGCAGGATTCTTATTTGTTCTTGCATATAAATCTTCACAATACCAACTTCATCACTTGTTTCTAGTAAGTTATAAACCCAATCATGGAATACTGCATTTTCAAGTTAGATAACGTTAGAGCACAAAATAACAGAAAAAAGGCCTTATGTTCGCTCAAAAATAAATTCTATTTTTATTCTGTCTTTGTTTACTTTTATTTCTTTTACTCTTATATTTAAAACAATATATCTTCAAATTTCAGAGAGAGAGAGAGAGAGAGCTTACTAGTTGCAATCTGTGTTAGGATCAATAGTGAAGCCCAAAGTGATTCCACAAAAGCCCGGTAACGTAGCAATAGCAGTGGCATTCGGACTGTAAGTAGTGATAACGCTCATTAAGCAACCACAAACGGTCTGCCGATTGTCGGTAGTGTCAGCAATTAAATTGATGGTGGTGATTGCATCACAGCATGGGGACCCAGGGATGGGGTCTGGTGATCCATAGGTGATGAAAGTGGAGCAAGCAGATAGTAATGTTGTCACTGTGTTGCATTCTACCGCAGCCCCTGATGCTGTGCATGTGTTTGTGGCCCATGATATTGATACCAACATCACTACTAACACTCCAATCACCTTCTTCTTCTCATCCTCCATTTTTTAAGACCTTTTACCGCTTAAACCTCCACTAAATTGCGTTTGTTAAGTGTGAAAATATGCAAAATTTATAGTGTATTTTTGATCAACTAAAAGTTTTGGGTTTGGTTTGCAATGAAGAACGTGTGCTCTTCATGTGGTTTGAATGAGGTTTCTAGCTATATACAATTTCTATTCTACGTAAAACTGGTCTTTTAATAATAACATTTGGAGCCTGATGAACAAGAAAGGTGTCGTGGTGTAGTTGGTTATCACGTCAGTCTAACACACTGAAGGTCTCCGGTTCGAACCCGGGCGACCCCAAATTTAATTTTTTATATTTTTATTTAGTTTTATGCCTCTCCAACAGATACCCAGATTGTTTTTGTTTTCTTCTGTCTTTTTTATCTGCTTCCCTTGAAACTGTCCAACAAGGCATCAACCAATTGACAGCACTAAGGAAGGCTATGTGATTATTTTAGCCAAATCATCCAATTCAAAGCATCAAACTCTAGGTTACAAACCTATCAAAGGAAAAAAAAAAACCTGGGCTACATACAAGGCTCAATTGATGACAAAATATTTTAATATTGCAGACTCAAACTTAAGACAAGCCAAACGAGTCAGATATCATGAAGAAAGGATTTATACAGAGCTAACAAATCTAGCATGTATAGAAGAAATCAATGTGACAGCCATTGAAATAGCAGTGTTTTTAAGGTATACAGAACACTAAATATTCTAAATAGAACAGCACTCCAGTTCCTAAGCTACAATCCCCAAGCAATAAGAGCTCATCCTACATTTTCATTACACTCCCATCTGGATGTGGGAACACAGCTCAGGTAGTGACACCAATGGCAACGATCATTCCCATTCTCTCCTCGAAACAGCATCACCAGTGCAACTGTGAATCTGCGAGTTCATAACCATAAAAATATTTATTCATCTCAACTGCTATAGTAAACAATAAAAAGATATAATAATTCAAAACTAAGTCGATTTCGGTTGCAAGTGATTGATAACATAATGAAATGGTTTTTTTTTCATGCGGTCTGTTTCCACCACATGGCACCATACATCCATGTCCCAAAACCTCAGTACATCCATCAGCAAAAATCCAAGACATGTCAATTATTAAGAGGCATTTACAATTCAGAGAACAGTGAAATAGCTCCATCCTGTTGGCCCTTATCAGAACATGGAGGACTACATTCATTCTAAAGGTAAGAATATGAAGATAAAATTCATCTGCAGAATTTCTAAAAAACATCTGATTAGAAAAGTATGGACATTGACTTACCCGATAACCAGCAGAACAAGAGAAACAAGCCACAGGACATATTGATAGCCCTTGTATTTCGATTTCAGACGAGAGCCAGCTGGAAGATTCCGACTCCCCAACCATCCAAACTGAGGGCGGGGCAGCAAAACGAAGCCAATGAAGAATCCAGTCAGAAATCCACCAATGTGTGCAAAATTATTAACATGCGGCAGAATTCCAATGGCAAGATTAATGGCAATGATGACCAGAAGTGTGAGCATTGCTGCAGCCTATGGAAGCAACTAAGGAAGGGAGTTAGCCCAAAAATAAAATAAATTTGAACACTACTTAAAACCAAATATCACCATTGACAACCATATGGACAGAATGTTGACCTTGTTCGTGTATATAGTCCAGTTGGTTATTAGTTCTGATAACATTGCTCCAAGAAGCCCAAAAAGAGCGCCAGAGGCACCAACAGAGATACTGTTTTGAATAAATAGTGAGGAAAGTACACTCCCACCAAATCCCGACAAGAGGTAAATAATTCCAATCCGTACTGTCATTGCAACAATAAATGTCAAATCGCATATAATGATAGCTGACAGGATACTTTGAATAACTGAAGTCTGTGGAATTCAATTTACACATTCTTACACAAGAATATGCTTCTTATGAACAGGATTTAAATTTTGTTTTCAGAATAAGGAAAGGGTAACATACCAAACCCGAATTGCTGTTCGAGGCGTATACCAATAAAGATAAGGCTCAACATGTTTGCAAGAAGATGAATAATGCCAGCATGCAACCATATACAAGTGACAAGCCTCCATCCTTGATGCTTTTGCACAACTTTAGCCCACTCAAGAGCTCCCAACTTCTCCAATCTTCAAACAGAAAAGAGGGGGGACCAAAGAAACAAAGGCTTCAATTCAAACGCAGCCATCAAAATGTATTATTCTGTTTTCATATGCTCCTCATGACTGACAACAAATGAGACTCTTGGAAGCATTATCTTGTTACGAAAAACCTCAAATCCAAAACAAGGTGGAACTAGAAGGGTGTCTATGTTTACATGCAATAATATAAGTAGCAAAAAACCAGTATCAATGCTGGTCCCATCACAAGGAAACTAGAGATTTTTCAGAAGGAGACTCCAGAACTGCGGGTGGAAGGAAAGGAAGTAAAATGTGCGCAAAATTCACTTAATAAAACAATCAAAGAAAAACACTAAACTTATCACAATCCCAATTCTAGCTCAAAGACAACACAAAC
This sequence comes from Bretschneidera sinensis, assembly GCA_023935145.1. Classification (NCBI taxonomy): domain Eukaryota; kingdom Viridiplantae; phylum Streptophyta; class Magnoliopsida; order Brassicales; family Akaniaceae; genus Bretschneidera; species Bretschneidera sinensis. Next base: position 166,166,029 of record CM043697.1, on the reverse strand, counting down.
CCATCAAATATATGACAAAGCAATACCAATTAATAAAATTCCAAAAAGAAGATTAAGGGAGAAAAAACAATCAACAATGATACTAAGAGTTGAGTTCTAGATTCAATACTCAGAAAGAAAACAAAACAAAATACAAGATCCACAAAATTTCCATGCCCAAAACCACTAATTAAGGAGAAAAATATGAAGGATCACTGTCCAGGTATCCCAAATTAATACCAGAATAATCCCAATTACTGTATCACCTATGTCCCAAGAAAGTAATTAATACCCAAAAAAAAAAGTATTAAAGGCTTGATATAGAAAAATCAGAGCATAAACATATGTGAAATGCGAAGATCAAGTATTTGGGCATCCATGGTCATAACTGATGACATAAACTGATATGATCAATACCATATCACTACATTTCAAGCTATTGAAGCAGGTACAGGTATCGAAGATCATCAACAGGAAGAAGAAATCAATTTCACCCGCAAGATGTTTGATCAATCTAAAAGCCACACCATAGTCACAAATTCATGACATGGAAATCTAACATTCAAATTCAACAACAAAGCAGAAATTCAGTTATGTATAGGTCACAAAGTATAAGCAAGCGAATCATACCACAAAACCCACACATAAAAACACCCAAAACCCTTGAAAATCACACACACTAAGAGCCCCATAAACTCAGACCAGAAACTCATTCCCAGCAGAAAAATAAAGCAAAAACAAAAAGTAGAGAACAAGTGAGTGATTACGCATTGGAAGAGGGGCCAAAGAGAGGATTCTCCCTCAGGGGCTCGAACGAGAATCTCCCAAGAAACTTGGCCACGCAGTTGCCCTCGAAAGCGGGATGCTTGTGCTTAGGACAATTGTTGATGAACATGACAACAATAAACATAGCGATGTTTGCGACCACGAACATAGGCACCAGCCATGATGTCCACTGTGTCTCCGTGTCTTCGATCAGGTACGATGATGATGACGCGTAGCTGCTGATGTCGTTTGATCTGTTCTTCACTCCTCTGTTCTCTAGATCTCCCCCTCCTCGCATGTTTGTTCTTTCTCTATCTCTAAAAGAAATCACAAAACTATTTGTTTCTCCAATAATTTGTTTGAGAGATTAGGGATTTTTGGAGTTGGCGAATGAGTTTAATGGGAGAGAGAGTGTAGAGAGTGGGTGAGTATTTTCAGGTTTCTTAACTGCCAAAGCAACCACCGGAAACCTCCAGTTCAGTTGCCTAGGCGTCCAGTATCTTTTTGCCACGTACATTAAAATTTTCTTTTGTTAACGTGGCAGAAAAGAATTGGTGCAAAGTTAATGGTCTGATTGCTTGAACACCGGATATCTTCTACTCTTACGTGCCCTCGCTTTTCAGTTGTTTCCAGTTACCGGAAGTTTCCGTTTCGCGGTTATTTGTAAACTGTTTAAACAGTGGAGGATTTTGCTTCAAACTTCAAAGCATAAACTGGAAGCTTCACTCGAGATCAAGTCCAGTCCAAAAAAAGGAACTTAATTTTCTATTAATTACACATATCATCAAAAGCTATAATTGACTAAAGTGATTTTTTTATAAAAATGAAAAAGCAGTTCATTATTTACATTTTATCCGGTGACAAAAAAGAAAAGTGTAGTTTTTAAAATTATGTTAATAACGTGTAAATAATTAAAAAAATTTGATCAAAATATTTTTTATCTTTATTTTTTTAATATTTTTTTTAATAATTTAAACATTCTTAATATAATTTAAAAAATATTTTTTTCTCCATAGTATAATTTTACTAGTTAATTATGCACATCATTTTCAAACTGTTCTCTTAAACGATGTTATGCAGTTTTAAGAATAAAATGTTGAAATAACTTGGAAAAGAACACACCCAGATTTAATCAAGTATTTATTATGACACTATAAAATTGAGTTAATTTGTTAAAAATTCTATTAAATCATTCATTTATTTTAAATATTTTAAATACGAAAATTTAAATTAATTTTACAATTGAACGTAAGAAAACTAAACATAAAAATTTATTTCATTTCTAAATTGATTTTTTTTTCAAATCATTTGAAACTCTTAAACTTTTTGGGAGATCAATGATCAAAATAAGTTTTTTTTTATATTATTGTTACAAAACTTGTATAAATATAACTTAAATCATTAAAATTTTAATTTTTTATTATTTAAATTAACATTAAGCAATTCTCAAAGATAATCATTATTATGGATAGAAAAAACGCAGGTTTCATCTTTGATTAATAATTACTAATTGAAAAGGAATGTGATTCTTTTGTCGTGTCATTTTTTTTTTATAGTCAAAATATTCAACAACTCATTATTATATCAAATCTAACTCATAGCTTTCTCTTTTTAACATCTTTATTCCTACCTTTTTTCAGTGTGAAATAGCTAGCACTTGCACCCGGAGTATTGTTATTATTATTATTTTTAACTGAGCACTTAGACTATTATTATTTATTCTTCAATTAAAACTATGTAGTGTTTTAGCTCAATTTATGGTGAGTTTGGAATTGCTGTAAAATTTCCAAAAGTAAAGTGGCAAAAGTGATATAAAAATTATAATACGGTGTTTGGTAAATTGTATATATAAAATTAGTTATAAAAATGTTATAATTATGTAAAATATTTAAAATATACTTAATAATGATAATGTCTCTATAGTTGCAAAAATTTAATATTATATATAAGAAAATTTCATTAATAAAAAGTATTTTTAGATATTTTTGATAGTTATTAATTTTTTTTTTTTTCGCGTTTCAAAACATAATTTTTTTTTTTGTGGCGTCTTAAGAGTAACCCACATTTTATACCACAACTTTTGCTAACACAACATAATGTTTAAATTTTTGCAGTTAAAAATAAAGATTTTGTCACCCACCATAATACCAAACATACTTTAGTCATAGTTTTTTTTTTCAACTGTGTTTAAATTGAGGAGAATAAAAAAAATAAAAGAATTAAAAAACACGTGTACTCGGCCCTCGTTTTGGAATTTCTTTTATTGAAGGATTTCGTTTTCTTTCAAAAAAAAATTTTATAAACAAATTTTTGTTTTTTAATTCCTCTTAACTGAGAAATATGGAAGTGGAGTATACATCTTTTATAATTTATTTACCATATTCAACCATTGTAGCCATAATTATTATTGACATTTCTTATATTACTAAAAGACAAAATAATAAAATTTGTTATATTTTTATATAATTTTTAAAGATCCAAACAAATGGTATATATACATCTCGATTTTTTCTCATTTTTTTAGAGTCTTTTCTTTTAGTTTTCCTTCATTTCGAGCGATGAATTTCGAGCCGGGTTGAATGCCCATAGAGCAGCCTAACTGATCCAAAATGTTAAAAAACATAATTCTTCAAAGAAAAAGACACTACCCCTCCCAAGTTGATTAAGTAACCAATAAAATTCATAAACTGCAATTCGATTAGTTGTTGTCAGTGTAGAAACAACAGGCAGAAAATGTGAACATGAATGCACATGTTGTAGAGAGAGAAAGTCATATCAATTTTTCATAAGAGAAAGACAAAGCTCTTGGGTTGTGACATTCTTATACTTTCCGTTTTTGTGATCGTACTTGCGATCATAGGCAAGTTTGAAAGCATAAAAACCAAATAGAAATCGATAATACAAGAAGCTTCGGGACAAAACCTGTATAAACAGTTTTACTGCTGCATTACTGTTTTACATGGAGACTAATTGATGTCAAGTACTATAGCTTTGCACATCTTTATGTTCTATGTTACAAAAATTAAACATATTTTTATGTTTCAAAATGGGTCCTTTTAATTTATTTTTTTTAGGTGTTTGCTATGCTTAATTTTAATGGGTTAAAAATGGTCTATTTTCTGGTAGCTGGCTTTGTCAACAACATGGGAGTCATCACTCAACAGTTTACTGGTTTTTATGGTGAAACGTCGTCTCATGTACACACAAATAGGTTGCCTTTTTCACGAGTGAAACGTACAAACTATCCTATTTTCATACAGTCTTACTATATATTAGGTAAGAATTCATTCTCAACAAGGCTTATTTCTTCAAAAGTCATGAAGCAAGCTATTACTATATATCTCTGCCTTCACTATCGTTTTGGTTTGTTGAATGTTACCCACATTAATTTTCATAATTTCTTCTCCCCAGCGGTGCAGTTGTTGATAATCATTCATATATTTGCTATTATTGTAATTTCAGCAGAAAAGAAAAGGACAAGTTGTAGTTAATTGCTATTGTAATTACTTATTCCACATTCCATTTATGATTTATTCCAATGTTTTTACCTTCTACTTTTATAGGAATTTCCAATTTTTAGACCTAAAAAGAGAAATATATTAGACAAATTTTTAAATATATTTTGAGCATATATTGAATTCACTTGTAAAAAAACATGTAAATCTTTGATGTAAAAAGATAAAACAATAATTTAATTTTTTTCCATTTTAATGATAGTAAATGCTCATCATATTAAAATTTATCCGTGGGCAAGTGTAAATGTGCATGATCCAATAATCACAACAAACCAGCCTTGTCAATATCAACATTTTGAAGGAATAATGCAAAAACTAAAGGGATCGCAACAGCCAACAGAGAAGATTGCAGAACTCATAGCGGAAAGCCGCCTTCAAGAAACATTTGACAGCAACGTGCGTTAGACTGACACGTGGAACTGCTGACTAACTTCAGATGATATAATGCCTTACCTTACCATATCTGCTACTTTTGGTGGCATCGGTTGATTGGGTTGGTTGAGAGTTGAGACAGTTGGGGTGGCTCGATCTGTTACTCTCTGAAGTCTTAGCTTAGCAAAGAAAACGTGCCTACCAGCCACCACTCCATTAAGTTAAGGCCTATTCTTTCCCTTAACGCTATATTTGGAAGTTTGAAGAGAAAGACAAAGAATAGTTCAATACAGAGGTTTGTGGTTGATAATCAAATAGACAGGGAAAATAAAAAATATGTATCTACATATACAGAGGTTTTGCGATCAACATGAATTGGCCATTTTTCAATTAGCCATTGATTTTCCAAATAGAATCATGTGAGCTGATTCTCAAATTGATTTGTCTTTCTTTTTCTATTCATTGGCGTTCTTTCATTTCTCTTTTAAGTCATCGGAATTAGGAAAGAGGAAGGGTCCCGATCACTATATCTCAAATTCAACTATAAAAAGAAACTAGAGATAAAGAGGTGCATACCACCCAAACCTTAGCAAGATGCTATAACCTTGCACTCTTTGCAAAATGTGTGTGGGCTTGTATCAGTGAATGATGCAGTTCAGGAAAACAAAATAAGAGATACGACAAACAACCTTATCCCTAAACACTTCATTTCTACAATTGCAAATGTTATTAAAGGAAAATACACATCAAAGAACACAACTAGTTCAACTCTTATATCAACTAATGGTAAAAAAACCACAGCCAACACAAAATTGCAATGAGAAGTGACCTAAGGCAAATGACAACAAAAATTTATCAGCAAAATATTTCTGATAAAATCTTCAAAATGAAGAGGTAAGTTTCAGCGCTTCCCTCCACCCCCTCCAAGCTTGGGGCCCTTCTGTGCACCACCCTTAGGCAAGCCTTTGCTCTGAGTCTTTTGTGACTTGGCCATTACCTCCGCCTTTTTGGCCTTCTTTTCATCCTTAGTTTTCTTAATCCTCTCCGTGATTTCACTACATACAAAGCAAAGCAATTCATTAAAAAAAAACTTTTTCTTTCATTAGTAAAAATAATATCACAAAAGGGCACCAGCAAGGGAGTGCCAACCCGTATACAGCTATCTTCTAGAGGACAAAAACTCTATAAACTCAAGAACTTTGTATCCATTTACAATATTATATATATATATAACTAAACCGAAAAATTCAAAGTTTTAATCCATCTACACTTGATTTCTTCAGTAGACTTCTATTTCTCTCATTCTTAACCAACCAAAAGATGGTTAGTGTGACCAAAGGCAATCAATTTCTTTGTTCTTTGCAAGTTCAAATGCCTGACCAAGCCCATAATTCTTCCCAAACCGAACTGGCACAAATCAAATTAATGCCAATCAAGTGCAAAATTCCAAACCCTCCTAGTCCAAGAGCATTCTAACAAAAAGTGTACAACAGCAGAAGAGAGAAACTTATTGCTCACAGTAATTCCATTACAACCTAATTTTAAAGTGTAGGAACGGGAAACCATACCGGAGTGCAGCCTCTCTTGCAGCATCTCGAACTTCAGGTTTCTCAGTTCTTCTCTTCTGTATAACCTCCAAGGTAGCACCGACAATGGACCTTGAGTATGGTTTTTTTGTGGCACGACGCCTCTTCTTAACAGCTTCAGCAGCAATGTCCTGTAAGTATTTTGAGAAAAAAAATGAGTAACGTGGTCAGAGAGGTAATCAGGTAAAATGGAATCCACTCCCGATAAAAGGATTTCAATAAGAAAATACTGACCTTCTTATGTTGCTTTCGGTACATGGCTGTCCAGGTAAGCTTAGATGGCTTCAGCCGATTGTGGAAGTACCTCTTGCATTTAGAATTGGCAAAGAGGAATACCTTTATGGAAGAACAAAGTTTGTTTAGTTTCACATAAATGAGGTCAACAACATAATGCAATGAGTACAAGTAATAGACTAGAAACAAAAAAGGTGAAAAATCCCCTTCAAACAAATACAAGTTGATACTGTCATTAAACCTCACCTGGGAATCTGAGCGAACAAATCTGATACCCTTACCAGGGTATATCTTGGCCCCGCTGAAGCGGCATAATTCAGTCCTGAGATCCCCAAATTGACGAAAAATTTACAAGGGTTTCCAAAAATGAATTGAAGTGTGCGATGGATATAAAAAGCTGAAGCTAGAAAGAAACAGGTACCGGGATTTTTTTCTTTTTTAAATGAACCTACCAGGATCTAATAGAAGTAACCATTCAAGACATAAAAATGTGCCATAATCTCAGCGCCTTAAACGGTTTTTCTTGAGTAATTCTTACCGTAAACCAAACTGGGTTATCCAAAGTCAGATAACCCAATAAGCTTAGGAAATTGAAGTTGCATTTATGTTCAAATCAAGCACTTGTGAACTAGATATCCAATAATTTCACCAAAGATAAAGCTTAAAGCTTGTCAAAATATAGTGAAATGCATCAATAGTCCTACGTACACTGAACCCATAAGTCGATAGCTAAATAGATTGCACGCCCAGCTTATTAAAAAAGCCAATCAATAGCAGCATCTTAATTACACCAATTAACTCTATACGCACTTTACAAACAACACCAGTTATGGGTAAATCGGTGAGGTAAAAATGCAGATTCCATTTAATCAATAAAGCACGAAATGGTTAAACGTATCAAAATCCCAAAAATTATGTGATTGTTTGCCGGTAAAACGCAGGAAATATACATATTATTTTATATAAAATTAGCCAAAAAAAATCAAATAGACACGGAAAGGAAGTACGATAATAAAAGATGAAATAAAGAAGAAGGAGCGAAGAACATACTTGAGAACCATGGCGGCAGCTTCTACTCAATCAGCTCCTTGTTAGAGAAGAAACCCTACCACTAAAAATTGCTGTCCATTTATCGGTAAGTTTATCACGGGCCCAGTATTACTTCAAGTCCTGGTATCTTGACTGGGCCTTTGAAGAGATGGTTAGTAAAATAAGAGTGTTAGGCCATGGGTTATACTGGGCCTATTTATTACCCCCTACCCCAAAGCCTAATCTAACAATCCAAACTTAGAAGTTTAAATCTACATTGAACCGCTTAGTAATAAAAACAATTTTTTTTTTTGTTGCTCTTTCTTTTATTGCTAGGTAAATCAAAGTTGTCAATGAACCAAATTGATTGTGTTAGCCTTTGAGAAGGGAAATTATTGCTTCGACCAAGTTCTTTTAATTGAAGTCATCATGAACTGTCCAATGGCAATCATTTCTCTCTCATTTTACCATCAAATGGGACTTCAATCCAAACAATAAGAGGACAACATAATCAAAATTGATATTATGAGACATGACTGATTATGGAGTATAAGTCATGTTATCAAGGGTTGATTTTGATTCACATGCTTTAAAATGTTAATTATGCATCGTGTTTTAATATACTATTTTTAAACAGTATGATACTGAAGACTTGCTCGTTTAAAATGTGTTAAAATTGAATAAATCAACTTTCTGAATGGAATACTTGTAATTAAAAGTTGTTTGAGGTTGTCATGTGTTTAATTTCATTTTCATTTCAGTATAAATTGAATTCACGTGTACAACCTTTTATTATTATTTCCTTTAATTTTTTTTATCTACTATATTAATACATCTAAATCCACGTGTCCTTAAAACACATTGATTATATAATCTCTCCCAAATCTCAAATTGAAACTTCTAATGGTAGCTCGTAACTTATTATATAATGCAATAACAATAAATACCATGTAAAAAATGATATGCTCATGACTATGAATATTCTTTAGATTTTTACATATGAACATTTTCCCTACTTCACTTCTCTGACAAATTCACAACCTTAATGTGTTTATTAGATTCGAGATAATTTTTCTCTAACCAATTATCTAATATTTTTTGTAATTTCTATGGATCACTTAAGAGAGTCAAATTGTTCTCAAAAGTTTTTTAAGTGAGTTTTTTTCTTTAATACGTTAAATTATTGACCCACCTTAAAAAAAGAAAGATTATTAGCTAAGAATGTAAGCTCCACTGCATTGCTACAAGTTCAATTTGACCATCACTATACATGTCAAATTAAGCATCATTTTATTAACTTGATTGTGTACAAAAACGAACATAAAAATGCATTAAGTGTTTGATTACATGTTCGCATGAACGATAGTTATTAATCATGGATTAGCTCATAAAACATCTGTACGCATGAACTAACTATAATCTCCATTTGTTTAGCATGTGCACACAATTCATGCCAAATGATGAGAATTTAGCGAGGGTTCATCCAATAATTGTTTTGATTTCATAATTGCATTTGTATTAATTAGTATAAATGACAAGGATATGAAAAGCATGGCCAAATCAAGGGTCAAATTGATTAGGTGATTATAGTCTGGAGAAAAACAGAAAGGGAGAGAAACCAATCCGGTTAACCAAAAATAGTGATGTTTATATTATGGTCACGTTTGGACACAACCAGTCACGCCAGAATTGGGATTCAGGAATCTAGACACTGTCCCTATCCTTCACACACTGTATCTGAATTACGGTTCTATCCCTGACTTTTATAGTGAAATGACCAAATCATCTTAATCCAAAACGTGTCATTTAATTATTGGAAAACTTAGTGGGTTGCAAAGAGAGTAAAAAATGCCGAAAAGCACCTAAGTGAAACCTAGTAACTCAGGTCAACTGATGAGAAAACACGCGCGGATACTCGTGTGAAGTAAGAGTGAGGCGGACATCACGAACCCAGTTTCAGGAGCAAGTGGGCCCCGCATTTTCCCGTCTCCCTCTCTATTTATTTTCTCTCTCCTCCCTTATTTTTCTCCACAGGTAATAGTAGAATTGTGCATGCAAGGAGGGAGAGAGAGAGGTCATTGAAACCAGTGAGAGAAGAGAGACAGAATTTCATTTCAGGAGAGGGGTTTGATTAAATCGCGACTCCGTGATTAAAATAACCCATTTGACTATTTGATCTCTTCTCAGTCCTTCCTTTGTAAGTCAAGCTCCTTACTTACTCTGTTTTATTCAATTCTTTATTGCACATATTACTAAACTACAATTATTTTATTTTCTGCCCTTTTACCCCTGTACAGATCCCAACAGAGAGAGAGAATCTCAACTCTGTATCTTTCTTCAAGGAGGAGAGACCTTTGATTTACTGTCAAAATCTAAAACGTACACCTTTATCACCGTATTGGTTTTTTTTTTGTTTTTTTATAGTATTTACAATTACCACTATCTCACTTCTTTTGTTTTTGCTTTACAAGGGGGAGTCAAACAGAGAGGGTCAACTGGGTCATTTTGCTTTAATTTGTTTGGTGTTATGCACTTGGAAAGTCCTTTATGTAGTGTGAATGTGAGAGATAAGCTTTCACCTTTTTGATTGGCTTCTCTTTTCTATGCCATCTTTTTTGAGCCCTTTTTCGTTTGTCCTTTTGGAGTCTTTTTCAATATACTGACAAACAATTGGTCAAGCAAACTGGGTAGGCTCATAGGAAAACTAGGGTTCTTTCATATTTGTCGCTCTTCTTTGGTGTTAATTTCATGGATTTTCCGATTATGGTTTAGATAGATAGAAAAGGTGTGAACTGTGGATCAGAAAATTATAAACAAAATAAAGGGTATTTCTTGTCCTGTTCCTCACTCTCCTTATCTATCCAGAGCAGGTTTTCTAGAGAGAGAAAAAAGTGTGTTTGAGTCATGCATGGGCGTTGACAAGGAGACAGCTTTTTCATTCTGTCCCTGTTGAGAATAAAATTAAAAATTTGCGGTATTAGCTGAATCTGGGTAATTATTTTGAGGTCAAACTTGATACACAAGAAAGACGAGCTAAATCTAAGCACATCCTTGTGTAAGTGATAGGGACTCACCACTTCAAAGAACCTTGATATATTTATCAGATATAGGGACAAAAGGGTTTATTTTTCATTTCCATTTTGATGAGTTCTGGGGGTTTGATCAACAACAGCAGCAGTAATAGTAATAGTGCTGCTATGGTTTCAAGGATTATTGTGGCTGATATTGTTCCACAAAGCAACATGCCAAGTGGTATCATTGCTCAGCCAACCCTTCTCACCCAAACTATTCCCAAATCTATGCACAGCTCTTCCCCTCTTTCACTCTCTATTGTATGCCCTCTCTCTCATAAATTCTTATTTGATTCATTCATTACCTACTTTTTTTTTTATTGTTGTTACTTGTGATCTAGGTTTTGTGTTTGTTATTCTTTTAAGATGGGATTTTTGTTGCAGAAGAGCAGAATGGATGGTCACAGTGAGATTGGTCAGATCGGGGAGACTTTTGATCCAAGCTTAGGTGGGAGGATCAAGGAGGATGGCTATGAGAGCAGGTCAGGAAGTGACAATTTTGAAGGTGCATCTGGTGATGATCAGGATGCTGCTGATGATGGTGGACCGCCAAGGAAGAAGAAGTACCATAGGCACACCCCTAATCAGATACAAGAACTTGAATCGTAAGGCTTTCTTTTATTTTTTGCTAACCGATATGCGTCTCTGTATTTTCTTGTTCACTATGATTTAAGGCATTTACTGACCGAAACTTATGTTTTGTTTGTTATTGTGGTGTAGTTTCTTTAAGGACTGTCCTCACCCTGATGAGAAACAAAGGTCAGAACTTAGCAGGAGGCTTGGCTTGGAGAGTAAGCAAATCAAGTTTTGGTTTCAAAACCGGAGGACCCAGATGAAGGTACTGTGTTGTTGTTGTTGATGTTGTTATCTTTAATTAATCTTGGCTTTAATTACTTCTTTTGTGATGATGGGATTTAAATTATAAAGTGATACTATTAATTATGAAAATTTATTATTTAAATCAGACGCAATTGGAACGCCATGAGAATGTCATTCTTAGACAAGAAAATGATAAACTCCGAGCTGAGAATGATTTGTTGAAGGAAGCTGTGAGCAACCCAATATGCAACACTTGTGGTGGCCCAGCCGTGCCTGGTGAGGTATCATATGAGCAGCATCAACTTAGGATTGATAATGCTAGATTAAAAGATGAATTAAACCGGATTTCTGCTTTAGCAAACAAATTCTTGGGTAGGCCATTGTCATCCTCGGCTACCCCAATCCCTCCTTCATGCCTCAACTCCAATTTGGAGCTTGGAGTAGGAAGAAATGGGTTTGGTGGTATTAGCACTGCAGGCACAACATTGCCAATGGGAATTGATTTCTGCGAGGGGGCAGCAATGGCTTCAATGAAATCAATGGGCAATGAAATTCCATACGAGAGATCTATGTTTGTAGATCTTGCGTTGGCAGCTATGGATGAATTAATTAAGATGGTTCATATGGATAGTCCCCTTTGGATCAAAAGTTTGGATGGAGGGAAGGAAATGCTGAACCTTGAGGAGTACATGAGGACATTTTCTCCTTGTATTGGCATGAAACCCGGTGGCTTTGTAACTGAGGCTTCCAGGGAAACTGGTTTGGTAATCATCAACAGCTTGGCTCTTGTAGAGACCCTGATGGATGCGGTATGCCATCTAACACCCCTTGTGCCACAGTTATGCTTGTATTTGTAGTAATTTGATAGGATTTTCTTTTTATGCTAGATAATTAAGTTGGTTTTTATGCATTTTATTTTTCTTTGTTTTAATGGTTCCGTTATTTGGCATTTTTATTGTGGAGAAGATATTGAATGCTGTCCCCAGTTAAATGTTGTATCTAACATCCAAGTTTTTATCACAAGCCATTTTAACCATCTGGCATTTGATATTTATTTACTGCATGTACAAATAATTCCCATCAAGATTTGCTTAGACAAAAGAATTAATTTTCCATCTGGGAGAGAGTAATTTTAGTGGCTGCAAATGTGTCCTTTAGTTATTGGATTTTATTGGGTATACAATAGAGCCAAGGCGCAGGGCTTGTAGTACAATTCTGAATGGTTGTTATGCTGGTATGTGAATAGAATCAATGGGCAGAAATGTTTCCCTCTGTGATTGCTAGAGCTGCTACCATTGATGTGATATCCCCGGGCACTGGTGGAACCAGAAGTGGTGCTCTTCAAATGGTATGTTTCACGGTTATCTGTTTTATTTTAGTTGTACTAAAGGCAGGACTCACTAAAGATCATACGTTGCAGATGAATGCTGAATTTCAAGTGCTTTCGCCCTTGGTCCCTCTTCGTCAAGTGAGGTTCCTTCGATTCTGCAAGCAGCATACCAAGGGTATGTGGGCTGTGGTTGATGTTTCTATTGACATTAGCCGAGATAGTCCAAACCCACAGGCATATGCTAATTGCAGGAGGCTTCCTTCTGGCTGTGTTGTACAGAACATGGGTAATGGTTATTCCAAGGTAAATTGCTAATGTAAATTATCCAGCTGTTCTTTATGGTTTTAAATGTAATCTTTACATACTATTTCTTTTCATGTTTTTTGTGCTTGCACGACTTTGGTATTTAGTGAAGTTTTTTTTTAAAAAAATAACTGGAATAGTTGAGTTTGGTTGAGACTACATAAAGGTTGAATTATAGTCACTTAATTGGCCCTATAGTCTCAATCAACCTTGACTTGTGCTTTGTAGAATTTAATTTCTTTTTACTACTCACCAAAACTTTGTTATTTTTAATGTGGTTTCTCTTAATAAAATAGTAGGACTTTACCTAAGAATCTGAAGCTTTTATTATTATTTTACTGAAGAAGATGCTTCCTTGGTTTAATATATTGGCGGACTTCAATTTCAAAGCAAAGGTTGCTTATTGTCTGTACTTAATTAGTCTACTGCTACTTTTAGAGATGAGCAAATCAAGGGTACTCAGATTTTGATATTGGAAAAAAAATTATATCTATTCCTGCATCTTGAGTGTATTGTTTTCATAATCTTTATAAGAAGGTAAAAATGCATGGAATTTTCAATCTTTGCTGCATAAACAATTTATTTGATGCTTCTATTCCTGTCTCTCCTCTCTTAATGTTTCTTTATTGTGCACGAGGCTGTATGACCTGGATCCAGTCAGTATATTGCAACCTTCAACTCTATGTTATGTGGCTATGTGTTTAACTTTTTCTTTTCTTTTTTAATACTGAGTGTGGCTATTTGTTTATCTTAATAATATTACATTTTTTATTTTGGCAGAAACCATCTCTCCTGGTTTTAAGAATGCCCCTATTTTGTACTTCTGTGGGAACTTTCCTTTTTTTTTACCTTGGATAAGTGTGGAAAGTTTCCTATTCATCTTATTTGACATTGCCGCTTGATGTTTGACTTAGCTCTTAGTCCTTTCTTTAGACTTGTCTAGCAGTATTAACCTACATTAGCCTTGGGTTTCACGAAAACTCTTTGCCAGTCAGTGCTCCCTTGATTTACAAATTGCTTGCGTGAATCTTTTACCGTATCTCCTTTTTGGCCATGCTTGGTATTCGGGTTGACATTTTTTCTCAATATATGTCCAATAGTTCTGGTATGTGACATTGTACACTGGTTTCACTGAACAAACTTTAAAATACAGATAAGGACTGAATATCATAGCTTCACTTGACTTGTTTTAATGAAAAACAAACTTAGCTATTTGAGGAGGCCATTTATTTCTGGCCGATTATGACGGTCTTGGCTTTGTTGCGGGCTTAGTTCAAGTCTTCTTAAGGGATTTAACATTGTACTTGTATTTCGACCCCCTCCCTTGATAGCCAAACCAAATTAATTAGATTCTCAAGAGTAGCATTTATGAGAAGTAGAATTGGATTGTTACAGGAGAATTTCATTTTCTCCCTCAAAGATAGTTGAAGAAACAGAATAAAAATTTCCCAGGCTTAATTTTATGATAGGCATTGAGATAAATGGAGGGAAGAAAAGAGGTGTGTGTGTTGGGAGGGGATGTACTAGAAGCTCAAATCTTTTTCCAAAGCTAACATTTAAGTTGAAACAAATTAAGTCTAATAGATCCGAAGTTTTGTGGATAAATTCATACATGAGGTCTAATAATTACTAGGTGGATGCTAGTTTGCTGACAAATGGTAAAATGCAGGTAACCTGGGTTGAACATTCAGAATATGATGAGAGTGCGGTCCACCAACTCTACCGGCCATTACTCAGTTCTGGCATGGGGTTTGGAGCAATGAGATGGGTTGCCACTCTACAGAGGCAGTGTGAGTGCTTGGCAATCCATACTGAAGATCAGCCAGGTCTTTATTTATTGCTCCTTCATTCTTCCATTTCATTTATAAATATTTTACAATTTCAGTTTTCTGATAGATATATATCGATGTGCCACAGCATTAAATGAAGCTGCTAAGAAAAGCCTTTTAAAGCTGGCACAACGCATGACTTATAACTTCTGTGCTGGGGTTTGTGCTTCAACTGTGCGTAACTGGGACAAGCTCCATGTTGAGAATGTGGGTGAAGATATGAGGGTATTGACCCGGAAGAATATAAATGAACCTGGTGAGCCCCCTGGTGTTGTGTTGAGTGCTACAACTTCTATTTGGATGCCAGTGATGCAGCAGAGGCTGTTTGATTTCTTGTGCAATGATAGAACTAGGAGTCGATGGGACATTTTATCCAATGGTGGACCAATGCATGAGATGGTTCGGATTGTTAAAGGCCAGGGACAAGGCAACTGTGTGTCTATCCTCCGTGCTAATGTGAGTGGTCACCAACTTTCTTTTATAGTATGTAATCAAGATAACGTTTTGGAAGCAAGGCCAAACGGTGCATAATTATTGAAATCTCTCATCATCTCCTCAACTTTTTTTCACGTTTCTGAGTTGTATATGTTCATCCATGCAACTTTGCAGGCTATAACTGCTAATGAGAGTAGCATGCTAATTCTTCAAGAGACGTGGAATGATGCATCGGGTGCACTTGTAGTGTATGCGCCTGTTGATGTTGGGTCTATGAGTGTTGTGATGGGTGGTGTAGATTCTGCCTCTGTTGCCCTTCTGCCATCAGGATTTGCGATTCTACCAGGCAGTCCATCTGGTCATGGAGAGCCAATGAACTGCAATGAGACTTTGGTGAAGCCTGACATTGACGGGAATGATGGCGGCGGATGCTTGCTTACAGTTGGATTCCAGATTTTGGTGAACAGCCTTCCTACAGCCAAGCTCACCGTAGAGTCAGTCGAGACCGTTAGCTATCTCATCTCCTGCACAATTCAGAAAATCAAAGCTGCCCTTCTAACATAGCTGCAGATGATGATCATCGGTAACCGGTTTGCAGTAGCTTGATTTAGCCTTTTTGTTTTTGTATTTTTTTTTTGGAAAAAAAGAAAGGATCATAAATGTGCACAGTATAGGGAGATATAGAAAATGGAAGGAACTTGAGATTGATAATTTGCATGAAAGGGGTTTTGAGTCAAGAACGAACCGCGTGGTGGAGAATTTTTTGTGGAATGTGGATCTTAGTGACCAGGGTTATGTTTCAGTTAAACTTTTAAGCATCAGGCAGGGGTTGTGGTTCGGGTATTGACTTGGTGGACCCATGCGTTTTCCTCAGTTCTCAAGTCTCATTTGGCAAAACTTGTGTTTTGTTAATTACTCATCTTACAGAAAGCAGTGAGATAGACAATGAATAGACCCCTGTTGGATTTCTTTTAAATAATTGTTATGATGAATTTCATCAAAAAAATCTTGGATATGTTATATTTAGTTTCAGAATTTTTTTTAAATGGATTTCTCGCTCGCACACACTCATGAGCACAAGCTTTTAGACGGAAGATATAATTCGATTTCTTCGTAATTACTACTCAAGCTTTTAGATGGTTATGTTGTCAAAATTTCTGTTAGAATTTTAGATTTAAATTGTAATAAGATAAAAAAAAAAGATTGAAAGTAAGTGTTTAGTTACTTGAATGAAAGAACAAACCTTTAAAAAGTGTTTATTGAAAGATTTATATTTCTTCAAGTTTGCACACTTTGAAAAAAGTGAATTAACCACCTGTATATTTGGATCGTTGTGACTTTCCAAATGGATGTTTAAGCATCATTTCAACTCTATAAACAGAAATGAATATTTCACATCATATTAGAAACTTTTCTACTCAATTTTCATTATGTTATGTTATTCCTCTACACACAATTTATGTCATTAGAAGTATTTAGTTTTCAATTTTTTATAGAGTTCTTGAGAATCTCTTCATAATTACTATCTGCATAAATCGACAAGGTTTTGTTATATCTTGAAAGTGAATCTGCTACGAACCTTAAGCTCTTTGAAGTGGGGGCAACTATCACCTTAAGAAAAGCAATTATGTGCTTCAAAGCCTTTATGTTCTTTTTTTATTGCTTTCATTGTTGCAAATCCATATTTTCTAATTAATATTTAAGCTACTTTTTCTATCATTTGAACCCAAAATCTCCATTTATTTTTAAGGTGATAATCGCAATGGCAGCAAAATATTAAAATTCGAAAAGAAACTAAAAGATAATGAATTTGATTGTCGAGGCCAAATTATAAGTACACTTCAGGACCGTGTGTGTGTATATATGATCTCTAAGTTTCTCTAAAGTTTACGAGATATATTCGATAAACATTTGAAGAAAAATATAATATTGAAAAAACATGATACACGTAACTTATAGATTATGGAATATTTTGAATTTATTGTTATTGGTAAGATCATACAAAAGAACATGCAAGTATATCAATAATTTTTACCTGGTTAATTGCCAATGTAAAGAGTGCAATTTGAACTCTCAACCGCCAATCATCTGCCATTGGTAGACCTTCATTTTTGTTTCGGTCTGAAACGGTACCGTTATTATTAGAGAAACTAACGAATTGCATAAAACCTAACCGGCCCTTATTCCGGGTGGCTGCTATATAATAGAGACTAGAGAGACATTCAGACAAAAAAGAAAAAAGAAAAAAGAAAAAAGAAACAAGATTTAAAGAATCATGGGGGAGACACGGAGAGAGAAGGGGTAAAATGGGAAAATTAAATTCTGGTTTGGCAAAAGCACTACTTTACCAGGATACCCCTTCTATCTTCTCCGTTTGTCTCCAAACTGTAGAAAAACAGCCAGCGAAATAACACAAAGCAAAAGCGAAATACAAAGTAAAATAGCAGAACTCTGCGACGTCACCATCCACCCAGTTTTATTCCATAAACATCCCTGAAAATACACTAACATCTATTTTTCTCTTTTGGCAACAAAGACAAAAAAACCAGATTTCCCCTATTATTTTTAATCTTCTCTGTTCATGAATTTTGTTTCCACGACAGTTGACCTAATATCATTCAAAAATACCCACAACATACAGAGACACAGAGAGAGAATTCTACAGAGAGAATTCCTGTGTCTGTATAGAGAGAGATATAGAGAAATATAGGGAGGAAGAGAGAAATCGAGAAATGGGCAACTCATTTGGGTGCTCAGCTTCAGGCGAGAGATTGGTATCGGCGGCGAGAGATGGAGATTTTGTTGAGGCAAAGATGCTTTTGGATTGCAATCCGTGTCTCGCTAAATATTCAACTTTTGGTGGTCTCAATTCTCCTCTCCATTTCGCTGCAGCCAAAGGCCACAATGAGGTTTTATTTTTATTTTTTTAATTGTTTCTCTTTTATGTGTTCATTTTCATTTAATTGATTGATCATGTTTTTGATTTTTTTTTCCTTTGTGGATTATGGCTAGATTGTTGCGTTACTGCTTGAGAATGGAGCTGAGGTGAATTCGAGGAATTACTGCGGCCAGGTACCGGTTTCGGTGGTTATGTGTTTTGTTTAATATTGCTCTTTGTTTAATATGCAATTGCGAATTTGTGGAATCGTGCTTTGATTCCAGCAGATTTTATGGTACTCTTCTAAATTTCTTTCATAGCTTTGAATATTTTTGTGTTTAGTTGCATAGAATCGGGATTTGGAATGGAAAAAGGATTCGGGGGAGGAATACGAGAATGAAAGGTTGATTTTGAAATTCGTTAACGTGTAGTTTATAAGTTCCAATCTGATTCCATTGTAACCAAACGCAACCTACAAGAAGTCACACCTGAAATCTGCTCTTTAATAAGCAGCAAACTAAATAGATCTGTGTTGAGGCTGACTGTTGATCATTATTTTTCTCGTGTCTCTGAAGACTGCATTGATGCAAGCTTGTCGATATGGGCAGTGGGAAGTTGTACAAACTCTTCTGCTCTTCAGATGCAACGTGAGTTTCATTTTTACTGAATTGATTAGATTTTTGTCGATTGAATATTAGTTTGCTTGCCGTTTAACTTTAGTAGACTGAAAGATAGTAATTGGTTGCCTTTTGATTTTCCCCTTTTATATTTTGGTCTGATTTAGGAAAATCATTTGATTATCCTAGCTATTATTTCCTTACAGGTCACAAGAGCGGATTATCTCAGTGGAAGAACAGCTTTACATTTTGCAGCTTTGAATGGGCATGTAAGATGTATAAGACTAGTTGTGGCTGACTTTCTTCCTAGTGCTCCTTTTGAAGCTATCAATAATCAGATAGAAGCTGAGAGAGGTGATGGTTCCAGTGTGAGGAAAAAAAGTGAACAAAGGTATATACTGTTTCTTGCCTATTTATATGATAATTATCTTGATGCGCCCTTATTATAAAAAAATTCTTGATGTTCCCACTTTATTTATTCAATGGAGAAGCTGTAATATGTTAAATTATGTTTCAGTTTAGATGCTTATATGCTATTGAATTATTCAATTTGTACATGTCAAAAGCTAAAGTTCAAAGTATTGTTCTGTTTTAACTACTCTTATAACTTACTCTGGTGTAGTGTGCTGTCCAAGTTCGTAAACAGAGCGGCTGACGGTGGGATCACTGCTCTTCATATGGCTGCATTGAATGGGTATCTTGACTGTGTACAGCTTTTACTAGATCTTCATGCAAATGTCTCGGCTGTGACGTGTCATTATGGAACAACAATGGATTTGATAGGTCTGCTTTCCTATTCGATACTTAATTTACAACAGGCATGATAGCTCAGGGATTTGCACCCTTAAATAATATAAACATTCTTACTTGTAGGAGCTGGAAGCACTCCTTTGCACTATGCTGCTTGCGGTGGGAATTTGAAATGCTGTCAGGCAAGAATAATATTAACTTATGACGTTTCCAGACCCATCTTTGAATTCCCTTGAAAATTTTGAAATGATGGTCTGCTTATTTCTGCAGATTCTCCTTGCAAGAGGTTCGAGTCGGATGGCTTTAAACTGCAATGGGTAAATTTCCTCACGGTCTTCTTTTCTATTCACCCTGGGTTATTGTTTACATAGTTGATATTCTCGCACACTATGTGGTGTGGCTAACAAAATTTGTGTTATCTTTTCAGGTGGCTGCCTCTTGATGTTGCCAGAATGTGGGGGCGTCATTGGCTCGAACCACTGCTGGCACCTAGTTCTGACTCAGCCATACCAAGATTTCCTCCTTCCAATTACTTATCCCTTCCACTTTTTAGTGTACTCAACATAGCAAGGTAATTCCAAAGAGAAATGTAAATAGGCTTGAAGTTTTTACTTTATTGAACTTAATTTTGTGGCCTTGGAGAAGTTTACTGATTCTGCTGAAATTGATTTCTCAAGTTTTTGATGCTTCAAGGGCTAGGACTCTTATCTTCAAGACACATGATCTTAGTTAAATATTTGACTTTGTTACAATCGTAGTTTAAAATGAATTTTGACACTTGTCCCCTGTAGGGAGCTTCAATTGAACTGAATTATGCTTTTGTAAATGTTGAGGTTCACACTTTAATCTCATGCCCACTGGACTTCTATTGTGGTAGCCTTTCTGGATAAAATTTGTCCTATTACTACTTTCTGGAAAGAGGGGAAAAGAAAGCTGAGAGATAAAAAGGTTTTAGCTAAGAAGAAAAAAATTGAATGTTTGCCAGCTTAGGGGCTTTCAATCCGTGCTTGACACTAGATACATTGAGATGGAGAAATGAGGATCTTGTGAATATCCTGTGTGTTTTAAACTTTTGTTTGGTAATCTCTGAACTCTATACTTTTATTTTATTTTTGAAGGCAAAGGACTTATTGCTTTAAGGTTGTTTAACAAACTTGAAGATAGTGACTGGAGTGAAAATGGATGGCTGAAACTCACAGCTTATATTACCTTCTATATAAAATTGTTGATCTCTCTCTCTTTGTTTCTAAATATATAAATTTATTTTATGGTTCTTCTATATGTGTACATTATTTTATTTTTATAGTTCTCTGGCAGTCTACATTTTAGGCATTAGACCTTCCTTTTCTTTTTTTGAAAATCTTCTTCTTGCCCAAGGACTTGTCTTGTTTACTTCATATGCATGCTGTAGCGCTGCTTTGTGCTTTCTATGATAAGTTTTACTCATTAAACAGAGAAAGACATTTCCATTGTGTTCTGTTGGTATCTGAGAAACTATGCACTTCCTTGTGTAAAGGTATGTGGGTTTATGGAAGTCCAGGGATCTGACTGCCTTTTGTGAATTCTATTTGATAATGTGTTACTGGCGGTAACATAATTTATTCATGGACTGCCAACTATGGGAGGTTGCAAAATTGGATGTACTCTGTTTGCAGACATCATGTTGTTGTTAGTTGTTACCATCACTTGATCTAGAATTGCATATTCGCAATTATATCAGGTTCCAAAATGCTTCTTATTGTTTGTTTAAGCCCAAGACTTTGTACGCTAAAATTTGCACTGCTCCCCCCTCCCCACCCAAAGAATTAAAGCGAAGCCACTGCCTTTTGAAATGTAAAACAGGGGCCACTTTCACTACTGTTGCATTCGTTGGTTGAGAAGCCAATATTAGATGATGTTGGATTGTTGTTAATGATATCAGACTTAAATATGATGTCTTGTAATCTTTCCATTGCAGAGAGTCTGGGTTGCAATCCTCAGTGTCCTCAGATGATGCTGATGTCTGCGCTGTCTGTCTGGAGAGAGAATGTAGTGTTGCTGCTGAAGGTCTGGTCTTTCACTGTTTTTATATTCTCTGAGATTTCCATGTTATTTTCCCTCTCTAATAATTCTTGTAGCTATTGATTTGAGCATCCGCATGACCAGACACTGTTTCTAGCATTTGTCAAGTTTTGTTTGGATATTCTTTACTTAGATGACAAAAAGAAGCGAAAAGCCAATAGGGAATTTCACAGCCAATATAACCCTCCTTAAGGTGAAAATAATTATTTTGCTCTCTTTCCCATCTTCCTGGCAACTTAATGGAGCATTAAGGTTTCAGATGTGCATTGTTTCTTTTATCCTGTTTGCCAGTATTTCACCTTTGATGGTAATATGAACCAGGCATATCTTGCGCACACACAACAAAACTCATATACACATACATAAATGCATCCGTGTTTTGTGTTGCAATGTTAATTGTTGAAATATTTAGAACTTCAGTATTCATTGTTATAGTTACTCACCAATCCATTAATATATACTTTCAGGGTGTGGGCACGCGCTTTGTGTAAGATGTGCACTTTACCTTTGCTCAACAAGCAACATTCCTTCTGAAATGGTGGGCCCACCTGGGTCTATTCCGTGCCCTCTTTGTAGATATGGCATCGTCTCCTTTGTTAAATTGCCTGGTTCCCCAGTAAAAGAAATTAAACTACATTTGTCACTTGGCCTCTGCACGCCATGCGCACTTCATTCTCGTGATGCAGACTGTCAATCACCAACTTGTGTGAGAGAGATACGGAAAAATCGTGTGGCTTCTGTGTCTTCAGACCTATTCTGCCCAGTTACTTGTAGCCCATTTCCTTTGGTAGCCATCCCTTTGTGCACCTGCAATGATGGCCCATGCCCAACTTTTGAACCACGAGTAGTAGAAACACAAACACAAGATGGTAGTCCTCGGCGTTCCCAACTTATATCAGTTGACCAGGATAAAATTGAAGGGCCAAGGCTGGATAAAATAAGCTGTTCAAGCATGTTTTGGGGCAGAAGAAGCTGCAGCAGAGAGCATCAGTGCAATTCAGAAATAAATGCTTGACCATTTTGATAGCTGGTTGGTCCAGCTACAAATTTTGGTTAGCAGCATTGTGGTACTTGGTGTGATGTATGATCACAAATCTGGAATGCTTAAGAAGTTTATGAATCACTGTTGCCTCGGCCTTTTGTTCTGCAGTTACATGGTGATGGATCTGGATCAGAAATTATATCCATTTTGACCAGCTTCTAGATTGCTTTTAAAGCTATTTGAGGAGGGTTGTAAAACTTGTATGTTGGGTATCCAGACTGATTGTAATTGTCATTTAAAGAGGAAAAAGAAGCATTGGGGATTGTCTGTTACTGTTTTTATCTAATATTATCATGATGATATTGTTATTAACAAATGGAAAAATAAATTTGGCCTGATTTTACTACAGGACCACCTAATAATTTCTCCTGTCCTAGTGCAGTTAAAATTCTTTTTTCGAGGATATAACCGTGACTCTTATTACCGGTATGGCATCTGAACTAGCATGGTTAAGGTGTTCATGACTACTGACATTAATTGAAGTAAAGCCCAATGCTAGCTTCTTCCACAGGTTTTCACCCGCTAATTCCTTTCTTGATTGCAGCTCTTACGGCATATGCTTGGATTTTGAGAGAAGGAAAGAGCACATGTACCCTTCATTTCCTTGCCATTATTTCGAGGACAAGACAATAATAATGTTGCTGTTGGTGGGAAAGGTGCTAAAGGTAAGAGGAGGAGATATTTAAGGATGTTGGCTTTTGGTAGGATATGATTGCTGGTGGGTGACAATCTTTCTCATGAAATTATAGGTTAATCTTCCAAAATTTTGGTACGAGTTAAATTCATTCAGATTACATACCCCTCCAGTACTACTTATAGATGAAGAAAAAAACATAAAAGTAGTTGTCAACGAGGTTTTGACATTGTTAAGAGGTCGTGAGTCTTAAAGGTAGTTAAAAAAAAAGTTAAATTGGTTTTCAATTGGTAACAGCTAGAAATTGTTAGATAACATTGTGGCAACGAACAACCGAACTGCTAATATCAACCCATAAAATATAGATATCAGTCCAACATGATCACATATCTTTAAGACTTTGTTTGTAGGAAAAAAGAAAAAGAGAGAAAGAAAGATCGAAGAAAAATGAGCGTACAGCATTTCTTATTAAACAAAGAAAACTGGGAGAAAAACAAAATTGAGATGGTTGAGAGTACAGAAGTCATCCGTAACTTCAAAGGCTGAAACTATTGTTGATCGCACTATTTTGTTCTACGGAATTGTAAGAGGCTAGCAGTATAAGGACACAACATTTTCATTTTATTTTAAAAAAGAGAAAATCTTAAAAAAAAAACACTTCCAAATCACATACTCTAATATTTTCTTTTACTCTCAGTCAGCTAATCCATTTCTCATGCAAATTGCAAGCTTTATTGTAACTTTTTTTTATGCTCAAAGTGTGCTAATTATCAGACGGATTCAAAGGTGGAAACCCCTCTATGTCCTTAAATTTTTTTTAAGCTTTCAATTTAATCTTTTTTCCAAAATAATTTAAAATTTTTTCTCTTTGACCTTCTATGAAAAAAGTGATAAATCCGTGGGTGAGGGTTTGTGATTTAAGTGGGTATATTGAGGATGCATTAATCACTTTCGAAGAGAAATCATATTATGTCTGCGAGGAATGGGAAGAAAGTGATTCTTAGTCAACAATCTAATCTTCCAGAACTGATTTTTTTTATAGTAGTTTATTATCTATTTGTTCAGAAGCTTTCTGTGTGAGATGGAGGAGCTTTCTGTTATTTTTGTTGACAGATCCAGAGATGGGGCAGCTCGTGACAATCTGATAAGTACTTGTCAATTGCATACAACGCCACGTACCCACAAAGGAGATATATAGCTCTGACGCTTTGTGCATCCTATCTATCACATCCCCTTGTTGTTGTAGAAATATTCTAAGGTAAGTACAACAGCACATGAAAGACAGTAATGTCTTTACATGATTGGAGCAATAAATTTCGCTAGAAAAATTGGTGAATATGTGAGTTGATTTGCTTCATTCATCAAATTTTTTATTTGAGATGTAGTGTATTGAGTCATTGTTTAAACTTTTTTCATAAATAGTAGGAGATGAAACATGAAACTGAGCCTGGGCGTGTAAGTGTTTTACTAATACTCATAAATACAAGGATGAAACTTTTATTGATAAAGCATCAAGACAATTTGTGGTAAGTTCAACAAAACTAGTTCTCAAATACTTGAAGTTAGAGAATTTTAGTTCTTATATCAATTATTCTTGGATAATTTTTATTGGTGTTCTCAAATACATTGCCTTTACCATATAAAATATTACTCCACTTTATTTCCCGTTAAGCTTTACTTTTTTTGGATAAGAAACGACAGCCAATCAGATATTTAATGTTATGAGACATGAAAATGAAAAAAAAAAATTATAATTACATGCAAAAGCTGATTGTGGCTATTTTGTCTGGATTGTATTTTTTATTCTTCTTTTGCATGAGGTTTTATGGAAAAAGAGAAAAAACTCTGCCTGTTTTTCTGTAAAATCTGATTGCTTAACTTTTGTTCCTTTTGTTTTATGAAACTTTCGCTGCAAGTAGCTACTCAATCTTTGGATGAGTTTGTTTATTATCTTTGTTATTTCTTAATTGTAGGTGACTACTGAAGCTCGTGTGGCCAAATTTGTTACTGCTTCAGGATCTTCTGATGCTAACAAACAATTTACAAATACAAAATGAAGTCTTCATAGAGTTTATGGGTGAAAAGAGTTTTGGACGTGTACAAGGTCAAAGATTTGGAGTTACTCCCATGGATGTGTATGAATTTTCAGCTCAAATTAGGAATGATGTGAGATATAATGGAGCTTATGCTGAAGAGATACATAATTTGAAAGCACAAATAGAAGAACTCAATCAAAAGCATGAGCATTAGATTCAAGAAATAACGACGAAGCATGATGATTAAATGACCAGTATGCAGTCCCAAATGGATGAGCTCATATCTTTACTGCAGCGGTTGGTTAATGGAGGATCTCATATTTGATTTCAAATGTAATGATACGTAAATTTTTTTTTTCCAGACTTCATTCAAGTACTTGGTTGTGTATGAATTTATATGTTAACTATGAATGTTTTTTGTGTGAATAAAATGATTTTTGTATTGATACTTGAATTTATATGAATTTGATGATATATATATTGAAGAACAATGGTTTATAGTAGGTGCTGATATTAAACCCAAAATAGTTTAAAAGCATAAGCCAGGTGTATTCTGACGCTTTAAAATGCCACAAAAATTGTAAATATTTGATATATTGTGGCGCTTTAAAATGCCACGATATTATCGTATTGCAACGCTACAAAGCGGCAATTTATTGCGGCGCTTCAAAGCGCCAGAAAATTATACACATCGGTACTGACATTGTGACACTACACATACCGGTGCTTTATCCAACACTTACTGTAAACATCGACATCACATATTGCGTCACTTTAAAGCGTTGAAATATGCTTAAAAAAAAAGGTCGATATCTACCACTTATGTTGTAGTTATTATATTTTACTTATTACAATATTTTCTTCAAGAGCCTTAAGTATTACTGCATGGTCTTATGTAAAATTTTTGTTACAGATCAACCATTGTTAAGAGATGCCTTCTGATAATGGGGTGGTACTCTTTCTTTTTTGCTTTCCTATTCATTATTTCTTGCATGGTGTTTCACTCGATGTATTTTTCTTTCATCCTTACAACTTTCTTTATACGTTTTAAGTTTAAAGGTGAAACATGAAAAATTCAAGTTATTCAAAAAAATAAATAACCAAAAATTAAAAAAAATCCAATGGAAAGACGTTTGTAAGGGTGTAATTACTAAAAAAGAAAAGTGGCAAAAAAAAAACGAGAGATCATAACAGACAAGTGAATGAAATGAAATTTTTTCTTAAAACAAACATTGCAAGCTGCTGTTGGCTTCTAGCCTTCTAAAATAATTGATATTTTTCTATGTACAATCATCCAAATATTGAGAGGAATGAAAAATAAAAAAAAATGCAAGAGAAAACAGATAATATAATCATTTAACCAATTTATTATCCTCTAATACTCACATTAACATTATAAAAGATATAATTGTAAAAATATACTATTTGTATTTTTTATCTCTTATTTTTTCATTCAAGTGAGTATTTTTTTTCCTCTTGTCCGCTCTCTCTATTAAACACCAAAAAAAAAATCAATTATCTTTTTAAAAAAAATATAATAAAATTTATCTCACCACTCTCACGTGAGTAATTAATTATTAGTTAGTACTTATGGCAAGACCCTTACCAGCATTCCTGTATATATAACACTTTTGCCAACTTTATTAAAAATGGTAATGAAGCTTTATTCGTTTCTAGATCAGGAAGATTCAATGTCTATATATAAGAGAGAGAGAGAGAGAATCTAATTAATGTCAAAATAGCATAAAATAAGGTCGACCCACTTATGCAGAATCATTGACAGCCAACGTTGTACAAGTCGTCGGTTGATCTGCTTCCTCAAAACCAATAATAATTCGCAGAGAATTGCAGGAGTAATTTAATTTAGGCTTTTAAGCACATTTTTAAGAATTAAGTGTGATTTATCAGGTAAAAAGAATAAAGAGAAGAGCAAGAGGAATTTGAAGAAGATGGAAGGCACACTTATATATCTGTTGGGTCTTTAAAATGTATAGTGAGTGATCACGGAATAAACCTCTCCAAACTTGACACGTCTGTGAGTTTGAAAGAATAATATCAATCAACAAATTTATTTCATTACATTATGGTAAGCTTTTTCCATTTTCCTTGACTACTGACATAACTCAACTTCCTCAACCATCAGTCATCAGCATAAATTAAGGCCAAAATCTACTTTTCTGTTTTTCTTTTGTTGTCTTTGAATACTGACTCCTTTAGAAACCCTAATCTTTCTGGTCAAATTATAGGCCATATGTCGCAATTTTGGACACGAACAGATAGAAATCAGGGTGTAGCCAAGCATTTGAGGGTATATATGGATAGGTTTTTTGAAAACTGTTTTCAATTAGAAATTAAAATCTGTTTTTAGTTAAAAATTAAAATAATTTTTAAAATTTCTTTTCTATGTTTGACAAACAATTTTTAAAAGTAATTTTCTAAAATTGTTTTAAAAAATTGTTTTATGAAAACTCCAAATTGGTATTTTCTGACATAATTTTTAAAAAATAACACTAAAATCAGTATTCACTTCTTTAATTCATTCTTTTTCCATGGTATATAAAAATATTAAAAACTTGAAAATTTGAAAATAAAATAATATTAATTATTTTTAAGTATTTAGTAAATATGAAAAATAAAATTAATATAGATTTTAAATTTAAACTCAAAACTAAAAATAATTACAAGTGTATCAAAACAGTTTTCAAAATAAAATTATCCAAACAACATTTCATTGTTTTCTGTTTTGGAAACAGTTTTCAAGTTACAGTTATCCAAACATGTTTTTTCATAAAACTGTTTTCGATTTTCATTTTTAAAAACAGTTTTCGAAAACTGAAAATAGAAATCTGTTACCCAACATGTCCTGAGCCTTCCAAGTGAAACAGAACTAGCTTGGAAAATAAGAAATAAATTGTTCATGAAGTAACAAAAAACAAATATTAGCTAAAATCGAGTTTGGTTTTGGAAAACATTTTTTATTTACGGTATTTTTTAACAATAAAACCGTTTACAAATTCTATTTTCATTTTCAATTATAAACTTTATAAAAAAATCCTTTTCTTTTCTAGTTTTTTAAATTTTATTGAACAAAATGATAATAATGGAGTATTTTTTTTTCTTTTAAAATTTAGTTTGTTCTCATTTTTTTTTAAATCGTCAAGCACATTTTACTTTCATTCTAATTATTTTATGTGAACAAAAGCAAAAAGACGTTTATTTTCTTGAACAAAACACTTTTTAATTATTTATTTAGAGCGATAATGAACTTATCTTTAATCTTTATTCACACACGACAATATATAAACAATTCTATTTATTTTTAAAAAGATTGTTAGATCTAAAAAGTTGAACTTAAGACCTCAAGACTCCCAAATACATTAGAATAATAAAACTTATCAATCGAATTGTCATACAATTTAATAGAATCATAGGCAGCTAGAATTCGTGCAAAGTACATTGCCCATGAGTAGCCACAATACAGTATCATTTTAAAGAATAAAATTTCTATTATTAGGGAAAGAAACAGCACAGGTATAAAGAAAATTATAAAAACAGATTATATTGTGCGTTACAGACATAAATTTTACACACAAAAAATATATAAAATTAATATGCTTTTGTTAGTGAAATAATATAATAAAGCTAAAAATATATTCACCGTCAAAATAGATCACTAACTTCGCCCTCATTCATTAGTGATTTCATTAAAAAAAAAAAATTGATGAAATCACATAAATTATTAATGGTTAGTTATTAAAATTCATTACACAACTTTAAAATAATGATCATATATGGTTGTATGTACAACACTGTTGGAGATAGTAATATGTTTAGAACAGTGTCTTAGTTTTGGGCTCATCGAAGCAAACCCATGGTAACTAAAACGTCAAAAATGACTTGTTTGATAAATTGGTTTGTGTATCTGGTCTGGGCTGGGCTGAGTCCTAACCTTATAATTTAACAGGTGAATCTCCATGAATAGATTGACCATCTCAGCCAATACTTTCTTTCTTTTTTCCTTGACGAGTAGAGTTGAGAATAAGATTGGTGGCCCAGAAGCCCAATCTAGTCCAATCCTTAAGTTTTACGAGCTTGGGCCCAAACTAGGTCAGAACATCTTTCATATCATAACTTAGACATCCCCTGAATTTTCAATGCAAATTTATTACACAATTAGGGTGTGCACAAATTGAATTGGAGCCAACAAATTAAAGGACTAACCTCTGAGCTTAACTTGAATGCGTGTTAATTTTGTTTGCTTGGTTTGCATTGAGATTTGCTGGTAAGGAAGGGAAAAAGGGATTCAATTGAACTAGAATAGGAGAAATTCTTGTTTACATCGGGAGCATAACTTGTCTTTGTATCAGGGTGAAAATTTGATTGATAATTTTGAGAAACTTTAATAGTAATGTCCATACATACTTAATTAACATTATCAATGAAGTTTTCAAAAATTACCAATCAAGTTTTCACATATAAAAATGAGTTTTTGGTGTGCTATCGCAGACAATCAAAAATAAAACCTATACTCCTAAAAATATATGTAGTAGTGTAAGTAAGAATCATTCTCACGGAGAGCGAAAACAATTTTAAGAAAAACAACTAATGAACAATTCAAATTGAATTATCGAAATCAATCAAACGAACAAATATTGGTTTAAGTCAACATCCACCATCAGAATTTTACAACTGATCATTGATGCAAGTATATATCAATTCACATTTTGAATATTCACCGTTGAAATTATTTTCTTATCTCTCCTTAGTCGCAGTTAATTAGGAAACATGTGATCTAATTAACCCTAACTGCTAAACAACCCAAGACAAACGCTAAAGGTTTAATCTAGTAGCAGTCTTAGGAATTAGAGAGATCAATAAAGCTAAATAACACAAGCACAAGTGGTTGCATTTAATTTAGTCGAGCTTTCTTCCTAAGAGCTAATAATTTCTAACGCAGCAAATCATTAAATCTTAGTTGCTTCACAAATTAGAGGGATCAAACAATTACGGATTTGATATCTAACCTAGTAGTAGATAACAACGAATAATAAACTAGTAGGTCTCATAGTAATTAAATGGAAGAATCATGAAAATAGGGACAGAAGAACATCCGATACTCAAAGTATAAATTGAATAATAAAAACACATTAGATCTCACAGTTTTAATGATTCTGATGTTCCCGTTTCCTTCGGCCAATTATAAAAGTTTAGCCACGTAGGACCATGATGAAAAACTGGAAGGAGAAATTAGAGAAGATGAGAGAGAGAGGCATCCCTGAAGTCTGATGATTTTTTCCCTCTTATACACGTTATTTTCAGTATTAGAAACCTACAAGGTCTCCTAAAAATATTCTAAATATTATCCTAAAATAACCATATCCAAATCTGACTAATTTAAGGAAAATATTAAAAATAAAGTAAAGTCCTAATATAACTAAAAAACTGGTGTTTTCAGCATGAATTTTCGTGCACCAGATCTGGAAACTTTCGAAAATAAACCACGTCAAATCAATGTATTAGAATTGCAGGTTAAGGGACGTTCTAGAACGTCAACAGTGCAGGTGCAGCAACTCCAAGCTCGGTTTCTTCCTTGATGCAGTCATTATCTCTCAAAACTCAAAACATGAAAGTTGTAGAGCTTTTTCTTGGTGTTCCATAGCATCTTGAATCATCTCAATCGAAACTCGGATGAGAGAGTTATGCCCATATTACGAAACAATGTCAAAACTATCTAAAATCGTCCAATTAATTTCGTTTTGCATTTAACGCTTCTATTTGCATCCTAAATCAAAATATAAGAATAATGATTATATTTATACACCAAATAAATATAAAAGACTAAACATTAAAGAAGAAAAAATATGATATTTTTCTCTTTGTTCTTTTTATATTTCTTGGCCCCAATTTGCTTGAGAGCTGAGAGTAGATACATTAAACAATGGGCAAGAAACCAACAAATATAAAACCAGCGGTTTCAATATTCACCCAATCCTCACTTATCTGGATCTCTACCAAACAGAAAAAGAAAAAAAGGAAAGAAAAGAAAGTGTTCTACCAATCTTTATCTTTAAGAATTCATAATAGTAGAAAAAATGTACACACAAAATCAATGATGCAAGAAAATTACCATTCTTGGGTTGCTTCTCCTGAAGAGACAGCTCATCCTCAAGGACCATGCCACATGACTCATGCCTTATCATAAAGTATTCCTTTCTTTAAGAACAAGTAAAATAAACAACTCGAAATGACCAAAACAACTCTACAAGTAACCTTAATGCTGCCACCAATGTGTTAGTATATGGATGATAGGTTTGTTCTTACAATAACCTTGTGAAGTAGCTAGCTAGAAAGAAGTTTGAACTCCAGGTTGTAAGAGTTTCGGTTCACTAATCTAACGACAGTTGTTGAGTGTTTACTCTTCTTACCATTGCCATGTATGTTAATTTCTGCATTGTTAGATTGTTTGATGACTTTTTCAATGAATGATTTGAGCGTTTTTCTGTATTTTTTTATTACTTGAAGTGATAATCAACTACTACCACAATAATAGTCTCTTTAGTCCTTTCAATAAAATTTATAAAGTAAAATTTATAAATATAAAAATTTAATTTTCATTAAATTTTAAATTTTAAAATATTTAAATTTATATACAAAAATAATGTATTAAATATTTTACTTCTATTACATTAATCCCTAGTTAGATTAAGGTGTAATCAAATACACATGGTTAGTATTTTGTTCATTTTTATATTCTGACTTGACATGAGATAATCATATTAAGCTTCGTTTAGTTTACGGACATAATTATAATAAAATATAATTAAGATTAACATGAGATAAAATAAATAAAAAATAAATGAGTAATATCTTAATTCTGTGTTTAGTTCATGTGATTATTGGATTTAAACTAAAGTAGAATAAAAAGTGAATACCAAAATACAATACCCTAGCACTAATTATCATTCTCAACGATCATTCATTTCTTTAGAAACTTTAAACTTTAACTATTTATTTTATTATTATTGTTATTATTATCATCATTATTATATAGTTATTATTATTATAATAATAATAATAATTATTATTATTATTATTATTTAAAAGTAAAAAAAAAAATTAATCCCAAAAGGTGAGATTTTTTATGGGGAGGAGAAAATAAAATGATGAGGATAAATTTTATCTCACAAAAATCTTACATAAATAATAATTCTTTTGATCAAACGTGAAATAAACTTTTCTTGAAAATTAATTAGTCTGATTCAAGTTTAGTATGCCCAACCAACTGAGTATGCCTTAATAGTTTATAATGTAAATCTACAATCAAGCTAGGCTCTGTGCTGTAAGTCATTTTCTTGATGGTCCCTGAGTAACTGCTCCTTTCTCCAGTAAATTTTTCTTCGGCAATTTCCTCACTCAGTCGGCACATTATTGTGAAATGAAGATTTTTGTGTCAAAAGAGGTTGGCAGGATCAGTAGGTTAAGTTGCTGTGTGGTCTCCCAGGTTTTTCGGCTGTACCGTTTGCTCCAGCTGGGCGTGGACCAACTAACGCCTACTTCTGTTACTTATCTTTTCTCTCATACTTAAAAGATGCAGGTAGAAGACGAAATATCTGGGTTACTGGTAGCCTTGTAGGTCCGGCAGCTACGGAAAACTACAAACTATATTAATGAGTTCAAAGATAGATCAAACTCATTTCTAATCCTACTCTAATTAACTACTGAGATAAAAGATGAAAAAAATTATTTTTTTAATGTAGTTTAAAGACTCAATAGATTTTCAATACAAAATAAGGATCGATGTTTATCCCTGTCCACTGTTTTGTGTTTAGTGGTGAGAAAGGAAAGTATAAAAATTAAGTAGATATAAAAGTTACATATATTTTTAATCCTTGTTTTTAGTAAGAAGATTAAAATAAAAACTAAGTAGAACTAAACATCTCTCATTCTATTTGTTGGACCCCCAAAAGAAATAGTAGAACTAAACATGAACAGTTCCACTAGTGGTTTTATTTGTCTGGTAAAGTGTCCTTTCTCAGAGTGGCTTTTGAGGTAATGGCTTTAATTAGACACCAATGTTCTCAGAGATTATCGTTTAAAACTTTGATTACAATTTTAGTGGGTATACATGAATCTGAAAGCGAAGTTGCAACGAAACTAAATTGTCCCAGTTTATGTGAGAATGTTGAAAAACCAAGCTAGCTTGGCCTAAGATACTACTTGGACACTATTACCCCAAGCTCGTTCGACCATTATTCCAGCGCAATTAAATATTAGATTATGGACAATAATATATTCAAACATAAGGACAAAAATGCAAGAAAAAGAAGAACATCCAGTTCCCAGATTCTCAGTAAAGAATTCCATAGACGCCAAAGCAGGAAAATTGGGCACTTGATAGAAGCTCGTGTTTAAAAGGATTACCTAACATCATCGAAAGAAGCCAAAAGCAAAACGCACCTGCATGCGAGCCGCAAAGTGATGACTTTATAAAAATCTCAGGGCGGAAAGTTCTACTAGTACATTATCTTCTACTGCTATCTTCTCTTTTTATATTACTTTTGGGTTTCTATCATCCACAGTTCCTTTTCTGCAATGATGAAAGTCAACATTTTCTTCTCACTTGGAAATCAGAATCATATCATGCACTAGTACGCCCTATCAGTGCAAAACAATGATTTATTTTCTTCTCTTAGATTAACATGATGAATGTCAGCAGATAACATTGGACAGATCAAAGGATTCATCAAAAGTGTTAACAAATTTCAATACCTATTATACAAGAAGGTTAACAAATCAAATTAAACTAATAGGAGATCATACATACAACTTAATGCCCACACAATAAGCTCATGCAATGCAACAAAAACCATCGACTGGTGTCTTCCAATATTGGGGTTTTCAAAATTTAATCAAGAAACACACTAGTATAACCTTCTAGAGTCTTTTAGAATCGCCTAATGACGCTGATATGCAACTCTCTTTTAAGCAATCCAAACTAAGGAAGCTTTTTCTTTTTCTCTTCGTGAGGTTGCATCGAATCCAATCGATCAGAAGAATCAGACTTTGATTCTAAACTCCAACAAAAGGTAATTTTAATTACTATATTCTATAGTACATCAGATAAAGACTTCTTTTTTCTTTTCTAAAAAGGGTAAAGAGAAAAACGATTATTCAAGTCCAAGAAACTTCTTGAACTCAGGGGTCCCAAAAGGTTGACAAAGCACGTGACCTATCGGAACGTGCCTGTCCCTGTGCGGACACCTCACCCACACTTTGTGATCCGGTTCTTCACAGACCGATTAACCTAACCTATCATCAATAGCACACCTCTGATTCGCTCGGTGGATCTGCCTGAGCCACGGAGTGTCCTGATTATCACGGTTCACACCACCGCCGCTCTGGCAATCAAACGGCTCTGCTTTGATCTCCCCACCGGGCTGATCCTCCTTCGCTGCCAAACATTCACCCTCCCTCGCGCGTTTCACTCCTATAGGCACGCCAAACAGCCTCGGACTCACCTCCTCCTCCGTTGTTTCGCCCTCCCCGGAAATCCGCTTGACCGGCAACAATTCCAGCGGTTTCAACACCTCAAAACAGCTTTCCGATCCGGCGTTAGTTGCCCGAAATCCGCTATCCGATTGAGAGCTCGCGTAACTCGACATCAAACTGAATATATTGTTGCAAAGATTCTTCATTTGAGCCAACTCTTTGTTGAGCTGCAAATTCTCTTTCCTCAATTTCTCGTTCTCCTCCATAACCTCAGACGCGATGGCGCCTGTTTGTCCAGGTCTCGACGGCGATAAATTCGACGAAACCGCCTGTTCTTCTCCCGAATTCAAAGGCGATATTAACGGCCTCCCCGTCGGAATCGCCGACGCCACAGTCGTTACCAGGCCTGCGGCAAACGTCACCGTAGGCGGCGAGATTTTTCGCCGCTGAATCTCGCGCAGAAGCCGCTTCTCTCCTCTACGAAAACATTCGTTCGAAAATTCCCATCGATCAGGTACCACTTTTCTAAATCCCTACAGAATTCGATTAAAAAAAAAGAAACAATAAGACCAAATCAATTCAAAACTGTAAAGAAAATGAAAAATTTAAGCTTTTTTTCTTCAGTTTGATGAGAGAATGGGAGGATAGAAAATATACTTACATAGGTGTTGAGTTGGCGAACGAAGCTAGAGAAGTTGTTGTGCTTGAAGTATTTAGGAAGCAAATCTCTAGCGAATACCGTAGGGTTCCACACGATGAAGGTAGATCCATCGTCATTCCACGAAATCACATCGTCGATTGTTTGATCGTCGACGAGTTGATATGTTTTCGTCAAAAACGGCGTCGGTAGAGATCTCTGTGATTCTCCCGCCGTCGGCTCTCCGTTTTGCTCCACCGGCGGCGGAGCCATCAATTTAAAGAAAAATATACTAACAAAAACAATCACAGAAAGATTAATTTGTGATTAGGTTGGTGTTAAAAGAGAAGTGAATATTAGCGCCAGAGAGAAAGGAAGATTAGGGTGAGGAGAGTTGGAGATTTGATAATGGTAATTCTAGAAGGTTCCTATTTGGGAATTAAAGGGAAGGGAGCGGATAAGAGAAAGTGAAGAAAATGGCAGGGAAGCAGGAGTGGAGAGAGAGAAAGAGAACAAAGGAAAGAACGAGAAGGTGCGTTACGTTTTCTTCGCGAAACTTCCCCTTTGATTTTTTTTCCCCTTCGTGCGTGTCAATAAACGGGTAGGTACCGTGCGTTAAAATTAGTTTTAGCATTTAGCACCCGTATAAGAAATTCAGTAGGATCCGTTACATTTTAAACCTACATTCCATGTGGTTGAGATTTGACTAAAAATTTCGGTCATTGCTCCTGGAATTTGATGTTTTTGCGAATTTGACCCTGAATGTTGATAAATTTTGTTCAAATTTTATGGGATGTTCTCACAGGGACGAATTTTGATTAATTTTGGTAAGCTTAAGATTTAGGATAGGGAAAAAGAATTGATGATTGCATATCTTAATGTGAGATTACGGTCATACTTAATCAAAGATATTGGCACTCTAATTTTATGTTGGAAAGTATTGACAACTTAATTTTTTCAACTATTCATACGTAATCATAAAGATATTGACACATGATTTTCAAAGTCGAAGCAGTTATTGGTTTTATTTAACATTTTTTTATTTGAATTCAAATATACTTAGTTCTTATTTGTAAGAGATGAGACATTTAGTTTTTTTTTTCATATAAATATTGTACAGTTTTCATTAATGAAATACATACAGAACTCATCAACAATTTACTTTTCTATTTAGGAGTAACAGTAATGTAATTAAGAGAAGCAGTAACATAGCAATTAAATCATTGTTGCTAGTACTTTGTATTAGGACGTGTGAACCTAAGAAATAGATATTGAATATGATGAATTGTTATAATTCAACTTATCACCGAGAGAAGAACACTGAATACAGTGAATCTTTCTGACAATTAACTGATTGATTTGAGTGCATAACAACATTTAATTATTTATTGGCACACTCGCACAATTTACCAAATTTTTTGTTTCAACAGAAAGATAAGTGATATTTTTTAAATTAAGTTAAAAATAAGTAAATTCTTTAAAAATTTGTAAAAGAAATCGAGATAGAAATTATAAAATATTCTACACAACCAATCCTATCTTCAGGATATGTGAAAAATAGTTGTGCAGTGTCTCTCTTTCATTTTTTATTTCTATTTCCTTATTTATGACTATTCATTTCTCTCTGACTTGTAAAATTCAGAGGATTTTTTTAGCATAAAGTACTACTATTTGCTAGACTTCAAATATGACGTGCTTCATCCGTCATATAATTTTTGTTTTTTTAAATGTATTAATTATATTCAAAATAATAATAGTCGTCAATTTTTACCCATTTGAATTAATGGTTTGAATAAAATGAATGCATATATTATTGAAATATTTATGATGTTTAGTCTTGGACTCTATTGTAGATAATTATTTTTGGGATATTTCAGAAAAATGAAAACATATATAGTATTATGGAAGGAACAAAAGGGATAGTTGGTGGACTTCCAAATATCAAAAGTTATGACTATAAGGTGGTTGCTAGATTTCAAAATACACAAACTTTTGACTGGGGATTCAGAGCTATTTAATAAATTAGATATTGTGTATTGTAAATGTAGTAATGCTAGCATCTAAAACATTGAATGTCTATATGCTATTGTGGGTGTAATTAAGATCTGAACGGTTATACCAATGAGTGTTCCAAGCAAATTACTAATTCAAACATTGACTTCAAAATAGTGTATTAAATAGCGTTATTAATGGCTAGTTAGACAAATTTTGTGGAAAAAATGAAAGGTATTTTAGTTTGTTTGCAAAGTAGAAACAACCTGCCAAATTAGTTATACCTCTTATGAATTATGTGTTGATACAACAAAAAGATTGCTGGGTTGGTTGGTACCTTCTTGTCGTGTTGGTCATTCTTAATTACTTTTATGCTAAGAAATTTGCGTCGGCTCTTTGAGTGCACTCAATTTCGTTGAGACCTCTTGAATTTGGTATATATGTTAAAAAAATTTCAAAGTGTTTTTCAAGATGCTTAATAAAAATATCCTGACAGCTTTTTTTAGTGGTCAAGTTTCTTGACTCAACACATAAATGCGTCATCAGTTTTGACGGCCTACTGCATAGAAGTCGTTTCACTCTATGGCACACAAGTACGTTGAATAAGCTTCTTGATATTTTGTGACGAACTAACCTACTTTCTTTATTGCGGAGTATCCATTGTATGAAAGCTATGAATATTACGCCATTCTTGTTGATTTGTCAGCCCTCCATCTATTAGGAAACTCCAAAACCAGCAATTAGCCAGTTAATGAATTCGCTTAATCCAAACTACATTCCATACTCCACC
Source organism: Bretschneidera sinensis (assembly GCA_023935145.1). NCBI lineage: Eukaryota > Viridiplantae > Streptophyta > Magnoliopsida > Brassicales > Akaniaceae > Bretschneidera > Bretschneidera sinensis. Next base: position 166,127,836 of record CM043697.1, on the reverse strand, counting down.
AGAATGCCAAATTTGTCTTGCCTGCTTTGTCGTACCAGTCACTTTTCCTTTTTCTACGTGCCAAAAACTCATATTTTTCAGCCCAATTTTCGTTTTCATCTCATGTATACAAATTGTGAACTCATGTAAATATAAATATCATTTTTAATAATTTCAAATTAGACATATTTCCATTAACTAATGACAACACACTACACAGATAAAATGAGATTTTTTTTACTTCTTTGATATTATTAATGATGTTTTCGAAAAACACCAAAAAATAATCACAAAAAGTTACCAACGTTTAGAGATTTCAAATGTCTACTTTGAAAGTTGAAAGGGTAGCGTCAAGCGGTCAATATCGCTACTTCAAAATAAAATTGTACTAATAATGATTATTTAACAAATGATGAAAAGATTATCCAATATAAAATAATTACATTTGTTTTCTTCAATTTATTTTGTATTATATAATTTTTTTTTACAAAAAAAAAAATTACAATTATAAGACTCGAACTCTAAACTTGTCCTAAACTTCATCCCGCCTTTATCACCAAGCCGAAGTCTTGGTGGCTTGCTTGTATGCCATTGTGTCAAGGTTTGGAAAAAAATATAGTTGTGGATCACACTCATTCTTATTTTCAAGATTGTTTACAATGCCGAAAATAAATATGCAAATTTCCTTTCATGCGAGCTACTCACCTGCTGGAGGAGAAACTTGAATAGTCCGCACCAATAGATACTCAGATTATCAATTCGCTAAGCAAGGTGGAACGCATTTAAACAAGACCAACTTTGTGCCATGTAAACATAGTTAATCTTGATCCGTTTAATTAGTTCACAACAGAAATATGTCACACTTTACTGACGAGATAAAAACTGATAACTCATGCCTACGACTGACGCAATAGATCCAGTCCAGAGTGATAACCACTCACTCGAGTGGTATGGATTATTCAAACATCTTCAGAATCTCTCGCTATACAGACTGTTGCAACTCTTGTGCTGGAATAATACAAGTGAAACTGCCCAATAAGGGTTTCACTAGTTGCTTTAAACATCTAAAGAGAACAAGTTACAGATGAAAGAATTACATCAAAAAATACAGAGGTAGACTTGGCTGTAAATTAACAACTGTATTGAGATAGTCCACTTATATGAAAACAAAAAAAATACCGCGGAGCACTTGAGCTTCCGTGGAATTTCATCATTCCATTTTATTGTCATGAACAATAAACAGGAAAATATCAATCCTTCATAATTGAAATAATGACAAAACAATCAGAGCAGGGAAAAAGTAACAAAAAATGTTTTTACAGAAGAATGTAATCGTGATGCGAATGCCTCCACGTCTTAGAAAACCCAGAAAAATGAGTGCGTACATTGCAGAAGTGACCCTAGTGAATGTGAGACACCACCCATATCAATGATCAGAGCTGAAAACAAAAGCAGTAAACTTAACCATAACTAAGGGAAACAATACAAATGATAAATTTCCAGATCATTAACTGGATTTGAGAAATGGACTTGAAACCGATACAGGGCATATTATTTTCTGCAACTAGTCCTGATGTTCTAACCACATATTCGACCCTCTTGCAAGCAACAACATCCTCAATCAGAGCCAGTTTTCAATGATTTCTTTCACAACATTTTTTACAAGTTCCTTTTACAACATGTTGTAAAAGAACCAAACTCAGAATCTAGCAGCCAACAAATGGAAGATACCAAATTGTTCTAGCATTTATATAATGTATCCCAACTGTAACAATGATTAACGCAGCGGAATTATTTGTAACTTCTTTGACCCGAAATCCGAAGACGGATTGAGTTACTCCTATGCACGATCCTCCTAAGCCTTGCTAGTGGTCGTGTGTGTGATCACAAGCACAGAAAACACACTCTTGCCACAACCCAAGAACCTCTTGTCACTCTCAAGGGAAGAAGATGAAGTTTTCTATCTCTAAGATGTTTCTCTCTCTCTAGAACAAGATTATACAGCCACACTCCATTGGTTCTGTTTGTTTTCTGTAGATCAACTGAACCCCTTGCAGTTTTTCCACTTAGGAATTAAGGAGATGTGGGTGAACGGGAGTTAACCAAAACCGTTCCCACCCGTTTGTCATTTCAAATCCTAAATGGATCTTGGGCGGGTCAGGCAGCCCATCATGGGCGCCCGACCCGACTTGGATTTCTAACATCGACTAATGAAAATGTGATCCAAAACCTGCCAATATTATTCTTAGCATCATCAATAGAAGTTTATGAAGATGCACTCAAAAATCACCAGGGAAGGTTGCTTCCAAGACTTGAGTCATTTTTAAATTCAATATTTTTCAAGACAACGATTTTTTAAAAATTAAAACATAATCTTATTGTAATCAAGAATAACATAAGAAAAAGAAATACAGAATGCACTCGCACAATACATAAAGGGAAAGGCCGAAACAGTAAATTTCCTTCTTTCAGTTTTATCTCTGCAAGTGGGGATCAATAATTTAAGCTTCTTGGAAATTAAATAACAGCAGACTTTCAACAAACCACTCACCAAATACTCCACCTAAAATCCATATGGCCTCGCCCCTGTCTCCTCCACCAGAGACTGCAAATGATGAGAGAAGCAGCTAATAACCTAGGGAATGCAATCCAAGCGTGTAATTTTTTGCTGATGGCAATGAAAGAAATATACCCTGTGTTCACAATATACTCACTGAAAGTACATAATTATTCCGCCAAACAACAGAAGCAACATAGACCAGATAAAAGCACAGATAGACGCTGACGAAGGTGAAACTAAAACCAGAGAATTAAAAGCTATTTTTTTTAATAACATAATGTTATGCACTGAAAAACACCTTTGGTAAGCCCTTTCAAGATCTCAACTATCACTTTGCTCAAAATTGCTTATAGGTATTAAGAGTTAATTATCTGTTTGTTTTCTGTTGAATAATATCAAGTTGTAGTTGTCCTATTCTATAGGCACTCTGTTGAAGTCTGTAGTAGTGCTTTCCGATTATCTACGAATACTCCAGTAGTGGAGAAAGTGTGTCAGTTGTGGAACTAGTTGGTTCCAAAATTTTTGGTCAGTTTGTTTATGGATTTCTATTTAAATGATTATTTGTCAATGAATAAAAGTACGAGTTCAATCAATGGTTTTTCTATTGTTTTTCTTTTTCACAACATTGTGGTATCAGAACTAGGTTGGGTTTGATCTCAAAAAAAAAAAAAATTTCTCCATAAGCAGCAGCTTTTTGATTTGCAGCAGCAAGATCTCATGGCAACCGACAAGGTTAAAGATCAGTATGTGCAGCCAGCCATACCTCGTTTCGATGGTCATTATGATCATTGGAGTATGTTAATGGAGAATTTTTTGAGATCCAAAGAGTATTGGAATCTTATTGAAATTGGATTTGCTAAACCCGCAGAGGATGCAATTGACAGACACTCAGGGAAAGACACTTGAAGATCAAAGGCTGAAGGATTTGAAGGCAAAAAACTATTTGTTTCAAGCAATTGATCGTACAATATTGGAGACTATCCTAGAGAAGAACACTTCCAAGCAGATTTGGGACTCCATGAAGAAGAAATATCAAGGTACCACAAGAGTGAAGCGTGCACAGCTTCAAGCACTTCAAAAAGATTTTGAGACTCTCCACATGAAGCCAGGAGAATCTGTTGACGACTATTTCTCAAGGACGATGACAATTGCAAGCAAAATGAAGCTCCATGGTGAGAAGATGGCAGATGTTACAGTTGTTGAAAAAATCCTTCGATCAATGACCACAAAGTTCAACTATGTGGTCTGCTCAATTGAGGAGTCAAATGATATTGATATTCTCTCAATTGATGAATTGCATAGTTCACTCCTGGTTCATGAGCAGAGATTCAAGAGTGAAAATACCACTATAGAAGAACAAGCCTTAAAAACCTCAACTCATGTTGAATCTTCAGGTTCAAGAGGCAAAGGTCATGGCAGAGGCAGAGACAGAGGAAGAGGAAGAGGAGGTCGAAGTAATAGAGATGGGAGCAGGCGACAAGGTCCATTTTTTGAAAAGCCCGATGATTATCACTCTAACTCTCAAAGTAGAGGAAGAGGAAGAGGACGTGGACAATATTTTGACAAATCCAACGTAGAATGCTTCAGGTGTCATAATTATGGCCATTATAGTTCATAATGTTATACTAAATTCCTTAGAGACAGGGAAAGAGGAAAGAAGACAAATTTTGCAGAAAAACAGGAAGAAGAAATACTTTTGATGGCATATCATGTCAAGGAGGAGAAACCGCAATTGAAGTTATGGTATCTAGACACTGGTTGCAGCAACCATATGTGTGGCGATAAGTCATCATTTTCTCATTTAAATGAAGCTTTCCATACAACTGTGACTTTTGGTGATAATTCAACAGTGAATGTTATGAGAAAAGGTGACATTCAAATCAAAACTAAGAATGATACTACTGCAACTATTTCTAATACTTTTTATGTTCCTGATTTGAAAACTAATCTTCTGAGTGTGGGCCAGTTACAAGAAAAAGGGTATGTGATTACTATCAAGAATGGTGTTTTTCAAATTGATGATCCTGTGAGAGGAACAATTGCACATGTTGAGATGACAACAAATAGGCTGTTTCCATTACAAATCAAAAGTATCCATGATTGTTTGATGGCCAAGATGAATGATTCAACATGGCTTTGGCATCTTCGCTATGGTCATTTAAACTTCGGTGGACTAAAAACACTTTATCTGAAGCAGATGGTGACAGGTCTTCCTATGATTACTTCTCCCTCCAAAATTTGTGAAGATTGTGTGCTTAGTAAACAACAACAACGTGATCCTTTTCCAAAAAGAAAGGTATGGAGAGCACAACAGCCGCTACAATTAATTCACTCGGATTTATGTGGCCCAATTAACCCAGTATCTAATGGCAAAAAGAAATAAAAGAAATACTTTATTTCTTTTATTGACGATTTTAGTCGAAAAACCTGGGTGTATTTTTTGCAGGAGAAATCTGAAGCTTTTAAAGCATTTAAAAGTTTCAAAGCACAAGTTGAAAATGAAGTTGAAGTACTATAAAAACACTTCGTACCGACCGTGGAGGAGAATTCTGTTCAAAAGAATTTGAAGCTTTCTGTGTTGAGCAAGGTATTCGAAGGCAACTCACTACAGCCTATACACCTCAGCAAAATGGTGTATCAGAGAGAAAAAATAGGACCATTCTCAACATGGTGAGAAGCTTGCTAGCAAAAGGGAAAGTTCCAAATAGTTTTTGGCCTGAGGCGGTGAATTGGAGCATTCATGTATTGAACAGAAGTACCACTTTCTCTGTTCAAAACATGACACCTGAAGAAGCATGGAGTGGACGGAAACCAGCAGTAGATCATTTCAAAATCTTTGGTTGTGTTGCATATGTTCACATACCTGATCAGAAAAGGAAGAAACTAGATGACAAAGGCGAAAAGTGTGCTTTTCTTGGGTCAGTGAACATTCCAAAGCCTACAAGCTATTCAATCCTAGTACAAACAAGATAGTTACCAGCCAAGATGTGATTTTTGATGAGGAGAACACATGGAATTGGACAGAAAATGTTTCAACACAGCAGCAGCAGCACATTCCTGTTAACTTTGATGAAGATGGGGACGATAAGAAGGATGGCCAGTCATATCAGCAATATGACCAACAACCATTACAGCTAGAGCAGCAACATTTGCAGCCATCAATTTCTAGAGAAAACCAATTAGAAAAACCTACAGAAGCATCTAGTTCACGATCTCAACGCTCGAAAAGAAGACCAGCATGGATGATGGATTATGAGGTTAGAGGTGTTGTTCAACCTGATGATAATGATGATACTATTGCCCATTTTGATTTGTTTTCAGATTGTGATCCAATCAGTTTTCAAGAAGCTGTGAAAGAACCAAAATGGCAAAAGGCTATGGATGCTGAGATCATGGCAATAAAAAAAAATAAGACATAGGAGTTGACAGACTTTCCAGAGGACAAAAAAAGATTGGTGTGAAATGGGTTTTTAAAACCAAGCTAAATGAGAAGGGTGAGATGGACAAGCACAAAGCTCGTTTGGTGGTAAAAGGCTACAAGCAAGAGTATGTTGTCGATTACAAAGAGGTCTTTGCTCCAGTTGCAAGGTTAGATACTATTCGGTTAGTAATTTCCATGGCTGCTCAAAATTCTTGGCTCATTTTTCAATTGGATGTAAAGTCTGCGTTCTTGCATGGAAAGTTGGAAGAACAAGTGTATGTTGATCAACCTCCAGGTTATGTGCAACAAGGAATGGAAGAAAAGGTACTTAGATTAAACAAAGCACTCTATGGGCTGAAACAAGCACCTAGAGCTTGGTACAGTCGCATAGATGCTTACCTTACTAATCAAGGTTTTCAAAAGTGCCCATATGAACATTCTCTTTATGTTTAAATAGGAGATGGAAAGAAAATTCTTATAGTATGCTTATATGTTGATGATTTGATTTACACAGGGAGTGATAAGGATATGTTTGATGTTTTTAAAAAATCCATGATGACAGAATTTGATATGTCTGAGCTTGGATTAATGCACTATTATTTGGGCATAGAAGTGAATCAATCTTCTGCTGGAATTTTTATTTCACAAAAGAAGTATGTTCAAGAAGCTTAAACAGGTTTCAGATGAAGAATTGTATTCCTGTTACCACTCCTACTGAGATGGGTCTAAAGCTGGTGAAAAATCCTGAAGGAGAGAACGTTGGTAACACTGGTTACAAGCAGATTGTGGGAAGCTTGATGTACCTAACTGCTACAAGACTTTATTTAATGTATGCAGCTAGTCTTATTAGCAGGTACATGGAAAGTCCTAGAGAAATGCATCTTCTTGTTGCCAAGAGAATCTTGAGGTACATGCAAGGCACCATTGACTATGGGCTCTTTTACAAAAAAGGAGAAAAGTCAAGTTTATTTGGATTTACTGACAGCGACTATGCGGGAGATCAAGATGATCGAAAAAGTACTTTGAGTTATGTTTTTATGATGGGGTCAGGAGCTGTTTCGTGGTCATCAAAGAAGCAGCCAATTGTGACTCTTTCAACCACTGAAGCTGAATTTGTTGCCGCAACATCATGTTCGTGTCAAGCAATTTGGCTAAGAAGGCTACTTAAAGCACTCCACTACCGGCAACAAGGACCAACTTTGATTTATTGTGACAATGTATCAACAATCAAGCTCTCAAGAAATCCTGTTTTGCATGGGCGGAGTAAACATATAGACGTGAGGTATCATTTTCTGCGTGATTTGTGTAAAGATGGTACCATTGATTTGATTTTCTGTAAAAGTGAAGATCAAGCTGCAGACATTCTTACCAAGCCTCTCAAGTTGCCTGTGTTTGTGAAGCTGAGGCAAATGTTGGGAGTATGCTCGTTGAAGGATGTTATTTGATATGAAGGAAGCTTTGTTTTTTTTTAAACTGATGTCTGAAGATCATTCAGTTTAAGGGTGCGTGTTAAGAGTTAATTATCAGTTTGTTTTCTGTTGAATAATATCAAGTTGTAGTTGTCCTATTCTATAGGCACTCTATTGAAGTCTGTAGTAGTGCTTTCCGATTATCTAGGAATACTTCAGTAGTGGAGAAAGTGTGTCAGTTGTGGAACTAGTTGGTTCCAAAATTTTTGGTCAGTTTGTTTATGGATTTCTATTTAAATGATTATTTGTCAATGAATAAAAGTACGAGTTCAATCAATGGTTTTTCTATTGTTTTTCTTTTTCACAACAATAGGTGTGAGACACAACAGAGGGCCATCTTTCTAAAGAATCAATCGTCGTGTCCCACATATTGCAATGCATCAATTAACAATAAGACATTAAGAATCCATTGTAACTCAATTTCCGCAATCAAAATTAGAAAAAAAATCCAAGTCAAGGACTCAAGGGCAAATATTAAAGGTCAATACAAACAATCCAGGTCATCAAGAAACATACAGATTTCCATGACGATAAAACACAAGGCTAGCTGAGGTGAAAACTGCCCAAATAAAGACTACCCACCAAGCCATAAACAAAGCAACTTCTATAACAATATCAGAGCAAGGCAGTGAACCACATACCAATTGGAATCTTCCAAATGAGTTACCATCAATCTGAGATAAGCCAAGAAAGAGAAGTACCAGTAGTGGTGGTGCAAAAAACTGTAAAGCCGCGAGACATAAGTAGTGATTGTGCAGAAAAACCTTTGCCCTACTAAAATCCAAATCAGGGACCTTGCTGCCATGCAATCTTTGGTACCAAGACAACATTGCTTCATTCAAAAACATTTGCAAGTTTGGGCGCAAAGCCACAATTTGCAAGAAACCCGAAAGCAACAAACACCATAGCCTAAGTTTACCAAAATTCAATGGCGACATACCCACATTGCCAACCAACTTTTCAGCACCTCCAAGATTAGTAAATGCAGTTACTCTTTCACTACCATTAATGTTCTTGTTAACAAGAATGTCAGCAAATGGATTAATCCAAAGCAATGCCGTAAAAACAACCACGATATAATTTGTATAAAGAACCATTCTAGCAAACCATCCACAAGAAATTATTGACAAATTACACCTGAGTTGATCTGTTCCAAGCCAAAATGATCGTGCACTCTTCCCCGCAGGCATGTATAGAAGACCCGCAAAGCAGCCCATTAAAATGGAAACAAAAACTCTCCAAAACCAATCGATTGAATCCAACTTGAAATCGAAAGCACGAGAAACGATCCCGAATCAAATCGTAATCCCAAAAACAAATCCCATAAGCCCCAAAAGCAAGCTCAATTGCTTCTCAGACCTCTTCGATGCAGATTTCTCAAACGACAACTTGGCCAGTGCTATAAAGACTTTGGAGAAACCAACAAATCCAAAAATAAACGGAACCAGAGACCCATTTGCCAAAACCCAATTCTTTAATTAAATAGATACTTGTAAAGTAAGAAACACGAAATATCCACAAACCAGAAAATAAAGCAATTGTGATACTCAATGAAATAGAGCCGAGATTGAAGGAGGCTCTCGTCAAGCTTTATCCTAAAGATCTGGGCATCGTTTTCATCGAACTCGAACTTCCCTTTGGATTTCTTCCTTCTCTTGAGCTCATTGTTGGGTTTTGAGGACAATTTCTCCTGTCCTTCAAGCCCAGAACCTGAATCGGTGTTCGATGGTCTACGTATGGCAGCTCTTATGCCATGTTGAGAATTGTTTTGGCCAACATTTTCTGGGTGGATATAAGAGTGGATACCTTGAAGGAATAAGATGGAGATTTTGAGGAATGAGAGGATTAAGGTTAGTAAGAGAGACAGTGAGGCTTGTAGTATGAGGTTCTTGTAAGTTTGAAAGAATTGGATCATGGTTTCTCTGTTTGTCTGCTCAATGAGCGTTTTGGAGGAGATCTCAAAGGTGTCGGCATAGAGAGAGAGACAAAGACAGAGAGATAGGGGGCTGTTTAGGCAGGAGAATATTCATTGTCTGCTTGTTTGTTCTTGGCTTCTAGTATATCCGCAAGGTCATGTCAGCATCTCCCCTAGTTTTTTTTTCTTATTATTCTTCTCTCTTTTCTTAATGGGTTGGGTTATTATATTCTTTCTTGACCAGTTAACCAGGAGATCTAAGACCTTATTAGTTTTGCTATTATTGTGAGCCCAGCCCAAGAAAAAGTGGCTTTTAGTCATTATTCGAAATTCTTTGGTTTGGACTTCTATTTGCTCTTGTTGCTCTTAAAGGACCTACACTCAACGTTAGCCTCAAGATCTCGATCTTGTTGGCGCAAAATGGCGGGCCTAAAAAGTCAGATTGGTGCTGAATGCCGAATTGCCATTTGCCAACTAAACAAAACTGAGTCGTTTCGATTGTTAAAACACACGAAAGATGAACTGCTCACATCTGTACGTACCTTGCTGCAAGTTTTTTTTTTTATCGAAGAGAAAGAATAGGAACTTTCTAACATCTTTGATGAATTTTTAAACAATCTGATGACAAATCAGAACACAGAAACAGCAACCCAAACAAGGAACAATCAACAAAGATAAAACATACAGAGACATGCTAGAAAATCATGTCATTTATTTATTCTTATTAAAGTGATAATAAGAGAGATCAAAACCAGATATACTAATACTCTTTACGTATGGAAAAAAAAATAAAACTCTGAATTAAACTAAACTAAACTAAACCCACCGTCACTTACGAGAAAGATTAATTAGCAACCGACTCCCATCCATCATTGTTTTCATCATTGATTAAAAAAAATATATATTATTCATTAAGATAAGGTTTTTGCCTAAGAGATCGAGATATTGAGATCCCTTTCTTGTCCCTGTCTCCATCTCCCCCTTATCCCTCTGCTATGATCTTTTACTGTTAAAAAAGCAATAAATACTTAAAAAAAGGAGTAAAATATCCTTACATATAATTATATTTTAACAACAAAAATCTAGCTTTTCAAACTGAAAATATCTATCATTAATCATCACTAGTAAAGCATGCTCAATCAGATACATCACAAACCCAAAAAAAAAAAAATCAAGAGGTTTGTCATAAAGTCCTCTAAATAAACAAAGTTACAGACAGCTTTCTGACAATTAACGACTCATTAACCATGCCCATAATATTTAAGATATTTTTTTGCCAATTTTAATATCACACGCAACCCTCCACTAAATCATGATCAAAATGATCTTGAATTTAACTAAACTAATTAAAATCACTACTGCTAAATTATCTTTTTAAAAAAATATCTACAAAAAGAAGAAAAGAAAAGAAAAGAAAAAAGTTGTCCTAGAACAAGAAGAATCTTTCTCAGTTGGCAGGTGCCATGGATGCAACAGGTACATAATTACAATTAGGAGGGGGTCTCTGTCATCTGCTGCTCATCTTTATCGTCTCTTCTATTTTCAAGCTGTGGGACCACCTGCGAGGACACATAGTATAAATCTTTAATTACTCCTTGGTCCTCAGCATCTTCAACAAAATGAAAAATTATTGGACTACCATACTTTGTGCGTCTGTCTTAATTCAATGTTTGATACAACTCAAGAAAAAAAATATCTGAATGAACATATCTTTTGCCCAAGTTTCTCAAAAGGGTTTTAGTTCTAAATAACCAAAAAAAAAAAAGTTTCAAAAAAACCAGCAGCTGAAGGATAGATCATAAGAAAATGTATTGTGTTACAACTTACAATCATAAATTGGCAACTCTTTTAATACAATTTTTAATGATCATTTAACTTTTAATTTTTCATTCTTTCATCAAAATCTGTTTTAAAACCATTTTTAACTCTATAGTTAGATTGAAACATGCTAGTTGACCAAAGCCAAGGATCGAACATTCGAACCACTATTGTTGCGTGGATTCATAATTTGTCACCAACCTGATCTTTTGATGAATCATACGGATGAGAGGATGGTGATCTCCTGGTTCTCTTGTCAGGCCTGCCGTTCATTCTGCTTCTTTTACCCAAAAGATCAACTGAGCAGTACCCAAAAGGCCAAAACAAAGAAATTAATAAGCAACCATAATCAAAAAGAGTTGGTTAAAGAGAACCATAATTAAGGTGCAGTGACAAGCCAACAAATATCTTGAAGGCATATTCGACAATTTATATATTCTTTTACGTGGTGTTTGGACTGAAGCGTCAAAATTCATTTTCCAAGGAAAATTCATCCGTGGCCAAGTTTGTTTTTGCAAATTTAAGAAATAATCACCTGAATAAATTTGCAAAAAAAAACTTAGCCAAGCCAAGCCGTGATCAATGCTCTACAGCTTTTATGCAGATCCCAAATCACGAGCCAAAAAAAATCTTCATCGCATTTAAGGCATCAAGTTGAGGGGTAAGCACAACTTGGGGAAGCTTCATTTTAATACCAAAACGGCATTAACACAGAACTTAAACCCAAACACATCTTAACGACCCCAACTTGAACACGAACACGAACACATTAACAATAGAAGAGTCTACTAATCAAACAACCAAAGTTTAAAAACCCTAAATCGAAAAATGGGTGCCGTTAAAAATGCACCATAGTTTAAAATGAAAACAAGTTTCTTAATTAACTACTAATGTTCTGTATAATAGAAAATTAGAGACTAATTAAGACCTGAGATGGGATGCTTTTTTCGTCTGTGTGTTTTCAAATCTAAGGTTGATTCTGAGCTATCGGGCAAGTAACGGTCGAGACGAAGGAAACGGCCGTTAGTCTCAAGCATTGTACGGACGAAGGAGGCCTCCATGGAGTTCAAAAAGTGCACGTGCTTCTCGTTCGTCCATGACTCAGTTAGGTTGCTCGGCACGTGCGAGTCCATTGTTACCGGTGAAGCGCTTCTTTGGGTTACCGGAAACGTCCTTCTGTTGAGCTTAGCATTCGTTGCAATTTCCAAATGATCTTTTAGGGGAGGGCTTTTATAGAGTACGCCATAGGTTGGCCCATGGCTGCTTTTTCTTTTCCTCAGGGTAGGTCGTTTAGATGCGAGTATAGGAAGTGTATACTCGCCTTATTCGGTGGGTATATGGTATTTCGTAATTCTTTTAAAACGAAGGGATAATTGCATCAAAAATAGTCCACAAGCACTTAGATGTCTAAGTTACGGATCGAGCACCAAACACTGTCAAATTTTCAACCAGTAACCATATAACATTTTCAAATTTTGTTTATAAGTAAAATTGTTTTAAAAATTTAATAATAATAAAAGTTATTAAGAATTTTTATACATTTAAAATAAATGTGATCTGCTATAAAAATATTAAACTTTTTAGTATTGGATTTGTTTTTATGTATCATGAGTTTTTATACATATTGATGTAATGGATAATTTTCTCTCAAATAGTCTGGTGACACGTGGATCACATTCTCTCTCCAATGATCAGATGACACGTGGATCATTTTCCCTCCCATATTTTGATAACGCATGGCTGCAATGATAGCGATGGACACGTAGCAGAGCAAATGATGAAACAGACCCTTCACAAACGAAAGCGGAAGATATATTCTAGGAACTATGTCGTCCCAAAGCGAGCAACAAATTTGATTCCTTAAAGTTGATATAAATAGGAGGTCCAAAGTACACAAATTTCAATTTTATTCATCACCGAAAACACTTATATTGCCATTGTTATTCTCTTCATTTTCTCCTTAAAACTCTCGTGCTAACAAAAGCATCGAAGAGTCTTTGAAAGTATCACCCAATTTTCTTCCAGTGACTCTTTAGTTCAATGTTCTCTTTCTATACAGATCTAAAAACAGATTTTTAACATCAACATATACAGAGATAACAATTCTAAGTTTAATTATCCTTAGAACATTACCAAATCTTTCCCCTTAAAACCACAAGAAACTAAAATTATTGGCGTATGGGCAACAGCTACTTAACTATATTATTGGTGCAATAAGTATATTTTTAATTAATTGGGGTAGTATACTTTTTCATTAATTTAGATAAAATTTTGAATAAAAGAATAATTAATATCATATTATTAATAATATTGACGTGATATTTATATTGTTTAAAAATACTTTTCAAATATTAAAAAAATATATTTTTAATTAATTAAGAGTTTTTTAATTCATAAAGACAAAAACAAATGTGTTGCAATGTTGGAGTATGGTATATCATTGCATGTTGGTGCTCTATAATATATGTTTGTATCACATAGCACGTTGTGCATTAATCAATAAAAATCAAGAATGTGGGTAATTTCCAAATGGATATTGCTTGTTTTAATAGTGGTAGAGATTGTTTTATTTGTTATTTGTTATTTTCTTTGTAGTATTAGGGAAATCTCAATTTGTATAAAGGAGGTTATAGATAAGGTTTGAACAACATTTATAATACCAATATAAATTATAAATTAGATGTGTTTATGTAACGACCCATCCCAGGTTGGCCACCCCTGGACGGTGTCATCACATTTTGAAAATCCAAGCACGACACATATATGCAACAATAAAATATAATACTACAGATTTTTTTTTCTTTTAACAGGAGAGGTAAACAAATTTGATATTCACTTAAACATAAAATACATATATGCATGAATATTTACAATAAAATTTTTACGAGTCTTTAACTCGATTTTCTGAGGATATTAACACGTACTTGGCTTACAGAAAAAGATCTCGACTGATTCTCAACCCACCAGACTATTTATCTTGACTGCTACCTGAAATTATTGAACAGTGAGGAGTGAGCTTCACAAGCTCAGCGAATTAAATTTACTGAAAGTATTCCAAATTCCATCAATAATCCTTTAATATTAAAATTTATTTTTCGCATAACCTGATGACAACTTTCTACTATCAATCTCTTCTTCTCAATCATTGGTTCACCTTAAGACTATCAATTATTTCCTAATTACCTTGTAATGAGGTTCATATCAAAAAGTTCATCATTTAAATAAGTCTTATCACTGTCTTTTTATATGAAACTCAACCTTCTATAATTAAATTCACAAAAAGTATCACATCTCAACATCTCGAAAATCTCATCATTATAGCTGTCTCTTTTTATGAGACCCAACCATCTATAATTTAATTCACAATTAATATACCACAACTCAGCATCTCAAATAATGCAATGATAATTAAAACAGATGCAGATGCATGAATGATTATGATGGGAACGTCTTCCCACCTGTCGACAGGTTATTATTATCTTAGACCGGCTGCCCTCCCGGTTCTTTTATTCTCATCAGACCGGCTACCTTCCCGGTTAATTTCAGCATATACCGGCTGTCACGGTTTTCACTTTTCATCCCAGCATATACCGGCTGTCACGGTTTTCACTTTTCATCCCAGCATATACTGGTTGTCACGGTTTTTATTTTTCATCCCAGCATATATCGGCTGTCACGGTTATTTCATTAGACCAGCTGCCTTCCCGGTTCTTTCGGTTATAGTATTTAATGCGTATGTGCATGAACAATGATATGAAACAGTAATATAAACAGAAATATAAAAACAATATAAAGATTCCAACCATTTAATTTGACTATCCTAATTATCCACAAATTTTATCTAACAAAGTTTCTTTAAAATTTAACATCCAATCATCCAGATTTTTATCAAATTATAAAATTTTCACAAGATTCTTCTCCCCCTAAATCACATCAAATAATCCATTAAAGTCTGACTAGATCCACTAAATTTCATCTTAAATTGTCCATCCGAATTGTCAAATTCCACTAAAATTCATCTTAAATCATCCATAAAAATTTAGCATGATCCACTAAAATTCATCTCGTCCTAATTCGTGTTAAAACATCGGTATGTCTCATCAATAATTTATTAATTGCTTTTTATCCTCAAATAAACTTATAATTTTCAAAAATATTACTTCTCACCGAGAAATATTTCTACAAGACCAAATTTTCTATCATTCCCATAAATCACTTTTTCATTGATCACCCAAGCATACTTAAATAATTAAACTTAATATTGTCACGAAATAATTGATTTTTCATTTAGACTACTAAGAGTAAATCCAACTCACCACGTAGCACTTTAAAGCTACTCGTGGGCCACCTTTTTGCCTTTCCCGATCTTCCTTGAATTTTCTCCCGATTGTTGACTACCAACACCTGACATAATATTGGAATTTAAATTTCTTATTATTTCTTCTTTTCTCCATAAACTACACAGTTTGAAAATTTTCTATTTTAACCTCCTGGAACTTTCATAAATGATAAAATAACATTACCTTATTAACTTCTGATATTTTGATAGCTTCCCGAAATATTTTCGAAAATACTCTCAAAATCTTGTTCCTTCCACCTTTCTTTAAATTCCCAAGTGTTTTAAGAACACAGATAAAATATTTGGAACTGATCAAAAATTATTTCGCGTTCCCTTCATAAACCTCTCGTACACATTATATAGGGGAGCTTGGTTGCAAATTTTAGCAGCTCTCTCCTTCAATAGTCTCCATGAGATACCAAACAAACATAATAATAAAAAAAACATCATCATTATGTTTTGTTCTCCACTTCCCATTAAACAACAAAAACCAATATATCAATTATCCCACTTAGAATTGTTCTCTCGGTGGCAGTAGGTATGCTGCCCCGAGTTACTGTTCCAAGTTGATTTTTTTTTTTTTTTCAACCTTGGTCTCCAGAAATCTTCATTCAGCCATTTAGGGATTTAACTCTTTGTCATATTGATAAAAATATACACTTACCCAACTTTTTAAAATACGGATATTACAATTCTACCCACCTTAAAAAAATTTCGTCCCCGAAATTTCCTTGTTGAAATCAAGTAAAGAGTTGGAGATAATCATTCCTCATTATTGCTTCATGTTCCCACGTGACTTCTTCAACATCTTTATTGCGCCATAATACTTGAATCAAAGGAATAACTTTATTGCGTAAGACTTGCTCTTTTCTGTCTAGGATTTTGACTGGGGCTAGCATAATAGTCAAGTCCTTCTGAATTTCTATCGCTTGATTCGTGATATCATGGGACTCATCGTGCAAGTACTTCCTTAGTAGTGACACATGAAAAACATTATGTAATTGCCTTAATTCCAGAGGCAAATTCAAACGATATGCTACGGGTCCAATTCTTTCGATCACCTCATAGGGCCCCATAAATCTCGGGCTCAACTTTCCATTCTTCTTAAATCTCAACACTCTCTTCCACGAAGATATCTTCAAGAATACCCAATCACCAACTTGGAATTCAAGAGGTCGTCTTCTTTTGTCAGCATATCCTTTCTGTCTGCTCTGAGCTGCTCTGAGATTCTCCCTAACCAGTTTGATTCTTTCAGTAGTCAAGTCTATCATTTCTGGGCCATATATCTTTCTCTCTCTAACTTCTTCCCAGCATACTGGAGTTCTACACCTCCTTCCATACAAAGCTTCGAAAGGTGCCATCCCAATACTAGTTTGATACTGATTATTGTATGCAAACTCTATCAAAGGCAAGTAAGTATCCCAGCTTACTGAAAAGCTCAATACATTTGCCCTCAGCATATCTTCTAGTATTCTAATGATTCTCTCTGTCTGTCCATCTGTTTGTGGGTGAAAAACTGTACTAAACTGTAATTGCGTACCCATAGCTTCTTGAAAACCCCTCCAAAATCTAGAAGTAAATCTAGAATCTCTATCAGACACAATAGTCAAGG
This sequence comes from Bretschneidera sinensis, assembly GCA_023935145.1. Lineage (NCBI taxonomy): Eukaryota > Viridiplantae > Streptophyta > Magnoliopsida > Brassicales > Akaniaceae > Bretschneidera > Bretschneidera sinensis. The sequence continues at coordinate 166,110,723 of CM043697.1, read as the reverse complement.
GCACTCTATGTAATTTCACTATCTCTGCCACATACAACTCAGCCAACTTTTCTGGACTCCAGGTAGTTTTAATAGGAAGAAAATGTGAAGATTTAGAAAGTCTATCCACTATAACCCACACAGCATCATGCCCTCTCTGGGTACGGGGAAAACCAGAGACAAAATCCATACTCACATTTTCCCATGGCCACTCAGGTATCGGAAGAGGTTGTAATAAACCTGCTGGATGCCTATTCTCAAATTTTACCTTTTGACAAGTCAAACATCTAGCAATGTATTCTGCTACATCCTTCTTCATCCCTGACCACCAATAATTCTGTTTTAGCCCCCTGTACATCTTATTATTTCCCGGGTGCATGGAATATATCGAATCATGAGCCTCCTTTAGTATTTCTTTTCTCATCTCTTCATCATTGGGAACACAAATTCTTTGTCCCGATACTACCATACCATCTTCTCTGATTCTAAACTCGGTTGGCTTTCCGCTCAACACCTCCTGCCTGATTTTCTCTATTCTCTCATCTTTACTCTTTAGCTGTAATAAACGATCAATAATAGGAGATTGAACTACCATATTTGCCATTAATGCTCCTTTATCACTGACACTTAATTGCATCCTCATTCCTCTTAATTCTATCATCAGGCTAGTATCATGACTCCCAAAAGCAGCTAATTTCCCTGTAGCTTTTCTACTCAATGCATCTGCTACTACATTAGCCTTTCCTGGATGATAATGAATTGTACAATCATAATCACAAATTAATTCCATCCATCTCCTCTGCCTTAAATTCAACTCTTTCTGGGTTGGTAAATGCGTCAAACTTTTATAATAAGTAAAAATTTCACACTTGGCTCCATATAAATGGTGTCTCCAAATCTTCAAAGCAAAGACTATGGCAGCCAATTCTAAATCATGGGTCGGGTAATTTCTCTCATGATTCTTCAGTTGCCTAGATGCATAAGCTATAACTTTCCCATGTTGCATCAACACACATCCCAACCCCTGATGCGACGCATCACTATAGACCACAAATCCTTCATCACCAGATGGAAGCACTAATACTGGGGCAGTAGTCAATTTTTCTTTCAACAGTTGAAAACTTCTCTCACACTCCTCTGATCACTTAAACTTTTCATCTTTTCTGGTCAATTTAGTCAAAGGTCTAGCAATCATAGAAAAATTTTGAATAAATCTCGTATAATAACCAGCCAATCCCAAAAAGCTTCTAATTTCAGTTACATTTGTGGGTCTCTCCCAAGTCAACACTGCTTCTACTTTTTGTGGGTCAACTGCTATTCCCTCTCCCGACACAACATGCCCCAAGAAGGATATTTCATTCAACCAAAATTTACATTTAGAGAATTTCGCATATAATTTCTCCTTCCTCAGAATCTCCAACACTATCTCTAAATGTCGCATATGCTCCTCTTCATTCTTAGAATATACTAAAATATCATCAATAAACACAATTACAAATCTGTCCAAGAATGGTTTAAACACCCGGTTCATAAGATCCATAAATGCCGCAGGAGCATTGGTCAACCCAAAAGGCATCACTAGGAACTCATAATGACCATAGCGTGTCCTAAAAGCAGTTTTAGGCACGTCCCTTTCTTTTATCCTCAATTGATGATATCCCGACCTTAGGTCTATTTTAGAGAACACTCTAGCTCCCTGTAATTGTTCGAATAGGCCATCTATCCTGGGTAAAGGATATCTATTTTTGATTGTGATCTTATTTAATTGTCTATAATCAATACACAACCTCAATGTCCCATCCTTCTTCTTGACAAATAACACAGGGGCTCCCCAGGGTGATGTACTAGGTTAGATAAACTGTTTATCTAGCAACTCCTGAAGCTGAACTTTCAACTCTCTCAATTCAGCTGGTGCCATTCTATAGGGTGCTATGGATATGGGTGCTGATCCTGGAAGCACTTCAATAGAAAATTCGACCTCTCTGTTGGAAGGCAATCCAGTCAACTCCTCAGGAAATACATTAGAAAAATCTTTTACCACAGAGATTTCTTCTAACTGTCTACCCTCTTTGCTAGAATCCACCACATATGCTAAATACCCCTCACAACCCTTCCTCAACCATTTACTAGCAATTAAGGCAGAAATCAGGCAATTAACAAGTATTTTACGTTTTCCTTAAAAATTAAACTCCTCCTGCCCGGGTATCCTGAACACCACATTTTTCTTAAAACAATCTACCCATGCATGACATGCAGATAGCCAATTCATCCCTAGAATCACATCAAAATCTGTCATATCTAAAGGCAATAAATCAACCTTAAATTCTCGGTCAGCAATATTAATCACACAACTTTGATAAATTGTTCTAATAATAACCCTATCTCCAGTAGGAACCTCAACAATAATGGCATGCATCAAAGGACTAGCACTGACATCAATAGACTTCATATAACTACTAGATGCAAAAGAATGGGTTACACCAGGATCAATCAATAATCTAGCAGCCCTACCAAGGATAGATATCATACCCATAACAACATCAGGAGTGGCTTGTGCATCCTGCTGGGTCAATGCATAGACTCTGCCATCTCTGGAATAAATCTGACTGCCACGTCCTCGCTCTGCTACAGATCCTCGACCTCTGCCCCGAACACTTCCTGATCCGCTGCCTCTCTCCATCGGTCTTCTCCCGACACTTCCAATGCTTGCTTCAACTGACTTCCCCGCTGGACAATCTGCAGCAACATGTCCTCCCTCACCACATACAAAGTATATCTGTGTAGGGCAGTTCCGAGATAAATGCCCCATCTGATTACATTTAAAGCAAGCCCTTGACTCCCGATCATAAACCAAATTTCCACTTCCCCTTTGTGGCATATTCATTCCTCTACCATAACTCCCAATCCCCATAGCCTGTCTCCCAAATCGAAGGGTCCCACTGGTATTACTCTGAGCTACTGAAGTAACAGATCTTGCTTGCCTCTGAGTCTGCCCTACCGTTCCTTGTGACAAAGAACGCCCCCTCTGGGGTGGTCTCCCACCCTGTACAGCCATACTGCTACCACTTCTAGATCCCTCAAATCTAGTTCTCTTCAACCAATCCCTCCTACATTTAAACTTTATTAAATCTCTCTCAATCTGCAATGCTTTATCTACCAGTATAGCATAATTTCCTATGCCCATGTAAGAGAGTTTAAAACGAATTTCATAGTGTAATCCGTCTAAAAATCTCTTGCATTTTCTTTCCTCCGTATTCACGAACTCGGGTACAAATCTTGACAGGGCTACAAATTTACTATCATATTCAACCACCGATAAATTTCCCTGTTTTAGGTGGATAAATTCTCTTTCTTGTTGTGCCCGAAAAGAATCTGGAAAATACTTTGCAAAGAATTCATCCTTAAATTTATTCCAAGTCAAAGGTTGATCTATTCGTGTACTCATTTTTGGGCAAAATATCCTTCCACCATTGAGAAGCCTCACCTTCCAGCATAAACGAAGCAGAGACAACCTTCTGTTTATCAGACACCGGTAAGACCTCAAAATATTTCTCCACATGCTCAATCCACTGTTCAGCTTCCACCGGATTTACAGATCCTTTAAATGACTGAGGTTTAAACTTAAGAAACCTCACAAAACAATCCCCTTGCATTTCATTTACAAATACCCCTCCATCAGGAACCTCTTGCCTCACTACCTCTGGTTCTCTTCCATTCATTTCCTCTAATATTCTTTGCAAATTAGCAGCCCGTTCTTCGGCTGCATTTATTCTCTCTAAAGCACGGTTAAGAGCATCTTGCAATTCATCATTTCTACTTTTAGATACTTCCCCAGCTCTACTCGTACCAGCAGCACTATCACCATGTTCCCTTGCGGGAACCACCGACTCAACTTCTTCCTCTACTTCAGTCCTCCTAAAAATTGGGGGTCTACCACGTCCCCTCTGATTTTGAACTCTACCTCTAGTTCTTGCACGACCACGTGTCATCCTCAGACTCTGCATTTAAGAATATTATTTATTTAGATCTTCCACTTTTTAGGTTCTCATGCAGTCTACAGAATCTTAAAACCTAATGCTCTGATACCAAAATTGTAACGACCCATCCCAAGTTGGCCACCCCTGGACGGTGTCATCACATTTTGAAAATCCAAGCACGACACATATATGCAACAATAAAATATAATACTACAGATTTTTTTTTCCTTTTAACAGGAGAGGTAAACAAATTTGATATTCACTTAAACATAAAATACATAAATGCATGAATATTTACAATAAAATTTTTACAAGTCTTTAACTCGATTGTCTGAGGATATTAACACGTACTTGGCTTACAGAAAAAGATCTCGACTGATTCTCAACCCACCAGACTATTTATCTTGACTGCTATATGAAATTATTGAACAGTGAGGAGTGAGCTTCACAAGCTCAGCGAATTAAATTTACTGAAAGTATTCCAAATTCCATCAATAATCCTTTAATATTAAAATTTATTTTTCGCATAACCTGATGACAACTTTCTACTATCAATCTCTTCTTCTCAATCATTGGTTCACCTTAAAACTATCAATTATTTCCTAATTACCTCGTAATGAGGTTCATATCAAAAAGTCCATCATTTAGATAAGTCTTATCACTGTCTTTTTATATGAAACTCAACCTTCTATAATTAAATTCACAAAAAGTATCACATCTCAACATCTCGAAAATCTCATCATTATAGCTGTCTCTTTTTATGAGACCCAACCATCTATAATTTAATTCACAATTAATATACCACAACTCAGCATCTCAAATAATGCAATGATAATTAAAACAGATGCAGATGCATGAATGATTATGATGAGAACGTATTCCCATCTGTCGACAGGTTATTATTATCTTAGACCGGCTGCCCTCCCGATTCTTTTATTCTCATCAGACCGGCTGCCTTCCCGGTTAATTTCAGCATATACCGGCTGTCACGGTTTTCACTTTTCATCCCAGCATATACCGGCTGTCACGGTTTTCACTTTTCATCCCAGCATATACCAGCTGTCACGGTTTTTATTTTTCATCCCAGCATATACCGGCTGTCACGGTTATTTCATTAGACCGGCTGCCTTCCCGGTTCTTTCGGTTATATTATTTAATGCATATGTGCATGAACAATGATATGAAACAGTAATATAAACAGAAATATAAAAACAATATAAAGATTCCAACCACTTAATTTGACTATCCTAATTATCCACAAATTTTATCTAACAAAGTTTCTTTAAAATTTAACATCCAATCATCCAGATTTTTATCAAATTATAAAATTTCCACAAGATTCTTCTCCCCCTAAATCACATCAAATAATCCATTAAAGTCTGACTAGATCCACTAAATTTCATCTTAAATTGTCCATCCGAATTGTCAAATTCCACTAAAATTCATCTTAAATCATCCATAAAAATTTAGCAAGATCTACTAAAATTCATTTCGTCCTAATTCGTGTTAAAACATCGGTATGTCTCATCAATAATTTATTAATTGCTTTTTATCTTCAAATAAACTTATAATTTTCAAAAATATTACTTCTCACCGAGAAATATTTCTACAAGACCAAATTTTTTATCATTCCCATAAATCACTTTTTCATTGATCACCCAAGCATACTTAAATAATTAAACTTAATATTGTCACGAAATAATTGATTTTTCATTTAGACTACTAGGAGTAAATCCAACTCACCACGTAGCACTTTAAAGCTACTCGTGGGCCACCTCTTTGCCTTTCCCGATCTTCCTTGAATTTTCTCCCGATTGTTGACTACCAACACCTGACATAATATTGGAATTTAAATTTCTTATTATTTCTTCTTTTCTCCATAAACTACACAGTTTGAAAATTTTCTATTTTAACCTCCTGAAACTTTCATAAATGATAAAAATAACATTACCTTATTACCTTCTGCTATTTTGATAGCTTCCCGAAATATTTTCGAAAATACTCTCAAAATCTTGTTCCTTCCACCTTTCTTTAAATTCCCAAGTGTTTTAAGAAAACAGATAAAATATTTGGAACTGATCAAAAATTCTTTCGCATTCCCTTCATAAACCTCTCGTACACATTATATAGGGGAGCTTGGCTGCAAATTTCAGCAGCTCTCTCCTTCAATAGTCTCCATGAGATACCAAACAAACATAATGATAAAAAAAACATCATCATTATGTTTTGTTCTCCACTTCCCATTAAACAACAAAAACCAATATATCAATTATCCCACTTAGAATTGTTCTCTCGGTGGCAGTAGGTATGCTGCCCCAAGTTACTGTTCCAAGTTGATTTTTTTTTTTTTTTCAACCTTGGTCTCCAGAAATCTTCATTCAACCATTCAGGGATTTAACTCTTTGTCATATTGATAAAAATATACACTTACCCAACTTTTTAAAATACGGATATTACAGTTTATTATTACTAAACGTAGGATGAGAGGTTTTGGTGTATTAGGGTTTTAGGTTGTTAAGTAGATAAAAAAACTTACAATTAAAGATAAGTTGAGAAATTTGAGTGTATCAAAAATTTTGGATTGTGAGAATTTAATAAACCGGTGAAGTTTGTTGGTGGACGTAAGTAAAAAAATTGTCGAATCGCATTAAATTATTATGTTTTTTATATTTATTTATTTTACCTAATTAATTGTTGTGCTTAAGTTTTTTTTTAAATTTAAAGTAACTTAATTTTAAAAATAAAATCTCAATAAAAAGCATTTCTTATCTCATAATATTAATTAAGATATAACATGAACCATTCTTCAATAAAATGGGAGGTCTAATGCTCTAGGCAGACGGGTCAGTAAATATTTTTTCCTTTGTAAAATTTCAGTGAACATGGCATATAGTTTAAAGTTTTGAATTTATTTTATTGTATGTAATTGATAATGTTTACACTAAAATAATATATCATCTCCTTTAGAAATTAAATTTACATTATATTTGCATCAAATTATTATTTAATTTTGATGTGGCCGGTGGTTTATCGTTAACAAGTCATTCCATGTCCCCTTTTTACGCTTTAAGGGTGGTGTGCGTGACAGAGCGAGTAGATACGTTATAGTGTACGCGAGTGGGTAGACTTTGAATAACATATCGGATAAAATATCTGAGGTTTCACATAGAATTTTCACAGAATAGATTAGATATTTTGGGGACCAACGAAGAATCCTTTGATTGAATAAGAAAGAAAATACTCACCCAAAAAAAATCTCAAGGAGATGCCGACTGTTATCCGGTTGTGGGTTTGATTTTTTCTTTGGCGTTATGTAATGACCTTCTTATCCTTTTCAATTTACAGAACATGTCCTTCGAATGCGGGAGGGTAAAAAAGTCACATGAAAATTGCTGATTTTCTTTTTTTTGCCTTCTTCACGCAAAAGTCGACAGATGGCTTTCTAAATGACCCAAGCAAGTGAAAAAAAATAAAATAAAGGCTGCTGTTCGCCTTTATTTTTTTTAATTGCATGAAGAATTGTGTCTTTTAATCTGCCGTAAAACGCGAAGTATTTGTAACTGCTACTAAATAGTAACAATGTCTATAAATAGTTCTATGTTTGGCTTCAACTATTTTTATTTGGTGAAATTTGTTAATCATACTGTCTTGTATCATGCATCAAATCAAATGGACATGATACCTACACGTGTTTGGTGGTTGTTTTAGATATGTTTAACGGAATATTTAGTTGGAAATTAATCAAATCCTACTATTTGAAAGAAAATATATACAACTGACAGTGACAATGCAACAATCGATTTGGATCTGTTTACATGCTAACACTTGCTAGAAAATAATTTGGCTCCAACAAAGTCACTTCAACATTCATGAGAATATTGTTGCCATCAGCTAAATTTAACTCAACGGTCAATAAAAAAAAGAGATTTAAATGGCTAAGTCAAGATTTGTTAAGAAGTTTATTAACATAATGTGAGCTATGATTAGGGTCTAGTTATGGGTGGTCATTAGTTTAAGTGAATTTGTTCTTTTAGATCCTTGTGATGCTATTATGGCCCCAAACACAAAAGATAATGCTTACAGTATCTAAAAAATCCGTTACTACATGCCAATAAATTAAGCTCACAAACTTATTGTAGTAAAAAGGGAGCATTCAAACAGCTCCTCAAGACACCTAACAGTCATGTTTCCTCATTCTAGATTGGTATGGCGAGATCGTACGGCCTCACGGCTTTGACCCAACACCTCACTCAACCTGTAGATCACCATCTCAAACAACACGAACATGGCCCCCTCATAAACACTCCCCATGGGAAGCAAAGGCCGTGATCTCTCCTGCCCATTCGCGTCCTCATCATTCGCCATGGTCTGCGCCGGCACGTAACACACAACGCTCGCGTGCTTCACGGACGAACCCGTCTCAGGCTGAGCTGTCAACAGCAACACCCTGCCACCGTAGGATCTTGCCACGGAGCATATAGCATCAACGGTGGAAAAACCTCCGGGCCCAGAGGAGGCCACGAGGAGGTCGGTGGAGGTGATTGGGGGAGTGGTCATGTCGAAGACGAAATGGGTCAAGAGGCCCAGGTGGGCAAGGCGCATGCATAGGGCCTTGAGCATGAGACCCTCTCGGCCCACTCCGTAGAGGAATACACGGCCGTTTTGAGAGGCTGTGGTGGCGAGCTCTGTCACCATGAGGTCAAGCGCTGGCGGGTAGGGGTGGCTTGGTTTGGAGAAGACTGAGGCTATGTGGTTGCATATCTGTGTGGCTAGAGTAGACATTGATGGGTTTTGGGTCGCCATTGATAATCAGAGATTTTGGAGTTTATCTTCTCTAGCTAGTGAATTGAATTCTCTCTCGCGCGAGCTGCTTGGGTTTTATCCTGATTACTGTGGTCTAGCTTTGTGGATAAGTCACAAGTGGATCGTGTCTGCAGTGATCGGACGCCATATGGGAACACGCGTTTGGGATTTTCTTTTATCTGTTACGTGCATCATGTAAATTTTCACTGAAATATTTTTTGATCGATATATAAAAAAATAGTAATCAATTTATCAGAAGATTTTTTTGATTGGATTGTATTAGATTGTTTGTAAGGTACCAAACTACCAATTGGCTCAACAGTAATTTTTGTTTAGAACAAAACTTCCGAATAACCTCTTTTTATTGAAGTGGTAAATCAATATAGTGTCGCCTATTTAAAAACTTGTACCTTTAACATTTCACGTTCTTTTGAATACTAATTGAACTAAAAATATATTATTAATAAATAAGATTAAGCAAGTAATTAATATCTCTTTTCAAGTTCATAAAACTTTTATTTAAGTTTTGTTTTATTCATGGAAAGTTTTATTTATGAGCCTCCGGTTACAGAGCTTCACTGCTAGTGAAGCTGTTGCTAACGTGGGTACACTGTCGATCAAAGCCATTGTTCATGATCCATGTGATCCAAAAAACAAAAACAAGTCTGCTGTTCAATTTATGGAATTATGATAATATTACAAGGACGATGAATCTTTCACCATTCGTTTGTGCATTTATGATCAAGTGGGTGGTTAATGTGTTATTGCTTCTGTTGGCTTGGTATTACCATGTGATTTTTGGAATCCTTCATACTGGTGTCACTGATGTGGTCGTGGCATGGTCACGAACTCTATATGTTTGTTAATTTATCTCTTTGACTTCAAGGCTTTAAAGTTGGCTTAATTGGCTTCATTTGTTTTCCTTGCGCTGCTTAATATTTTCCACGTTGAAATCTGTTGTTGGTTCATGGTTATTTATATTCTCTATCATCAAATAGAGCCGAGCAATTAACACAGCATAATTTTTAAACATGCCTCTGTCTATTTATTGACCGAGTTTTTGGACGGACCTTTACTTAAAGTTGTGTAAGCTTTTTTTCAATATAATTCACCGTGCCCAATCAAAAAGATGCAATCAAAAAAGATAGAAAGAAAAAAAAGAGCACAATCGTTGTAGTTATATTTAACAATTAAGATTATTGTTAGACTCTAAAATAAAAAATTGAGAAAGAAAGTTATCATCCTTCGTTGTTTTCATGTAACCACGGTAAAAACGATGCTAAAACCATCAGCTTTAAGTTGGAGACTGACTTTGATTGCTTCTAAGTTCCATTAGCTGGCGGAGCTGAAGAATGTTCAGGCAAAGTTGAAGTACCTTCATCTATGTCTATGTCTCTCACACCAGCGCTTAGTGATGAAGATGAATCACATCTTCTCTCTTTCTCATCACTCACACCCTCATCTTCATCCTCAAGGAAAGAACCCTTCCGCCTTAGCTCCTTTACCTTCAGAAACTCATCATAATGTACTCTTCTGTGCTCCCTAAAACTCGCATTCCTATTTGTTTCACCATCTGTGAATAGAAAGAAAAGCACACAGAATCCATCAATCATGCCTTACAAATAGAGTGGAAAACTGAAAACAAAGAAATGATAGTTCAAGGAGGAAAACGTGGGTCCCTTTTCTTCTTTTGGTTTTTATGGGATATGGGGGCAGGGAGAAAAAATAAGAGATGGGTATTATTGTATCACATCATTAAGAGTGACAAGAAAGTAGCAAAACCCAAGTACAAGAGGAGTAAACGTTCAGCCCTACCTTAAGGGTACAGTATTCAAGCAACTGTAATTTCTGAAGGTGATGAGAAACTATAGTAGAGTGCTAATAATATAAGAGACAGAAAGATAGAGTGGCACGATTATTATGTAACTTCAACTAATTTATTTTAGTTTTTTTTTGTTAAGTAACTAATTTATTTAATTCAGTTAACTTCTCACATAAAGCAGTTTATGCCTACTCTTTTCAACATAATTAATTAAAACACAAAAAAAACCAAAAAACGTAATTAAATTAGAAATTAATTTGAAAATATCTTTCATTGAAGTTGCTTCAGAATTTCCTCTTAATATTATGAATGAAAACAACATAATAAAATGAAGTAGTCATTAACAGCAACTATACAACTTCAAAACACATAACCAAGTTCAAATATGCGGAAGGTAAAGATGAACTTCAGAACAATGAATTTATGTAAAGAACCTTCTTCTTGTTCCATAGGATCTGCCTCATCCTCAGATGATGTCCAGCCGCTAGATCGCGGGGTGGTTTCCTTACTTGAAGAAGCCACTTCATTCAAAGCAGTCCGCAATTCTTCTGCATGTTGTGCATCATCGACACAGTAATGCTGTGAATCATCGACACAATCCTCAAAGCTTCCTCGTATAGGAGATAGAGAACCTACATAATCAACAAGACTCAAACAAAAATTAGTAAGGAATGTGTAATATAAAGATGAAAAGGTAGGCAATGATTGCAATAAGTACTGATCCTTATCCAACAAGAAAAGGCAAAAATTGGTAACAAGCAATGAAACCAATCAAGCAGTCAACGCCATAGGTTTTCAAAAAACTCAACTCAGGTAAGCCTCACCCTCTAAAGTTGGTGCTTTCACAAGTGAATAGACAAACACAGTTGCGTAAAACATATATACATTTTGTATGTATATATGCATACACAAATGGAATGGCTTCTGTGCATTAGCAAAAACAAAGCAAAATTGATATGAACATACCATCTTCATCAATCATTGGGTGATACGGTGTCTTGGGTTCAGTAATTTTCTGCCTTACAGGTTTATTTGCCTCAATTTCCCCCAAATTAGCCTCATTCCACCTTACATGCCCCCTGTTAACAAAGTAGACTTCAAATATTGGATTAAAAGCACAATTACACAGCAGCTGGCAGAAATAACATACTTTGCTAGCAAAATGTTCAACTGAGAAAAAAGAAACCAGTAAGTATGGTGGCATATGAAATATATAAATTAAACGAGTTTTTTTATGAGGGGGTGGGGTGGAGGCATAGCACAAATTCCCACACTTAACTACCCTAGAAGTTGCATCAAAGCAATCTGAATTACCAAGCTGTCTAGAACAGGCCAATGCACTATGTATTTCCTCCCTAGAGAATTAGAGCTATTAGACATGTATGTATGTATGTATGTACACCTTAAATCTGGCCCATTGTATAAAAGTTGCAGCTGAACAACTCATCAATTTTCATGCAAGAGACATTTCTTATGCAAAATGAAGATAATTAATGGGAACATATTATCTATCCATAGCATCATTAAATCTCATGTTAGCTGACACACAACGCAATAGCAGGACACATTGGATTTTCAAGCTGATTTCTGAATATATATTTGCCAGCCCCAAAAGTAGAAAATGGAAAAATCATTGGGAAAGAAAAAAGGCCTAAGCTGATTCCTAGAACGAACTTCCTCATTTATTGTATATCAACCCGGAAATGCCCCTTCTCCTGCAGTTTGCCAGCTTCCACATAAACTCAAATGGTGATAGGATAATCAAATTTTCCATTGTGACCCATCTAGGGCCATATCTTCACTTGTCAAAAATGAACATACATCTTCTTGTTTCCTCTATACATCTGCTTTACGCATTCCTCTTCTCCTTGCAACAATTTAAGCCAAACAACTCCTCAATGATGGAGTCATCCACTGATTTCAAAATCTATCATTCTAGTCAAGTAACAATTTATCTGGACAGTAGTTAACTAATCTCATTTATGAATATTGTTCATTGCTTCTGCAGAATCTTCCTTTTTAACTGAAGACCAATAATACAAGTATTTGATACCTACTTATCATTAAAAAAAAATACAACTAGTTGATACTTTAAAGTCCTTTCAATGGGTCCTTCCATATTACCAACTAAAGACAACAAAATTGGGCCTGTTTGAACCGTCCTTAAACGCGAACAGGTCATCATAATTAAAAGTGACGGCTTGCCCATATGCTCCCTTTTATTATCATCATATATACAAGTGAAGACTTGCAGCTAAGATAAGGTAATTGGTGGCTCAATAAAGGAACATGATGCTTTAACTACGGAAATCAATTCTTATGGAGTAGTACTTAAAAATTTACATACAAGTTAACTAAAAAATCTCCCAGTTGAAAAAAGAAGGGAAAAAACAGTAAATAAGAAGAGTATTTGAAGAAGATAACACAAATTACTTCATTTTTTGAACTTTTTATCCTCTTGACCAAGGACGGCAAGCTAGGCAGTCGCACAATTGACCTGATTCAATGAAACATTATAGAAAATTACATGTCAAATTTTTATTCAAATTAACAGAACCTAGTGCAGCATAACAAGATGAAGAAAAAATAATAGTCATAGTTTTTGGTAGAGTAACATTCAGTTCTTTTGACAAGATACTTGATAGTGGTCAGAGTTACAAAATTCTTTCAGAAGGAAATGAAAAAGATGGAACCAGACAGATAAGAAAATTCAAAACTTGCAGACAACACCTTCATTCAGAAAATCACTGTGAGTCAGAATGTCATTACTTCTAAGGCTGCATTCATCAGCAACTCAACCTAGCTTTATAAAATGGCAGACCTCCACACCTCCTCAACCCCCACACTTAAACCGTAAATGGCTTATTGTCCCACAAGAATTGATGATTAACCGTCTTTCTTATGCTTCAAAACCCTAGATAAAGAGATCCTATGATTTACACACCGCAAGGTTCAGGGAGGTAGAGGAAAGAATGGAGGCAGCATAACAGAATCAAAATGAATTTGAAATAAAATTCCACCTCTAATTGATATAAACGATAGAACAGTAAAGAGAGCAAAAATACAAAGAGCTACAATTTTTCTTTGATAAGTACAAAGAATTACAAATATTGAATAAATTATGTCTAGGGAAGCACAATTAAACGCAAATGAAATCTAGGACTGAAACCAAGATAAGACAAATCACACGCAATAATAGAGTAGTCCATTAAATCTACATAATGCAATCAATTAATCCAGTAAAAGCCACAAATCAACATACAAAGACCTGGATTCAGGAATCCAAAATTATGAGAAACTATGAATCTAAAGTGAAGCAGATCCATCAACCTCCATTTGGTTGTTGAGAAAATGCAGCTAAACAAAAGAAAGTGAAACAGGAATCTTGAAACGACAAATTTAACCCTAACTATTTTTTCCTATAAAATGTCCATGAACTTCTACTTTTCCTTTCTACCAAGAGCTAAAGAAATGGAAAAAAAAAATAGAAAACGAAGAAATTACAGAAAATTTTGTACCTTTCAAATCGCTCTTCTTTCTAGCAAATGCTTTCAATTGCTGCAACAACGTATTATAGCCCCCTGTTTTCTTCTTCTGTACTTGTATTTTCATTTCATCCGGTTTTCCAGAAATGCCCTTAAGCAATGCGTAAATGGCGATTGAACTCGCACAAGATACCATACGGACGCGTGATATACGATCAAGTAACTGCCACCGTCCATCTCTTTGACTTTTTCTGCGGAGCTTTCCTTCCCTCCATATTTACGGTCCATACACCACCGCCACGTCAGCACATACTCTTGGTTAAATAGGTCCCATCCACGAATCCTGATCAGGTCCATTAGCACTCAAAGAAGGGGGCAATATTGGAATATAAACCTCGAGGTTTTAAGGGGCAAAAGAAATTGAGTCTGAAACATAAACACTGTTAAATCTACCAACAAAGAAGAACCATAAACGCTCTTAAGAAAGGAAAAGATAGTTGTGTTAGTTATATGCAATTGCAGGCCTTGCAAGAGGTAGTACTAGTAACAGAGCTCTTCAACATCTCTCGAGAGTAAGAATTATTGCTCTATATTCTCATTTCAGTCCGTGTAAGGGATCCAACTTTATTTCTTTTCAGTATAAAGCAGCTCTTTGTTATCATATTTTTCTTGATCTGGAGTTGTTTGATTTTCAGTGTTGAAAAACAACTGGTTGTCTGGCAATTCTTATGTTCTTCTTGCATTTTAATTGTGGGCGGATTATTTTCATGATACCGTGATGAGATCTCTCTCTCTCTCTCGTAGTCTTTTAGTTACTTGATTGGATCTAATTCTTTTGTATTGATGCGCGAATTTGATTTTGATTGCAATACCATGAGAAATAATCAAGTGTAGTTGTGATTGCAATTGTTTATCTGGCATGGTCTTGGTAATTTGTTAATTGCATTTGGACGTTTCACGGTTGCCTCTAAGATAATGTTAGGCTTGATTGCTTGGAAGGAAATGATGAATGTTAAATATTTTCAAGCCGTACCAAAGTAGAGGATTTTGCTAACATCCGAGGCTGGAGTGGCAAAGATACATAAGGAACTGGCAATTGAAATGACTTGAACATAATTATGAGGAAAATAATGAAAATTAGTTAGATGCTTCGTAATTTCTGAGTTCAAGATGTGGAATCAGAATAGTCATCCAACAGTTTCTTGATTGTTAATGATTCATTTCAGATTTAGAATTAGCTTTGAAATAGCTTTGGTATCTAATTTGAAATGGAAATTCTTTTAACTTACATTTTCATCATGGATTTGTTTTACTCTATTATAAGGTTCTTGCTGGGACATCTAAACAATCTGGTTTTCACTTGTCAGTCATGATGTTGGAGTGGATTTCCAGAGTTGATCACACTTTGATATGCATTAAATAAGGGAGGAAAATTGGAAGATGGGCCGAGCCAATAGAAATTATATCCTCAGCTTTCCATTTTTATGTTTTTTTTTTTTTTTTTGGTGGTTTCTCTTGTTTGCCTTGTGAATGCTGACCGCTTTTTTTTACTGTAATTAGGACTGTCAGTGATTAACATGAGAGAGAGTTTGGTGTTATGAAGTCCTTTTCTTCTTACCCTTGAGGGTCATAAGGGACAAACAATAAACAAGGTGAAACAAGACAGCAATGTTCTCATTGTTTTATGGACTGTGGGAATATATGTTTAGTAGGACTGAGTTTCATGTACTCATTCTTGGTATCGACAAGGCTGGAAAAACAGTAATTCCTCTCTATCCTTCTTGTTGAACTTTTCTTTGTGATTTCTGAAATTATGTTATCCTAAATTCCAGCGATAATTAGTGACGTACGTTTGCTTCGCCCGCGTTAGATGTATCTGCTGAAGTTTCATTTGTGATAATTTATTTTTCATCTGTTAATTTGTAGACTTTGCTGGAGAAGTTCAAGTCGCTAAAATCAAATATCGAAGGCCTCCCTCCTGATCGAATTGTTCCAACTGTGGGACTCAACATTGGTCGTATTGAAGTGGCAAATGCAAAACTTGTGTTCTGGGATCTGGGAGGTCAGGTATGTTAAATAGGCATTTAAAATTTTATCCCTCCTGCTGTTGGATAGTATTTACGTAGGTGGATCTTCTTCGTTTATGCTTTAGGGGTTACAACTGCTGTTTCCTTTCGTCACAGTAGTGAAGATTTCTACCATCATGTACCTGTTTGATAATATTTTCACTTCTAGATTTTTTTTTAAAATAGTAGTAATTGATGAGAAATATTTTGGAGTCATATGCAACAAAATTTAGAAATATGTTAAGAATGGCTATAAATCACCAGAGGGTGGTTGTTTTAACATCCGTTAGTCATTAGTTTTTGGCATTGTGTTTCTTCACAATTCAATTGCGTGTTAAAGTTTTTTCTTGTACCCCCTATAAGGCTGCTAACGAAACCATGGTCATCTAGGATTGCCACAACTGTTCTTGTGAATTCTGCTTTTGACTTTGATCCCAGTGTTAAGTTCCGGCTTTATATGTTTATCTAGCAGTGTTTGGTGAATTCAATTGAAAATCCCAAGATAACTTAGATGATTACATTTGTATTTGTTAATCTGAAAAGAAAATCTGTTCTTATGTTTGATATTGAATATGTTTATCTGAGAACTAATAATAATTTTATTCTTTGGAGGTGAGGAGGGGGAGGGGGGGGGGGGGGGTGATCAATTTATCTGTGGCAAACTAACAGAAAAAGTAGAATTCAGTGTTATGAGGATTGCATCATAGTCTACCTGCTGGTCCTTTGTTATTAAACTATCTCAACAAACAAGGTGGGGGGTTGTTGGAGTTCCATTATAATTCAAAATGTTAACTCACTGGACTGATATGGTAAGAAATTGGCCATCTTTTTGTTATGAATCAAACCCTCTATTTAAGAAAACATGCTAACTGCTAAGGATTATATGAGATAAATGAAGATGAACTTTTTGAACTTTTTCCCCTCTGCGCCCCACGTTGTTTCAAGGTTCTGCATAAGCTCCATATTTTTGCTAGAAACTTAAATGTGAAGCAAGATTCATGAAAATGAGGTTTAAGCAAGATTTAAGCTGCTATATTCTTGGTGCCTTATTTTGTGTGATGCACAACACTAATATTGAATGGAAGCTTGAAATTTAGTCATTGGTGCAAACCTTTTGTTCTTCCAGCCTGGGCTGCGTTCGATTTGGGAGAAATATTATGAAGAAGCACATGCTGTGATATATGTTATTGATGCTGCTTGCCCATCACGTTTTGAAGATTCAAAATCTGCACTTGGTTAGTGATATTTAATAATCTAATCTTCAGAATATTAATGCTGTTGTATTCACTGCCGCTTTAATAGTATTCAAGATGTTGAAATTGGCAACAATGATATGTTAATGCCTTCAATTTGTATACCAGAAAAAGTTACTCGGCATGAGGATTTGCAAGGAGCCCCTCTTTTGATATTAGCAAACAAGCAGGTGGGAATAACCATTGCCTCTTTCACACCCAATTCATATTACAATCTAATTTCAAATTTTCAACCCTTTTTGATGACACGTCTTTTGGTTCATGAAATTTGACAAATAGATTCCTGTTTTTTGTATTTTTGTTTTTTTTGAGGTATCGCATATTTCTTGATTGGTTCTATAATTCTCTCCTTTTTTCCTCCCTTGTTTTTATTACCTTGAATTTCCAATCTTGTTTGTTGAACTATAAAATTCTGGCTTTATGTTGTCTTTAATGTCTACTGATTCATTCATGCCCCTAAGATCTGTTATGCATTATTTTACTCTTAGAAGGATAAAAAAAAAGCTTCATAATGGTTGATTTCTTGAGGATTCAAACAATTCTCTCTTTCTCTCTCTCTCTGAGTTACCAAAGGGACTGTCACAATATTCTTGTATCTCTCTTCCTTTGGGTTTCAAATAACTGTAATCACTTTATCGGCATATCATTTAATGGCAGGATCTTTCTGAAGCTGTATCAGCTGAAGAACTGGCTCGATATCTAGATCTTAAGAAGTTAGATGAGAGGGTTTTCATGTTTGAAGCTGTTTCAGCATACGATGGGTATGTAGATAGTTTACATTTATTGCATTATCTAGAAGTTGATGCTCCATTAGTTTATATTCATTCTTCATAGTACCCAAAGTGTAGCAAATGAAGAAAAGATACAAGCATATACTTTGTGTTTTATTGCAGGACGGGGATTAAAGAGTGTGTGGAATGGCTGGTGGAGGTGATGGAGAGAAGCAAGAGAACTGAAATGTTGAGAGTTCGGGCAGGTGTGTATGGCCCTGCTTCGTCTTAGAAGAAACAATGTCAAATTGCTGTTGTTTTGCCCTGTGGTTGTAGCTTCTGTAAATAAACCAGGGTTTTGCATTTTATTCTCGTTATCAAAACTTAAAATCAATTTTTGATCCTTAGCCTGGCCTAGTGGTGCTGCGTTGTACTGCAATATGGTGATGCACGAAAAAGAGAAGGTCTTCGGTCTCTCTGCCAGAGAAGTGACTATGGGTTGCTTGGTACTGTTTGGCAGAAGTTAGGTTTTTGCCATAGAACTTTGTACAAAATTGTTAATTTCATGCAAAGAAATGTCTCATTTACACAAATTTTAAAGGATTAATTGTTGTATTTCAAATTATGTACTATACGAAATGTTTTCTTCTGTGCGCATGGGATGAAACTCCAAATTCATAGCTGATGTAAATGTGCACCTAATATCAGCTGGTGGCTTTGAATGCAATTAGTTTGACTTAAAATCAAAGGGCATTCACAGTGATATAACAGGAGGTTTTGAGTGCTACCCTAAAATTTTATCATGCGATC
The DNA here is from genome assembly GCA_023935145.1 of Bretschneidera sinensis. Lineage (NCBI taxonomy): Eukaryota > Viridiplantae > Streptophyta > Magnoliopsida > Brassicales > Akaniaceae > Bretschneidera > Bretschneidera sinensis. The sequence goes on along the minus strand of CM043697.1, from coordinate 166,091,818 downwards.
CATCTCTCTAGCTGCCATATCCCATTCTGTTCACATATATCACTGGTGTGGTGGAGCTGCCTTGTATTTGCCAACCTTCTTGTTTTATCTCAATTACCAATCAAAAGAGGAAAAAAACAATAAAAAATAAGAAAGAAATGCCCAAGCTGGTGAAGATTTCAAAGTTGGACAGCATGCTAGCCAAGCATATGCAAGACTTTCTCCTTGATAAGATCACATATGCCATATCTGCCAATTAACTACTGTGAATACGAGAAATTTTTTAGTTGACCCGGTCTATTACATGATAGTAGACAAAATCAGTGAAAAATTGTCACGTGTTCTTGATTGCTTAACTTCAATAAATCATGGTTAAAGTTAATTTGCGTATATGTGGTACTTTTTCACTGGCTTAATCTACTACACATAATAAATAGTCTATCCAGGAACTTACCAGGTTCTTATGTGCCTAAGAGGAAACCACACAAAATAGCCATATTTTATGACATCCTAGAGGAGTCCCATATCGAGGTTGAGCTATATGTCAAATCCATAAGGCTATCAAGGAAACCAATTCAACTAAAATTTCACCATTTTCTCCTGCTGTCATTAAGGAATTGAGAAATGGCTACCTGTATTCATAAAACAAAAAGGAATCAAACCTTCAGAGAATCCTGCACTACCCCAAAATTTTGCATTTGACTTCCAGTTCTTTAGGTACAGAAGGCATAGGAGTGCAGAATACAAAAGAGTACCTAGACTTTGTGTTAAGCTTTATTTGTAAGTAGATAAATCCAACTTAGCAGCAAAACTAAAATGGAATGGGATACATCCAGATAAGTAAAAGATAAACTTTGCTTGTTTCAAATCCTATTTGGATTTCATACTAATTAGTTTGTACAGCAGAACCTGCAGCACTGGCACTTCCCTTCGCTACCGGCGGTGGTGGTGGTCCTGAATTCAACAAACAGGAAAGGAAAAGAAAGTTTTTATTGGCCCAATTCCAACATGCAAATTATGGTTAAAATTAGATTTTGCGAATATATGAAAGTTGGATAGCAGAATGTTAAGGACTAGTAAGCACAGAAAAGAAAAGATAACAACAGTATTAAATAGAAAGTAAGAAAGGTGAGGGTTACAAACTTCTTAAGATTTTTTTTCCTCACCAGTTATTGCCTCGATCTGTCATCTAAAGAAGTGATAAATCAGATAATCTTCTTGGAGACATCTATTACTATTTTTCTCCAAAACTACAATGACTCTCCCTCAAGATGCAGCCCTAGCTAAGGGGTAAAATCTAGAAAAAGGACTGATTCCAATGTCTTTCCTCAACATAATACAATGAAGCTGCACCGGATAATTACAAAAATAGTTCCAGGAAGCAGTTCTAAAGAACTATATTGACTCCCGTTTTAGGATCACATGCAGATTGATACTACGCAATGGAGTGAACATACAATTTAATTTCAAACTACTGGACAGTGGCTTCCACTTAAGGACCAAATTTAGTTTGATGGTCCCTAAAGACATAAGCTAACATGCCCTAAAACCATCCAAAGATCTTCAACTTTCTTTTACACAGACAGAGGTTCACATCATTTTAACAGAAGTACCATAACCTAATCATTGGTTTCAGCATCAGACAAGCAAAAAGCAAAAGGGAGAAGCTTGTAGCTTTCTAAAACCACTTCTTCAATCCGCTTTCTTGGAGAACCAAACACACCCTACAAGAACTTGTTTCTTGCAGCTTTGTTAATCCATATATATATATATATATATTAAAAAAAGAGCCCTCTGTTGAAAACTGAATGCCTTATTTATGAATGTTCTACATCAGAGTTTAGCTTCTTTTTTTCATAAAAAGCAGCACTTCACGCACTCATTTACCCAAAAACTAAATCAAATAAGACTAAAATCAGCTTAAAGCATCATAAATCAAAGCACCCAATATAATCTTAAGTTGAAAACAAGCTAAGCCAAACCAATAACTCACATATTAACTGAACAAACAATATGCACTCATTGTTTTTGACATATTAAAGCTAGCTTATATACATAAATAGAACAAATAATGACTAGAATGCTCCTTAAACTTTTTATCTAATGCTCATGTCTGAAAACGTTGAATCTTGACAGAGAGAAAAACAACTAAATAGGGATTAATCTCACTTGACCTATCGAAACAGACACACCAATTTAAGTAAATACTAATTGGTAATCACCAATGCTAATCATAAAAATTACCACATACAAACATTGAAGTGCAGACAAGGTTTTCAAGGGGGAAAAATAAAATAGAGCTTACTGGAAATTAGGGCCTTTGGCCTGGTCTTGAACAAGATCTTATGACGAATAATTCCAGCAACTTCCAATTCTACCCCTGATGAATTACCCTCACCGCTCTGGTCCACATCCATACACTTGATTTTCTTCAGTACCAACAATGGCTTCTTCAGGGTCACTTTTGACCCCGTCAGTTCATGGTACCCAACAGTAAATGTGTAAATTTCCTGTACAATTAACACATAAACAATCGCTAATAGTATGCACAAGTGTTTAATTAAACAAACATTAATTAATGTAACAATAATTTAAAGGTTAAAGAAAGTTAAAATGAGAGACGAACCTGAGAAGAAGGGCGGCAAAGTTTTCCGATTTCAAGGTTTTGGAGAGAACCTTGAAAGGAAGGTTGGATCTCGACTACCCCTTGCAATTCCACGATTGCCCATTCTGGGCAGTTCTCTTCTCCACAGCTACACTTCACTTCAATCTGCATTTTTTTTCCTCTACTCTCTTCCTTGTTAAAATGTGTTTTATGGGGAAAGCGAGAGTTTGGAAATTGGCGGTAAGTAGACCGCGGGTTTATGTCAAATCTAAAGTCTGTTGTAGACTTGTGGGCACGGGAAAACGACGTCGTTTGATTGTGTTGTTTATGACATGAAAAGACTTCTAAATTGTGGGCTTCG